>JANZXP010000196.1:12652691-12670460 GCA_027576715.1 Erythroxylum flavicans | reverse complement strand
TTGATTGTTTAGTGATGTAGCACACCACCCTCGCGGGGCACGGACTCGGATATCACCATCGATATCGGGTTCGGGTCCAGCGGGAGTGGGGTGTTACATTATTGACCAACTGCTAATTCAATATTTCTACATAGGTCTTTTATCAATTTACATAAATATGATAGATGCCACTAATGGTAGAGTGTTAGTAGATAAAACAGCTGAAGCAACTCGTACATTAATCACTAACATGACATCTAGCTCACAACAATTTAGGATTAGACTAGACCATTTGTCTCAACATGTAAATGAGATAAAAGTTTCTTCCTTTGAAAAATAAATAGATGAACTAACTTCTCTTGTTCGTCAATTGGCTATATGAAAAATGGAAGCAACAAAATCTTACAAAATATGTTTAGTAGTCAGAAACCTAATTGATATATGTCCAATGTTATAAGAAGATTTAGTAGAATAAGTAAATGTAGCAAGAAGTTTTTTATGATAGCCTTAACATCAATACAATCATTATTCAAACACGGTTAGAGAGACTACCTGAATTTTCAATATGGTAATACACTAATAAATCAACTGGACCAGTTTTAAGAGTACAAGCAACTCTATCCTCCTAGGTAACTATAGCACTTTTTTTTAGAATTAAACATAACAAGTTCAAACATCTAAATCAGTAAAACTCTTAATGACATTATTAAAACATTAGATAGTAATATCGTTAAATTTCAACAAGAGACTAGAATTAATATTCAAAATGTGGATAGTTAAATGGGTCAGGTGGTACTACAATTAACCATTCAGAGACATAAAGTTATGATAAACTTTCATCTCAAGTAGTGGTAATTCAGAAAGAAGACGCTTGTGCAATGATATTAAGGAGTAAAAAGGAATTAGAGCTTCAAACAAAATTCCATACCATCATCACAAAAAGAAAAGAAGGGGGCAACTAAAACTCTTAATAAATTAGTAGGTAAAAATCTTCCTTTAATTAAATACATGTTCCTCCTTTATCCAAAGCTTTAGTAGAAAACTAGAAATATGATTGTAATTTGAAGTTATATGAAACTTTTCTAAATGTTAGGTAAATATTCCACTTTTTGATGTTATTAAATAAGTTCCTCTTTATGCTAAATGTTTTAAAGAGTTGTCTACATTGAAAAGGAAGTAACATCTCAAAAAATGTGCAAAGATTAAGGTAGGAGAAAACATTTCAACATTTATTTGAAAAAAACCCCTTATAAAAAAAGGACCTATATATGTTTTATATTCCTTGCACTATAAATGGCACTAGAATTGAAAAGGTCATGCTAGATTTATGAGTATCCATTAACGTTATGCCATATTCCATCCATTTGGCTCTAAATCTTAGAACTTTGGAAAAAACTGGTGTAGTGATTCAATTAGTTGATAAATCTAAAACATATCCTAAAGGGTTAGTTGAAGATATCATTTTTAAATTTAATGATAAATTAATTTTTCTTGAAGATCTTTATGTCTTAGAGATGAAAAAAAAAAGATCAATCATCACCTATTTTGTTAAGAAGATGTTTATTGAAAACTACCAAAATAAAATTGATGTTCATAATGGTACATTAACTATGGAATTCAAAAAGGACTTTGTGCAATTCAACATATACAATGTAATAAAGTACCCTAATTTTGATTATCGTGTTTATACAATTAAATTAATTAATTTATTAGTGCATGATGTTTTTAAGTTAGAAGGAAAAAAATGAGTTAGAAATAGCCACACGTGAACACCTTTTTTAGAGAATAATGAATTAAATTTCAGTCATAAAATATAGGAACATATGGTAAAACTAAATAATTTTGAGGAGCTAAAGTTGACAAGTAAAGTTTTTATGATGATTTGGAAATACCTTATGAGAAACTCTTGTCATTGGTTTTACAAGCACCAAAGCTAGAATTAAAGTCACTTATGGACCATTTGAAGTAGGTGTATCTAGAAGAAGGAGGTACATTACCCATTATTATTTTCAACAAACTAATAATGATTAAGAAGAAAAATTATTACAGGTGTTAAAAAATCACAAAACAAAAATTGGATGGATTATCAAGGACATTAAAGGAATGAGTTCTTCTACATGTATGCATTTGATTTTTTTAGAGGACGAATGAAAACCAATTAGGCAATCATAAAAGAGGTTGAATCCACCTATGATGGAGGTGGTAAAGAAGGAGATTCTAAATCTTCTTCAAATTGGAGTAATCTACCTTATTTCAAATAATGAGTGGGTAAGCTTAGTTCAAGTTATTCTGTAAAATACTAGCATTATAATGGTAAGAAATCAAAACAATTAATTGGTACCCACTTGAGTGTTAATGGGTTATGTATTTGTATTGATTATAGAAAATTAAATTTGAAAAACTAAAATGATTATTTTACCATTTATTGATCAGATGTTAGAGAGGCTAGTCAGCCTAACTTACTATTATTTTTTAGATGGTTTTTAGGAGACATTCAAACTGTAATTACTATAGAAGATTAACAAAAGATAACTTTCACATGTTCATTCGAAACTTTCGTATATCCACAAATTCCATTTGGAGTTTACAATGCACCAACTACTTTTTAAAAGGATATGGTAAGTATATTTGTCAGATTATGTCAAAAATTATAGAAGTTTTTGTGAATTATTTTACCATACATGGAGATTCATTCAATAATATTTTACATAATCTGATACTTATGTTACAAAGATATTTTGAGACTAACCTTGTTTTAATTAATTTTTTAAAAAAATGTCATTTTATGGTGAAATAAGTTTTTATTTTAGGACATGTTGTTTCAAATAGAGGTATGGAAGTAGATAAAGCTAAACCTAATATTATTCAATCTCTTCCTTACCACATTAGTGTTTAGGAAGTTAATTCTTTTCTTGAACATGCAAGTTTTTACTGACAATTCATTAAGGATTTTTCCCATGTCACATTACCTCTTTGCAAGTTGCTATAGAAAGATATAACTTCCTAATTAGATTAGAAGTGAAACGATGCATTTGATAAGTTGAATAGTTATTAATGTTAGCAACATTTATTCAACCTTCAAATTAGAGTCTTCTATTTGAGATAATGTGTGATACAAGTGATTATTCCATAGGAGCAGTTTTGGGCCAACAAGTTAGAGAAGTATCAAACGTTATATACTATACATCAATGACCTTAAATGATGCCAAAAAATTATTCGACTATTAAAAAGGAGCTCCTAGCTATTGTCTTTTCTTTGAAAAAAACTTTAGTTCTTATTTATTAGGTACTAAAGTAACTGTTTATTCTGATTATATAACACTTAATATATTTGATGACAAAGAAAGATGCAAATTTGAGATTAAGGAGGTGGCTACTTTTGTTAAGTGAGTTCGATTTTGAATAAAAAACAAGAGTGTATTAGAAAATAAAGTAGTTGACCACTTGAGTTGTCTAGTTCATTCAGAAAGTAAAAGCCAATTTATGAGAAGAATTTCCTAATAAACAATTATTTCTTATGAGCCTAAAAATTTTATGGTTGCAAACAAAGTTAATTATTTAATTACTAGCTGCTTACTAATTGGTCTCTAAAGCTTAAAGAGACAAACTAAAAAATGATGTGAATATTATATATGTGATTATTTATATCTTTGGTGTGCCGATAAGGTAATAAGAGGATGTGTACTCGAAAATAAATTTCTTTTATTCTTATCTTTTATTATTCATATGCATGTGGAGGACATTTTGGAGCTAAGAGAATGACTAGGAAAGTATTAGATTGTGGTTTCTTTTAGCCTTCTTTATTTCAAGATTAGACTCCTTTTGTAGGTCTCATGAACATTGCCAAGAAATAAGTAATATTTCACAACAAAATGAGATGCCTGAACTCTAATTTTAAACTATGAAATTATTTATGTATGTGGTATTGATGTTATGAACTATTTCCTTTTTTTGTTACGTTTATATTTTATTAGCTATTGACTATGACTTAAAGTGGGTGGAAGAAAAGGCCACCTAAATTGATGATTCTAAAGCTATTTCATGTTTCTCAAAATCTAACATATTCAACAAGTTTAGTACTCTAAGAGCCTTAATTAGTAATCAAAGGATGCATTTTTATAATCGGATTATGGAATCGTTATTAAAGAAATATGGTGTTACAAACCAAATCGTTATGTTATAATATTCGCAAACCAATGAACAAGCTGAAGTTTCAAACCGAGAAATTAAGTTAATCATAAAGAAAACAATAAATTCAAATATAAAATATTAGATTTTGAGGTTGGATGATGCATTATGGGTGTGCAGAATAAATTGCCAATTACCAATCAATATATTTCCATAGAGTTTGATATTTAGTAAGCCATGTCATCTTCTTATTAAGTAAACATAGAAAATTATAGCTGTGAGAACATAAAGAAATTCACAATGATGCATACGAAAGCTTAAGAATTTATAAAGATAAAATGAAAGCTTTCCATGATAAAATGTTTTTTATTAAATAATTTTTTTATTAGACAAAAAGTTCTCTTTCATCATCCAAAACTTCATTATTTCGAAGTAAGTTATGATCTTATTATATTGGACCTTTTGTTAATTTAAACATGTTTTCGTGTGGTGCATTTGAAATTCCATGTTTACAACTTTGAAAGTATTCAAATTTAAAGGTCATATGGTTATGCCTTTTTATAAAAGAGCGTTAAGTAAAAAACATAAAAGACGTGGAACTAGCAGGTCCCATCTATACTGATCAATAATTGAAGATATCAAGTCGAGCCCAAGACAATAAACTAAGGCATTACTTGGGGGGTAACCTAAGCTTTAAATTTTATTTTACACATTTCTATTTTTAATTTGAGATTCTTTGATATTTAGTATAAACTTTTATATTCATAAAAATAATAAAAATTTAAAATATTAAATAATAATTATCAATGAAATAATAAAATTGCTTCTTTGTTTTAGGTTATTTATCATTCTCAATTTTCTTCATTCTACTTCTAGACCCACGTAACCAACTGTACCATTCACCTGAAATCAATTATATCCCACAACTTAATCCAATTGTAAATAAGCGACCAACACTGCCTATATGCCACATTACCAAATCCTAACCATACCAACTAAAGAGCCTGCCCTTAGCCAACTCCTGTACGACTAGCCACCTACCACAAGGCCATGCACCCAAATTTTCCACTCATACTAGTATTAAGAATTATGTAGATGTAAACCCAAGCATCAACCTAACCACACCCACCTCCTTCTAGCCACGCCTGTCCCTTAAAGAGTTGGCAGCTACCAAAAACTACCATATTTATGCTCAACATTGGTAGTATAAGTTTAAATCAATAATGGAAAGAACAAAACTACAAGTTAGGAGATTGATTTTGGTGGCCCACAAAGAACCACTATAGGAACCAACCTCATTGGAAACTCATATGTCATCAGAATAAATGGCTGACCATAGTTTTTTGGTGCTTTTTATAACCCTTTCCTCGATTCATTCACCAGGTCATTCACCAAAATTGAACCAATAATGAGGAGGTCAATCATTGTGTTCTTGAATACAAAAATGAAAGAAAGTGGAGTTGACCAACAAATTGAAGCCTAAAATTGAAGGTTCCAATGCTTTCAATAATAAGCAAGATAAGACCAAGTATAAAGAATTATGCGAACAAGTAATATATACTTGTAAGTATGTTCATACTCAAATCTTGGAAGAATTTAATGTTAGGGAAGAATTTGATGCTTGTGAATCAAAAGGGATAATAATTATATGAATGTGAAAATGTCTACTTTTGTTGAATTGACATTAGGATTTTATACCACTTTTTGGTTAATAATGATTTTAAAGTTAAATTGTTTACAAAAGGGACTATTGAATTTAGAATGATGGGAATCAAGTTTTCCTTTTCAATTACTAAAGGCAATGGGTTTTTATAAAAAAGGTTGCTGCTAAAAAGGAACCATTCATAAGTTTAAAATGTGATTATTCTTCTAATTTTCAACCTACCCAAGTGATTAAAAAATTTCATATTTAAAGAGACATGTATTCAAATATTTACAATGTTTCTTTATTTATAACTTTTCAAGAAGAAGGGATAGTGCACTTACATATATTTACATTGGAGTGAACTTACGTTATTCATTGCTTAAACAATTTTATTTTGTGATTCAAAAGAAAAATAAACCTTTAATCTTAGGTTCTTACGTTACTCAACTACTCATTAATTTTAGTTTACTTAATTTATCTAAAATCGACAAGCACATTGCTTATAAGATGGAACCCTTAGATTTAAATTGTTTAGGTAAGATGGGGATCATTACATAGCAATCTGACAATAATTTTTGCTTTGTTCCACCTAGTTTAGCTATTCCATCTTCTAAGACTTTCTAACTAAATAAGAAAACAGTTACAGGATGACCAATAGGAAGATATTCCTTTCTCTTCTTGTACTCAACAGACTCTTAGAATTTCAGCCTGTTTTGATGGAATTGAAAATAAATTGTTTTGCATGAAGCATAATTTGATACCTTTTTTCATAGACTATGGGTTCACACCTTATTTTCCCCTTTTTTATGAGTGTATTTCACCACTCTCCCCCTATATTTAAGGAAGTCCTTTTACTTATCACTTTTTATAATTTGAATTCTACATTAAGGCTAATATTTGATTCAAGTGTGGGGGAGGTCTAGTTATTTTTTGTTCCATTTTATGTAGAAGCATGTTTTATGTATTTATTTTGTTTGCTGTTTAGTTTCATGATTTTGCTTTACTTTATGATAAGTTAGTTTTGAGCTAGTACATTTTATGGTTTCATCAAATGCATTTTGAAAAAAATTAGATTATATGTACGTTAAAGGATTCAGTTTTTTGAGCATAAGAATAGCAACATGTTGAATGGTTAAATTAGCTAGGATTATGCACTTTTATAAACATTAACGATCAAATAATATGACATTGTATGAAGTTGAGGTGATTTTAGATAACTTGGGAGATTTTGAGCCATAAAAGATTGAAACGTTCGTATTAATCTATTTTTCCTTTAAAGTGTGTTGTCTTCTATGTGAATGTTTCTCTAGAATTTGCTTGGAGTTATTTCAAGACCTCATTGATATATGTATACAAAAGAAAGAAAAAGGCTTTCATTGTTTTAAACCCTTAGCTTAAAAGCCACCGCAATTCAATATCTCTAGTTGGCCCCTTTGAGCCATAACCTTTTTTAAAGTTATAACCATATTATAAGCCTAAATTCTCTACTTAAACATCCTTATCTATCCATAAATTTTAGTAGAGCATTTGGAAAAAAATTTCTTTCATCTTTAAGAATGGAAATATAAGAATCAAACGAGCATTTCTTTTTAGGAATATGGGATGTGAATCTTGTGTTATCACTACTGTTTTATATTATGGTTCAAATTAGTTTGTCTATTTATATAAAAAAAAGGAAGAAAAGAGGCAAGAATGGCAACAATAAAAAAATCCAATGTGCAGCCCATTTTATAAAAGTGAAGTAATTAAATATTCCCAAGTGAGCAAAAGATTAATTTCCTTGTATTATTTTTTGTAATTAAATTATCCTTGTGGAATCTAAAAATTAAACAAATGAGAACAAGAGAAAATAAGGTGTAGGTAGAAGGATAAAACTGATAGCAACATTTATGAGGATTAGGCATGGCCGTACTCAACGAGAATTACAACTTTCAGATTTTGAATTTGTAAGAAAAATGTGTGGATGACAATCATTGAAGTTATAATTTTTTATAGCCAAGAATTATGAAAAGAATATTTCAACATCAACAAAACATGAGATTAAAGTAGCTACAAATAGGACCAAAGCGAAAGAGGAAAGGCATTCAAAAAATTCTCCACCTCTACTTTCTATCTTTTCATATAATTCTCTTTTCCTTTCTTTAGTAGTCGGTAGTGTAGCTTTTCTTCACTAGGTATTAGTAGTAGCTATGCCCATTATTGAATAATTTTCTTTATCTTGGTTAATGGAAGCTGAAGCCTTTGAAACTTTGTAGATTGAAAGATAATTGAGTCTTATTATGAAGTTTTTTTCTATCAATTCATATACTGAATTCTTCTTTTGTGCTTTTGTTTTCATGATTATTTTGATTGTTTTATAATGCGTGCGATTAGTTTATTAATTGAAATAATTATCTGCTAAACCGAATATTGAATATGTAAAAGTTCAATTCCTTTAATCTTTGTAGCAATTAGGAGTTTTTAATTTGTTGCAACATAAATTATTAATTCTTAGAAATAACATTTGACTAAATTAAATGCAACCATAAATGTTATGTTATCTTTCTTCGGTGATCTTTCTTTTCTTAAAGCTATTATTTAATTAAAATTTGGATTGTTTCTATGGTTGTTAAACAATATGAGTTAATTGAATTACATATTTTTATTAACTAATCCTAAGAAAAGACACGTATTTAATATCATATCAAATATATGATTAATAATAATTATTTTTTGTATCAATAATCAATCGTAGTTACAATGGTAGAAGCGATTTTACACTAAAGTTTATTTTATTGATAGTTTTCTTTTTAGAATTTTCATAATTCGATTTATTTTCTTTTTCATTTTGTATCATCATAACCATATTTCATTAAATATCTCTTTTGTAATGACTAATGAACTAGAATTCTTTGTGAGATTGATTCTTACTTTCCTATATTACATTTGTTTTATTGCATGAATTCAGAATTTTAATTTAAGTGCAGAAAACAACAACACTATTTATCCTATGGTTGATATATATCTTTGTTTTCTTAAAGTAATATGAGAAAACAAAGTTTAAACAGTTATTAAGTAAGGTTTAGTGCAAGGAAATGCACGAATATATGGGAGGAGGGGCTGCAATTAAATTGTTTTGGCAGTTACAAGAAGACGCTGTTACTAACGTTTATAGTAATTTTATTATTTTAAACAATGACAGCAATAGAAGTTTGGATTTTTGGATTTTACTTTTCCTTTTTATATCAAATTCTCTATTAACTTTTTCTATTCGCAGGCTTATTCCTTCATTAACTAGCAAACATAATTTGAACGTTTTAAATTGATTTTGACGTGGTAAAATCTGATAATTTTATTTAAGTACTTTATGTTAGTACTTTAGTATTAAAAATTAAATCTTTCCTATGCTTACATATTGGTTCTTTGATTTATAAGCAAATAAGGAGACATATTTATTCGTATTCCTAATTTTTGTGGAGTAATTATTGAGTAGAATCGTTCATAGCGTCACTATTATGAAAATATTTTGATCTAATTGATACGTATTACAGAAAGTAAATAGATAACTCTCAATTATACTAATATATCTGCATACAGCTGAAGCTGACCGAAAAATACGCTTTCATTGAACACAATTCATGTTCTTGTCATAGAGACCTAACCAGAAGGGTAAAAGAACCTTTGCCTCTTGCTTCTAACACGGTCACTTGGGGGCGTGGCCGATGAAGCAACCCTGGCCAACACTACTTTGAGAGATTGTTTGATAGTGTTCAAACAAACATCCTCTTTGTCGTCTTTATTACATAGTACTAAAATGGTTTTAACTCGTCCTCCAACACTTGCAATGTCAGCTCCGACCACTGCTAGTCTTGAGCCTTTGACTGCTCTGATGAGCTCTGTAAATAATTCTGGTCGATCCTCGCAACACACAGAAGCTCTGATCAATCCCCTTTTCTTGTCTTTGTTATTGTTGGATGTGCTTGAATCTTGACATGCAACACACTCAACTGTTACGTCGTCGATTTCTGTTGGTACATTGCAAAATTTGCTTACTTCCGTTGCTTTACTTTTAAAATCTTTCACATGATCAATGGCACTTGCTAGAAGAGCAGCCTTGTCCATCTGTTGAAAGTTGCACATCATTTTCAGTTTTTTTTTTCTGTCGGTGACAAAGTGTCAACTATAACAACAAACAAGAGTACGTCTACTGAGTCGAGCGAGTATTTATGTAACCTTGTACGCAATTGATTACCACTTGAACAAAGCATTTTCTAAACCTTATAGCTTGAAGCCTCATTTGTTTCGCGCACATTTACCACGACAATGGCTTAGTAATAGTGAAAGACGCGGACATCAAAGTAAAAAGTATTAGCTTGGATGACGTTGGAAAATGTAAAAGAAGCTTCATACCTTTTCTGATTTAGGAATTAGTTCCCTTAGAATTCCAAGCTGGGTATTGATTCTACCCCTGCGTTGCTTCTCTGCAAGGCTATGGCTCTTAGAGACGGATGGTGTTGTATCTTCTGCAATCTCTTTGATAGGTATGGACAGGGGAGGAAATCTTTGTCCTTGGAAGGTGGAACTAGCTGACGATGAAGCACAACGAATCTGTGGCCAAGGAATAAAAAATGCCTGGCCGTGTTCGTCAAAATTTCTTTGAATATATTCTATATCTGCAGATTTGGCAGGCAATCTGGAAAAGCAATGATCTTCCATACCCTAAAAGCAAAAGGGCTTTTAAAATTTTGTGGACTAACCTCTTCTTTTATTGAGCAACATCTGCAGCTACTGTTAGTGCACTAGTGATGTAGCATATTCAGTCTTGACAATGATTGGTGTGATGCCAGGAACCTTTAGTTAGTCGAATGAAAATTGTGTTTGGCGTGTTCGGTTGTCACCTCAAAGTTAATTTATGCAAGGGTAAGTGTTTTTCTTTGGGATTGTAAACTGGAATGCGGTCAGGAAATTGGACCAGAAAGAATTAATATTTGTATGAATTGGATTAGAAATAAAAACAACACAACGAAATCTTGCATGATAATAGTAATTGGTCAATGACATATCTGCTGTGAAAATTCCTGATCATTACAGTTATATCAATGCAAACTTAATTTGTATAAGATCCTTTATACTTGGTTAGGACATATTCTTTTCTTTTTTTCCTTTGCAGAGATTTAAGGTGCGTGGAACCCACATCTAGCTGCACCATGAGCATGCTTGTTTGTAAGCAATGTATCAGTCTCAATCTGATAAAAATAGATTGCCATTTTGATTCTTGAAGAGATGATGTTTAGAGATAAAGAAGCCACCCATTTTGATGGCTTTATTAGCTCACTTCCATTTTCAAAGATTGTAGTGTTGCCTGCACAAGCAAACAAAAGAAGGTTTTCAATTACCCTCACCACTTGGTCACTTTGTGGGGCCCTAGCCACTGCTCACTCAAACATAAAGATGAATTGAAGATTGGTACGACTTCTTGATCAACCTAAACAGTCTCCTGTTGTGCTCCTGACTCGATCGTTCTTTCGGGGAGGTTTCAACGGTCAATTTCTTTATTGCATTCCCTACCACGTACCACCTGCTCTTTTGGTAGTGAAGAACCTCAGCTAACATGAACGAAATCCAGGTACATATTGGAACTGAACTCAACTATAAATAGTCATTCTGAAACATAGAATAACGGGCTCAAGTGGACAACTTTAGTTCTGCGATTTCTATCCGATATTAAGGGAAAATTTTGATGGCTCACGAAATCATTGGAAGATAGCTTGTCTTAGGATATGGTTAATAACACTTCATTGTCATCCCTGGACCAGCAATTAGTTGGTTTGATTGAAAGAGATTACTGAGAAATAAATAGTAAAAGAGATTTTAAAGAAAGATGAACACAGAATTTAACAAAGTTCAGAAATCTTGTATTTCTTACGGCCCCGGCAGTGAAGCGACTTTTCATATTATTCAACTTACAAAAATAGGGTATATTAAGAATTTATATAAAATTCTAAAATTATTGTACAGTTATAACAAGACACGATTTAAAACTCACATTGCCGTGTCGCACGGATGGCTCGTAAAGCCATCAATCCTCTATACGCTCCACTCCGCTACAGCACCTAGCCTTCACCGTTATATGAGCCACGTACACAACAGAGATGGATGACGAAAGACGTTGGATTCAACACTTGGACCCTGTAACTTGAATCTCTTGAATTTGCTTTTATCCTAAAGCAATCTTTTACTCCAAACCATTATCTTGTCCTACTTTCCCTTTACTTGAGCAAAATTTGTTGCTCTGGATCAAAATCTTCTTCATTCTTTAATACTTCGGTCGAACTTCACTTTTACTTTTATGGCTACCTAAGCACATGGAATGATGCCATACTTGGAATGGGGGTGAGGAATGTTGAACTGATGGCTAACAGGGATTTGGGGACATGTTAAAGTTAGGCTTCTTCAAGTGCAAATTTACAGATAAATTTTGGCCAACATTCAGTGAGACCCACCACGATTGGCTTAACGATCAGTCTTTGTTTATCATAATCTGAAACAATCAGTCTTGTTTATCATAATTATGGTCAGAATAAATGATCCATATATATCTCCTAATGAATGACCAATATATACCCGCTAGAGTATCATGAATGCTAGAAGCCCCATATCATGTTAAGGATCAAGAATGCTCATATCTGCCAAGGAAGCACTTGAAACCGTAGCAATAAATATTCATTTTGTGATTGAAAATAAATTAAACTTCTCCTTTATCAAAAATTAAGGAGGTATAAGAAGTATATTTATCATGATATTTAAGTAAAATAACATACAAGAACCAGACAGATCTACAGAATGCTATAGATCTGGTGTGTATTGATGCATTTTTGTTCACCATATAACCGATGATCACACATTTCCTTCCACGTTAGTTTACATCTTTGGCCTACTTGCATTTTAATACTAACCATGTCAAAGATAAGAAAGTCAAGCACATTCATCAACAATTTAGTTAAACTCTACCTTAATACTCATTAAAATGGATTGCACCAGCTTTCCAGACAATATAAGTTGTTGCAAACATAACCGTGCTGATGAAGACAAATGAGAAGGCAATAATAAACAGATCAGAACCCCCCGGGTACTGAAATGTCCAACCCTCCTTAGGCAATCCTCGCTTGCTATCATCAAACAAATTTGTGGGGGCTTCAGGGAGTCTAGATCTTTTCTTCCCCTTATCGCTTGCCTTCAGAGCAGCCAATACTTTGCTTCCCATTTCTGGTTTTGATGCCTTGGATTCTGTACAACTACGAACCCGAGCAGCCCGTAATCTCTCTCTTGCCGTCTTCAGTGCTCTTTTTGGGGTTGATGGCGAGTTAGATTTTCTTTCCTGGTTAAATTCTGAAGAAATGGCAGAACCATTTGATGTTCCAAAGGATTGAGGTCCTGTCGCACTGTTATTATTAGTCTGGGATCCACTACTTTCCACATCAGGATCCATGGATGTGGGATTCCCAGTTAAAAGCTGATTAACAGAAATTGCATTAGCAGCATCTCCAGACTCCTTATCACCAAGATTATTGCTTTCTGCAACTGAAACACACAAGCCCTTTCTTCTACCCTTTACCAGTATCCTTGAACCAGAAATCCCCAATGATGTGAAGACTGCCAGCTTTGGTGTTGAAGCTTCGCTGGGAGATCTAGATGAATGCTGGTACACGCCCTGCAACTTCTAATAAAAGATTGTATAATTAGAACAGCTTAAGCAATGTCTATGTCTTACTTCAGTGCAAGGGTTAGTTTAAATCCACTTCTTTTGAACTCTACAACTTGTATACTTACATCAAGTATGGTAAAAGGTCTTTTCGGCAGTTAAATATTGAACATGGACTTGAATCATTTGACATCTCATGAAACTATGAAAGCATACTCAAACCACGTTAAACACTACTAGGATACACCCGTTTCAGAAGATGAAAGGTGGGAAACTTTACATAACAATATCAGCTCCAAACTGATACGAAAGCATATGATCTTGTCAACGCAAAGTCGACGTGATGCCCCGTAGTCAGATGACCTAGGTATTGTCGAATACCACATATGGTCAAGAAATGCAGTGCAAAATATAGAACACATCAATAATCCCAACTTTCAGACGTAAGCAATTCTTTAAACCTTCCTCTAGTTTGAAACATATAAACCGGTAAATTCAATCATACGAAAACTCTATTATGATTTCGAAATTACCCAAACTATAAAAGAAAAAGAGAGAGAGAAAGAAGATGGTTACCGTTGAATTGAACCCAACAACTGAATTTAGAGAAACAGTCATAATTTCGCTTCTGTTTAAGGCCCGACGATGGGGAGACACTGAGAGAGAAAATAGAGAGCTGTGTGTTTGTGGACATAAGAGTGGCTGATCTGTGACACAAACTGTAAGAGATAGGGTGTTTCTAACACCACGTGTATCCCACGCGTAGGTCCCCAAACTCCGCAAGTTTGCCACTCAATTTAGAGAAACCATTCTATAAAGCTATTTTCTCAATAATAATAAGACGAAAAACATGGTTTCATCCTATCATTAGTTCTCATAACGTCTCCTAACAATAAATCACTAGGCATTTTCAGCCTTCAGTTCTTTACCATGGAAAACAGCCATAGACAAAAGAAAATGTGAAAATTCCGACCCCAGCTCAATTACAACTTCTAATAACGATTAAATTCAGAACAATGGATAGGGAAAAAAAAAGCTGTGGTTGTATATGAATAATGCTTAGCTAGTATTACGGATGAATATCGGTCCAATTGCAGCTTTGAAGTCATCTTAAACTCTGCTACACCGTCTCCTTGCTGTTGCTGCCATCTTCAGTCTCTCACTTGCGGGCAGCCTTACTACTTTCACAAGTGGCATCTGCATGCTCTTCTATGCTCTGGCAAATAAGTCCAACTTGTTTCCAATCTTCTATTACCAGGATGTCCATTTTTGGGCCAGCAGAATTATGAGCTAAGTAGAGGATGGAAATTGTCAGCTATAGCGTTGACATTAATGACAATATTAAGAAGTTCAATCAAGCATGCCCACAAATCGGTATGGCCCCCGAAGCCAGGTACTCAACAACACTAATGCTCAAGTGCTCATCTATCATGGAATGCACTCCGGCAGTGGTACCTCCCAAAAGCCTCATCAAATCCCGGAGAATAACCAAATACAAAAAGCACATATAAAGACCAAAATCTTACTCATCAAAGGACGGCTACTGAAGTACAAACATTAAAACATTCCCTATAAAGGCTTCAATTTGATCATAAAGCAATTCTCAAACTCTGCTTATCAAAATTTCCTAAGGACATAGCTCCCCGCTTTGCAAAGGTCGGGATGGTCATCAATTGCATGTAACATTCTTTTTACCTTTTTATAAAAAGGCTATTTTCGTGACTCAAGCTTGTGACCTTCTGGTCACAAAAAAAATAACCTTAGCCGATGCTCTCAAGCTCACCCTCTCAACATTTAGATAGTAAGATCATAAAATTATTGACGTGATGCCTGTATACCACATTCTTGTGGAATTCTATGGCCCTATCAAGCTTCAATTCAATTGCTTTATCTTGCAACTTCTTCAGCCTTTCTTCATCCGCTCTATTTAAACAACTACCAGTAAACAGGAGTTTTGGTTTGGTTAACTTTTTATCTAAATCAAAAGATATGAACAACAGATAAATTTCTATGAAAACAGTCCCACTAACAGATATACTAGTGTAAACAAAGACAACAAACACAATTTACAACAAACCATCTAGCAAACCAGGAATGGCAGGCATTGGTATCAACATGAAAAAGAAAATGTAGTGGACAAGAAATATAGGCTTTGTGAGACAAATGACTGACGATTTTCTGCATCTTCCCACAGGCCACAGTTCACAAGCTTCTCATGGCATTACATGACAAACTAAAAAGAAAATTAAACTTCAAGCTTACTATCTACAAAGCAGAAACTGGGTTTCAAACCTGGAGCCCTGGAGTATCCCAAGGAGCGTAGACACGCTTGGTACAATTTGGGATATTCCAAAGTATTTGGATATGATCTCGTGTCCACGAAGAGTTCACCATCGCTAGGTGTGCCATAAACCCATACATCCAACTAAACAATACTTAATTTTTCAAAAAAAAAAACTGAACACTAAATAATAGAAAATCTTGCACCGTGATAACCAATGACTGCCATTAGATAAAAAAGCCCACTTCAACTTCTATACAACAATGTGAAAGAGAAACAGGTGAGCTTGTGAATTTTGAAGTTAAGGTGATGTTTTTTTGAAAGCCTGATAATTTAACCCAAAAATAGGTCATTACAAGAAAACTTTTTAAAACTGAATGACAGAATGAGCTATTAGGGATTGAATTTTCTCCGGTGGATAATGATGAGGCTGAGGGTGCACAAGTTAATACTAACGAGAATCTAGGTAACTCAATTATAGATACTTTAGATATTGAAGGTGGGAAGCCTAATATAGCATCTGAACACACCTCTTATCTACAGAAACCTGATAACTAAGAAGATGTAACTACTATACAAGATTCACAATCAATGGAAGAAGAGATAGAAGATGAACTGGTCTACTAGAAAATGATCAAACAAGTAAACTGTTGCTAATATAACTAGAGAATGACAGAATTGTTAAGATAGCAGAAAGGTTTAATGAGAATACCCCTAACTCCAAAAGAAGATGAGCTAGAAGGAAAACAAAAAAAAAAGGAGATATTCCCCCTTAAATGATCATTCTAATATGGAACATAAGAGGGTAAATGACCCTCTCAAACAGTCAATGGCAAGAGAATTAGTAATGGATAGGAAGCTAATTCTGGTCGGCCTCTTTAAGACAAAAATAAAGAATCCACATATTCACAAAGGACTGTCTTTTTGGGTGCTCAATGGAAGAAAATTACTACTCATTTACTTCATTATAATGGTCGGATTATCTGCTTATATGTGCAGCTTTTATTACCTATTGAACTACATTCACCATTCAACAACCAACTTGAGTCTGCAACATGGAGAAATAAGAATTAGAGTGATAAGGTAGCAGATCAAGATATGGTTGACATTCCTAAAATAGAAGAAATGTGAAGAGTAATTCAAGGAGTCTAATTAGAATCAAATACCTCAAGGTGGTAACTCTATTGAGCAATCTTTTCCCTCAAAAATAGCTATATAACAACATTAAAATAGGCATTAAAATCGTGTATGATTACTGACTGCTATTATTGTAAATCCCTTCTATATATATTTGGTTGTAAGTCTATAAATAGATGTAAATCAGGACTCTCTTCTTACGGTTCTTGATTGAGAAGCTTTTTTTTCTTACAAATCTTGTTCAATTTCAAATATTCTTTATGGTATCAGAGCAAGTTGTGAGGCAAGAGAGTTCTTATTCTTTCTACTCATCAATGGCTTCCACAATTTCATTAAACGTTGCCAACTTTGTTACTTTTAAACTCAAACCAGAAAACTATCCTCTCTGGTGTGAACAGATGCTTGCATTAGCTGAAGTCAAGACATGGTCGGGCTTCTCACAGGCAAGAAAGTGAAGCCTACCATGTACACCAATGTCATAACAGATAAGACTTCAACCACTAAAGTAGAAGCAAAACAAATCTCAGAAGATTTTCTCAAATGGTGAAAAGATCGCCTTCTTCGTGGATGGATTATTGGGACACTTACAGAAGAAACCTTGAGTCTAGTTATTGGTCTTGTAACGTCTCAATCAGTTTGGAATGCCTTACAAGAAGCATATGCACAAGACTCACAAGAACGAGAATTTACTCTCTGGCAACAACTCACATATCTAAAAAAGGAACCAAATCGATCTTTGGCAAAACACTTAAGGAAATTCAAGAGTATATGTGACAGCCTTGTAGCCATAAGCAATCCAATACCTGACAAAACAAAAGTTTACTCTTTGCTTGCAAATCTTGGTTCAAAATATGAATCTTTCACAACCACAATGCTTAAACCTCCTATGCCATCCTACTCAGAAGTTGTATCACTCTT
>JANZXP010000196.1:12640568-12652089 GCA_027576715.1 Erythroxylum flavicans | reverse complement strand
AAGCGGGTCAATCGGAGGTCGGATGCAAAAGCTAGAAGCAATTGAATGTCAAAAGGGTTCGGATGACACAAAAATTACAAAAATGCCACTCACGCTCGCGACTGGCTTGTGTCGCGAGACGCGCGTGGAACGCGCGCGCTCGCGATGGCGCATCGCGCCTTTCCTCGTAGTCATGATCGCGACGAGTAGCGTGCGTGTCGCGATCGTAACGTATTACGATCGTGACGATGCGCACTTCGTTGCGATCGCAACGATTAGGCTATGTTGCGATCGTGACGCGTCACGATCGCGTCACGATCTCAACTTCGCCAGCTTCCTCTTTTCTTCTTAATCCACCTCTCTTCTTCCAAATTTAATAACTTCTCACACAGACCTCCAAATTTCACAAATTTAGTATCAATGGAAAGAGGACAAAAAGACCTACAATTCCCATGAAGGGCTCACAAACAATTTCTAACTCTATAGGGGTCAAATTTCACTTCAAAATATTCTGTCCTATAAATCACCTATTAAACAATAACACAACTTCTAAAAATCATAACTTCCTATCCCATTACTCAAAAATTTCATGCTTTATATCAATGGAAAGATCAGAACACACTCTACACTTTCCAAGAGTAGTATTTTCATCTCATTACAAGTGGTGACACTTCTTCTAGGTAAATAATAGATTCAATCATATGTTTCATCCTTTAAAAAGAATTAAAAAGCTCTCATTTTTATCTATTCCTCGCTAACTCCATTTGGTTTCATACCTGTACTCACCACGTGAAATTCCTTTAAATATTTGAGAGGATCTCATGCATATCCATGAAAAGTAGGCAAAAGATGGATTAGTCCATAAAAGTAGTGTTGGCGTCCAAATTTGGAAAAATAATGCAATGAGGATGTTGATTTAAATTTAGATCCACAAGTGATTGTAATGTTCAATTGCTTGCCACGTTTTTTGTTGTTTCACCAACAATAATGTTGCGTTGCTTCTGAGTTTTTGTTTCTTTCCTTAACTTTTTCGTGGCCTTTTCAATCTCTAAGTTGTAATGTAAATCAACTTGCTTCTAAGATCTCTTACCAAACATACAAACTAGGGATTACCTAACAATGATGCCAAATTTTGATGTTGTTGTTGTCTGCACCCAAAATTAAATCCTAAATTCCTGTAATAGAAAATGCAATATAAAAAAGTAGGAATCAATCCTACAAGAAATTTTAATTTGTCAATTATTACAAAGATATATTTAACAAAATAAAGTTGTGATGATATGACATTTTATGGTAAAGAAAATAAATTGAGTTCTACAAATAATAAAAGCATAATTATCGTTAAAACAAGCCTAGGTTTATAGTCACTCTCATCATTGGAATTGTGATTGAGCATCGATGCAAATAATAATTATTTCATCAATCATATATTAGATGTGATATTAAATGCTTGTGTTTCTTTAGAATTAGTTAATACAGACTACATAAGTCAATTAATCATTTTGTGTTTAACAGCCTTAGAAATGATCCAAAATTTAATTAAACAATAACTTTTAAAAAAACAAAGATCACTGAAGCAAAATAACACATCATCCATAATTACATTTAATCTAGTTGAATGCTCTTCCCAAAAAATAATAATTTTTGACGAAATAATTAAAAAATTTTAATCACTACAAAGATTAAAAAAATTAAGCTTTTACATATCCAATATTTAAAATACAAGATGATTATTTCAACCAATAAGCTAATCATGCACATTGAACATCAATCAAAATTATCATGAAAACAAAGACATAAAAGAACAATTCAATATTTGAATGGATAGAACACTTGGTAATAAGACTCAAATATCTCCCAATATTCTTCAACTCCCTTCAACAAAGATAAAGAAAATTATCTAATAATAGTCAAAGTTATTACTAATGTCTAGTGAAGAAAAACTAAGCTAACATCTACTAAAGAGAAGAAAAAAGAATTTTGTGAAAAGCTAGATAGCAAAGATGGAGAATTTTTTGGATGCTTTTCCTTCTTCACTTGAGTTCCATTTATAGTCACTTTAATCTCATGTTTGTTGATATTGGAATCTCCTTGTTATGATTCAGGCTTCCAAAAATTATGACATCACTTATTGTCATTCTAATTTAATCAAGACAAGGTTTAAACAAATTCTAATACATTTTTCTTGTAAATTCAAAATTTTAAAGTTGTAATCTTTGTTGAACTTATCCATGCCTGATTCCCAGAAATGTTGATATCAGTTCTATCCTTCTAACTACACCTTATTTTTTTGTGTTTTGATTAGTTTAAACTTTAAAATTCATCAAGGATCATATGAATACAAAAGACAAGGTAAACTTTAATATAGAATCACTTCTACCACAAGCAAATTAATTTTGACATTGATTATATTAATGATCTGATCAACAAAAACAAATTCAATGGGAATAAAAGATTTACTCAATTTTAAAAAAGATATGGGAATTTTAAAAAAGCTGCAACAATTCAGAAGCAATAATCCAACCGATGAATTACAGAACAATAGAAACCAACCCTTTCGTAGGGAAATCCTTTTATCTCCCAGACTCCCACGTTATCTTATAGACATGAAAAATTATAAAATAGACAGACATAATAATGAATCAGTCATATAAGTTACAGCCATTCCCACCGGCTTTTCTTTAGACACTTCAAAACAACACCCCTCAACATTAGTGACAACATCGCCGTAACAACAATTTGAAAAAAAAAAGCTCTTATCCAAACATTACTAAACAAAACATATGACACCGGATAAATATTTTCTGAGTTATAGTTGGCAAACACATCATATCTACATTATGAACGAAAAATAACATTAATAGAATAAACTTGTGTTATTAAATAATCTTGGAAAAATCATGTGCCCATATAACAAGCAATTGCAATTTCACGGTCCACACCAACAAGACCCACATTCTATCTATTCACTATTTAACCTCCTAAAAAAGCCTAATTCATTTTCTTATTATGTAATTTTTAACCATATATGTTTCACAATCTCCCATGAAATCTTAATAAATTCGTTTTCATTGTGGAACATGGGTTCTTTCAATGGCCGGGATCGAATGAAAGGTCCTTGGAGCCCACAAGATGAAGCTATTCTCGTCTGTCATGAAGCTTGAACCTGGAAAGTGGTCCACCAGCATTCCTGATCGTACCAGCATGTCTTGTGGTCTCCGCTCAGACTTCCAACCACCACCTTTCACGATGTCAGTTTTTTTGTCTTGCTCCCCCACCGTCAGTGATCGAATGAAGTGGATTGCCACGGCTGGACTGCTGCCTGCTGTTAAATAATACTTTAATGGATCGAACGATAATAAGAAAAAAACTCGAATCCATAATTCTTGTGCAATATTCTTTTTTGTTTTATCCACTCTCTGCATTCTTTCAATTCACAGTTATTTCACAATGGTGCAGAAACTGTTGTTATGTCTTTAATGTTTTGTAACGTCAACATTATAAAGGGAGAGGGAAGGGCAGTTTTTTAAAAACAAAACCTTATGAACTCTAATGTTATTTAACAAGCCCAATCACCATTATCTTGGTCCACTTTCATATTATAGTCCATGACAATAATATGGGCCACAACGATTAATTATTAAAATTAATCTAATAATCTCCCACTTGGCCCATGTTATAACTTGGTGATTCAACAAGAAAACTTACAGTGCACATAATATATTGAATCAATCAAGTCATCCTTAAGTGAATTAAGATGAAGGGATCATGGCAGTCACAAGTCATTGAGCAACACGATTCCTTCCATGTATCACAAATCAATCCCAATTCTAAGTTTCTTTAAGAACTACATGTCTTCAAAAGAACCATAAGTGTATACATAAACAATAATGATAACATGTCAATACAACAGAAACATAACTATAAGTGAATTCTAAGTGTCACATGTAATGAGTAAATCGTAATTAGAATAGCAAGGTTTTATCTATAACACCCATACGCTCGACATGGTCAATAAACGCCTTGGGTGGTAGTCCCTTAGTCAATGGATCTGCTACCATCATATCCGTTCTAATATGCTCAAAAAACACCTTTTGCTTCTGCACTTCTTTTTTAACTGACAAGTACTTCAACTCTATGTATTTAGCACCCTTAGAGTACTTATCATTCTTCGAGAAGAAGATAGTTGCGGAATTATCATAATAAATTCTCAGCGGCTTGGCTATACTTTTGACAATACCAAGTCTGGAGATAAAATTCCGCATCCACAGTGCATGAATAGTGGCCTCAAAACATGCCACAAACTCGGCCTCTATAGTGGAAGTAGCAATGACAGACTCCTTTCCACTCTTCCATGACACCGCCCCTTCAGCTAATAGGAACAGATAGCCAAATGTAGACTTTCTACTATCCAAACATCCGGAAAAATCTAAATCTGAATATCTAATGACCTCTAGATGATCGGATCTCCTGTATGTAAGCATATGCTCCTTGGTGCCTTGCAAGTACCTGAGAACCTTCTGAGTAGCTTTCCAGTGATCCATGCCGAAATTACTTTGATATCGACCCAACATTCCTACAGCAAAGCCGATATCAGGTCGAGTACAAGTCTGAACATAGTTCAAACTCCCAACCACTAATGCATACGAAATTCTTTCCATTTCCTTTCGCTCCAATTCATTACTAGGGCATTGCATTTTCCTATACTTGTCCCCTTTTTTTGTATTGGAACTATTCCTGCAGAGTATTTCTCCATTCTATATCTCTCTAAAACTTTATTAATATAACCTTTTCGAGACAATCCTAACAATCCCTATGATCTATCTCGAAAGATTTCTATTCCAATCATATAGGATGCCTTACCCATATCTTTCATTTCAAAATTCTTAGAGAGATACCGCTTTATATAATGTAAAATGCCCAAATTATTTGCAGCAAGCAAAATGTCATCAACATATAAGACCAAAATCACAAATTTGCTACCACTGACTTTTATGTAGATACACCGATCAACAACAATTTCTACAAAACCATACGACATGATAGTATCGTTAAACTTTAAATACCACTGTTTGGAAGCTTGTTTCAATCTATATATTGATTTTCTCAGATTACACACCAAATGTTCACTTCTAGTGTCCAAGAACCCTTTAGGTTGGTCCATATATACTTCCTCTTCTAATTCACCACTCAGAAAGGCAGTTTTAATATCCATCTGGTGAAGCTCTAAATCATAATGAGCCACCAAAGCCAGAACAATTCGTGGAGAGTCCTTCTTTGAAACTGGAGCGAAGGTCTCCTTATAGTCAATCCCATTCTTCTGGGTGAAACCTTTAGCAACAAGTTTGGCCTTATATCTTTCAATGTTGCCTTTCGAGTCCCTTTTAGTCTTAAAGACCCATATGGAACCTATTGTCATAGAACCCTCAGGCAACTCAACTAAGTCCCAGACTTTGTTATCACCCATTGACTTAATTTCTTCTTTCATGGCAATCAACCATTTATCAGAATTGTCACTTTCCATGGCTTTTCTAAATGAGATTGGATCTTCATCAATGCTTAAATCACATTCATTTTCAATAGCATAAACCACATAATCATCTGGAATAGTAGATCTTCTTTCCCTTACAGACCTCCTTAACTGTTCTTGTGGTTCATTAATCTCTTCTTGAATTATGACCGGTTCATCCACGACAATATCATCTTGTGGGTTTTGAACGTCATTCTGTTGTTCCAATGTGTTGTGTGAGTGTGATACAACAATTGGTACAACAACTTCAGGTGAAATAATAGGTGAAGAAACTTCAACTTGGGTTTCTTGAATGTGCACTTTTTGTGATTCACCACTCCTACTAGATTGACCATTTTCAATGAACCTAGCATTACCCGTCTCAACAATTCTTGTATTATGGCTAGGACAATAAAAACATACCCTTTTGATTTTTCAGGATAGCCAATGAAGAAACCACTGACCATCCTTGGATCAAGTTTCTTTTCATGTGGATTATACAACCTTACTTTCGCTGGACAACCCCAAACACGAAGATGCCTTAAACTAGGTTTCGTTCCCTTCCACAGTTCATAAGGGGTCTTAGGAACTGCCTTATTGGAACCCGGTTAAGCAAATACGTAGCAGTCTTTAATGCATATATCCACAGTGAAGAGGGTAATGAGCAGTTACTTAACATGCTTCTAACCATTTCCATTAATGTATGGTTCCGCCTTTCAGCGACACCATTTTGCTGAGGTGTACCAGGCATTGTATACTGTGCACAAATGTGTCTGTTTTCGAGAAACTTTGCAAATAGTCCTGGACACTGTCCACTTTCATTATATTTCCTATAAAACTCACCACCTTTATCAGATCTCACAACCTTTACTTTTCTATCTAATTATCTTTCCACCTCATTTATGAACATCTCTAGGATATTCATAGATTGACACTTTTCATGCAGTAGATATACATATCCATAACGTGAGTAATCATCAATAAAAGTGATGAAGTACTTTTCACCGCTCCAAGAAGAAATGTCAAAAGGACCACATATATCGGTGTGTATTAACTCAAGAAGTTGAGTGCTTCTTGTGGCAGGTTTCTTTACTGTGTGTTTAGTCTGCTTTCCTTTAATGCAATCCGCACACACATTTAACTAAAATCTAATTGAGGAAGGATTCCGCTTTCACCAATCTCATTAGTCTTTCTTTGGAAATATGACCCACTCTTTGATGCCACAAGTAAGCAGAACTTTCATTAGATGCACTACGTTTAATGCCTTGACTTTCAACATGAAACAAAGATTTAGAAAATTTAATATCAAGATTGAACATGTAAAGTGAATCAATCAAAGTACCACTACCATAAAAGTAATCATTTCTGTACAATGAAAATCCACCATGTCCAAACTTAACACAGAAACCTAAAGTATCCAACCTACTAACAGAAACAAGATTTCTAGCACAATCAAGTACATAAAGACATCCTTCAAGATCAATATGACAACTAGTGTCTAGGATCAATCTGTAAGTCCCCATGCCTTCTATTCGTGCCTTCATCCGGTTCCCCATGAACAAGTACTGTTCACTTCCTCTTATGGGCTAGATCGTAGTAAATCCCTGTTTTACATAAGACACATAAGTAGTAGCACCAAAATCTAACCACCAAGTATTATTGGGCACTTCTATAAGGTTTGATTCAAAGCAATCATAACTATAATGCATACCTTTTTTCTCAAACCATGCCTTCCTTTTACGACAATCCTTCTTGAAGTGTCCTGATTTCTTGCAAAAGAATCCCTTCATCTCCTTTCGGATAATGCTCTCAGAACCCTTTGGAGCTTTACCCTTCTTCTTGTCCTTTTTCCTTGGCTTACCTTTACTACTGTTGGCACCATCATAACCTACGAGATGAACAGACTGATCTTTCACTTTCTTAATCTCCCTTCCTCCTATATCAACATGGCCTTCAATTCTTGAAAGCTCCACTTATCTTTAATGGTGTTGTAATTCACCTGGAACTGACCAAATTCAACATGTAGAGAGTTAATGACAAATTGGACCAAGAATGTCTCATTTACATCCATCCCCATGGTCTTCAACTTTGCTGCTAAATTTGACATGTGAGTCGTATGATCATGGATGGGCTGAGAATAGTCAAACTTCTTCGTACTTAGCTGACTCATAAGGTTGCCTACTATCGACTTATCGGCCAAATCCGACTGTGAACACTCTTTTATTTTATGCATGAACTCCCTTGCATTCTCTGTCTTGGGCATAGATGGCTTAATACTTTCAGCCATCGTCATCCTCATGAGGTTCAGACTCAACCGATTAGCCCTCTCCCATGCCTCATAATGAGACTTTTCAGCATCGAAGCTAGCATCTGTAATGGCTGCAGGCTGCTCATCCATTAGTATTGCAAGATCTAAAGCCATAACACCCAGTGTAAACTAGATCCGTTCGGACCAATCATCGTAGTTCAGCCCATTGAACTTCATAACAGAGTTTCAAGATGCAAAGACATTTGTTGAAGCTGCAAACATTTATGCATACTTACCCATTAGTGCTTTGAGTACTTAATACAGATTCAAAATTCATAAATACTTTAAAAAATATACATTCAAGCAACTTTTGGGCAATACTTAAATGCATACACACAATCATTGATGCTGAAATTTTATACACTTTAATAGATAACCATAACATTCAAAATCGAATAAGTATGCTATCTTTGGATATACACACTATTCAACCTAAAAGTTTTTGATGATCATTCCCTTTAATATTATTAACTATACTCAATGATCCACCTTTGGGTGATCTCCGAGAATATAGTTAAATAAAATCAATTATTCAATCAAACTATAATTTCATTAATAGCATTTCTTTAATCATGAACAATTGAACATTCACAATTAAATATTTAATAGTTCAACCTAGGCCACTTTCGTGACTCTTAAGCTATCCATGCAATAAATATTTAATTTAGACAATTATCATATATGGAAAAATTTAATTTAATTAGTTTGGTCACTTTGATTACTCACAAACTATTCTAAATGTCCATAATTTCATGTATTACATTCTAGGAAAATTTAATTCCAACTATTACATAATATAAAATATTCAAAGTAACAAAGAAATATATATATATATATATTATGGCACTAATTTCCAAAATTATATTATGTATAAATCAATTATGAATTAAATAAAAATTCATTATTTTCCATCCTAAAAAATATTTTACTTAGGGTTAAAGTCCATAATATAAGACCTTAATTATTTAATAACCCAAACAAATCATTTAATGGCCCATGAGCCACAAATCTGGCCCAAAACCCAATCTGGCACGTGCAGAGCACACTCCGGAAGAAGGCTGTGACTGGCGCTTGCACAGCACCGACCAAAGTGGAGAAAGATGGGCACGTGCACTGCACGCACCTCATCTTCCTCCTTATGCAGACTCAATTTCTGCGTTTTTCATTTTCTGCTTTGTTGTTTTTTTTAAAATAAAAAACTCTCTCTTACCTTAAGTCAACATTAACATCATCCACCGTTATCTTCTTCGGTGGATGATGCATGAATCAAACTTATAGAGTTTCTCACTCTAACCCATTCGTTTTGTTTCGTTTCTTTTAATCAATCCATAAATATTATGAAACGAAAATCACTTTTCAATTCTATACAAACCAAAACCGAAAGCATACAAAACATAGAAAATCATTCATGACAGTTTTTCATGATTTTTCGATTTCGGTTCTCTCTAAATTTCATATTCATCCAAGAGCAAACACAGAACCCGTATATTTCAAGAGCAAACACAGAACCCATTCATTTCGTCAAGACTTTCATGGCAGTGCAACATCTTTGAAAACAACAGAAAATTCAACACGCCATCCATAAATAAAACATCATGCGGAAACGACCATAGAGTACGACATACAACAATCATGCAACAACCATGGCTCTTACGACATACAACAATCATGCAACAACTATGGCTCTGATACCAAATGTAAATAACACTTTAATGGATCGAACGATAATAAGAAACAAACCTGAATCCATAATTCTTGTGCAATATTATTTCTTGTTTTGTCCACTCTCTACCTTCTTTCAATTCACAGTTATTTCACAATGGTGCAGAAATTGTTGTTGTGTCTTTAATGTTTTGTAACGTCAACATTATAAAGGGAGAGGGAAGGGCAGTTTTTTTAAAACAAAACCCTAGGAACTCTAATGTTATTTAACAAGCCCAACAACATTATCTTGGTCCACTTTCATATTAGAGTCCACGACAATAATATGGGCTACAATGATTAATTATTAAAATTAATCTAACAAGGAGTTTACCGATTTCCTCAAACAATGTTTCGACGCAGACCTTTTTGACGACCCAGTAGGAGGCTTCAAGGAGTCGAAGCAGGAAGGTTCAGTACTAGATTATTGCGCCAAGTTCGACCACTACTTTAATCATCTATCTTTGTCAGAGGACTATTTGGTTGGATTTTTCTTGAAGGGTCTTAAACTAGATATTGAAATGATGGTCACGAACCTCCGTGTTTACATATTGCCTATATGTTAGCAAGGAAACAAGAAGCAGTGATGATAACCAAAGGAAGCAGTGATGATAACCAAAGGAAGCAGCTCCTTTTTCCAGGGAAATACTCCCAAGAGTGTGAGTACGGAGTCGAATTCGAAAATGACACAGTCATCAAGCGTAGGCAATGTTAAGCGACCGTTTCACTACAATAGCTTAAGCTGTTGTGTGAGGCCAACTGAATTGGTTTTATATATTCACTAACACACCCCCTCAAGTGAAAGCCCTTTAGGCTTGAAACTTGCACAGGCTCATTCTACCTTGTGCTGAATAATAGGTGGGTGGTAGGATTTGAACTCATGACCACTTGGTCATAGAGGCTCTGATACCATGTTAAGCGACCGTTTTACTACAATAGCTTAAGCTATTGTGTGAGGCCAACTTAATTGGTTTTATATATTTACTAACAGGTAAGAGCGTTACATCATATGGGATATTGCCTATGCCGATGACTCCAAGGCACTCAACACCTACCAAAACTTTTAAAAGTCCAAAAACAAATTAGCCGTAAGGAGATTGACGAAAAAAGGGCAACGGCTTTGTTTCTGGTGCAGCGAAAAATATACCCCAGGCCACAGACGCAAGAAGAAACAACTGCAATTATATGTGGTCTCTGGCGAGGAAGATTCACTAGAAATAATATCAGAGGCAAAAGGAGGATCACATAGATTAGCAGATAGATGGGGACTGTCCTAATTTATCTATTGTGATTTGGTGTATATATTTTGTATATTTACGTATCTTCTTTTCAGTATCCATGCAAGCTATAATGGGCCTTACAGGCAAATCGGATTTTAAACAGATGCGAGTGGTGCGAAAATATCAAAGAAGAACAATCCATATTCTGATTGACAATGGAAGCACGCACTACTTCATGGGCATTTCAACCGTGAAGAAGGGTGATTGTGAGATTCAAGACATCAAACCGTTTTGCATCATAATCAGAGGAGGGTTACGTATGATATGTAACCAATGTTGCATGGGTTTCACATGGACAATGCAAGGCATCTAGTTTACCATGAATTCCTTGATATTAGCTTTAGGAGGGTGTGACGTTGTGCTGGGAGTACAGTGGTTAGTGGGGCTTAATGACGTTCTATGTAACTTCAGAGAACGTACAATGAAATTTGACTGGGAGGGTCAAATAATAACACTAATGGGCTGTTTGGTTCAAAGAATAGAATAGATAAGGAATAGAATAGTTATTCTTAGGAATAGAAAAGATGAGGAATAGAACAGAATGGGTATTTTTTATTTGGTTCAAGGAATGGAATAGATAAAGAATTTCTATGCCAGTGTTTAGATTGAATATATAAACTTGGAATGACAAAGGAATAACTAACAAAAATACCTAAATATCATTATCATTATCCTTATTATTATTATTATTATTATTATTATTATTATTATTATTATTATTATTATTATTATTATTATTATTAT
>JANZXP010000196.1:12597434-12628707 GCA_027576715.1 Erythroxylum flavicans | reverse complement strand
TCAAGATTTTGAAAATCATCATCATTAAGTACATTATCGTTGGATTCTTCATCACTAATATATTCGAGCAAAGTATCGTCATTGTCATTTAAGTCATTCTGGGTATAGTCTTCTTCTGTTTGTAAGATAAGATGGGCTTGGACTTCATCTAGTTAAACTATGTTGAGCTCGACATCTCTACTATGGAATGATGATATATCTGCATCTTTTACTAGAATGCCTTCGTTATTAAACTCCAATCCAATATCCTGATATACTTCATCTACATCCTCATCCAATTGACCAATATCCCTTTCACAAAAATCAGACATTCCTTTATTGAAACTTTTGAACAACCTTCCAATTGCTACCTAATACAGTATTGTTGATGTAGAAAA
The DNA here is from genome assembly GCA_027576715.1 of Erythroxylum flavicans. Lineage (NCBI taxonomy): Eukaryota > Viridiplantae > Streptophyta > Magnoliopsida > Malpighiales > Erythroxylaceae > Erythroxylum > Erythroxylum flavicans. The sequence goes on along the minus strand of JANZXP010000196.1, from coordinate 12,628,330 downwards.
CTTGTTTGACTTGACTTGCAAGGACAAAAAGATCATTATCATATCATGTCTTACTAACATTTATGTTAGTAATATGCTCGTTCACTCTCATGTCAGTTAGATCAATCCGTTTGCATTTAAGTAGAATCACCTTCTTATCCTTGATGTAGTGCAACTCTATTATTTCAGAGATGACACCGTAGAGGTCAATGATTTTGTCATCATGACATCCTTCAACGACAACCCCACTATTTTGACTTCTAACTCGACTATCTCGATCTTATATGTGAAATCTCATCCCATTAACAATGCAATTTGTGTATTTCTTCTCACAAATATGAGGCTCACATGCCAAACTATATAATGTTGTTGTCGCTTCTTGCACGTTGCGATTATGTAACTGTATCATCTCTATGACAAATTGAAAATAAATATGAGGATGAGACATATTCTCATATTTTCATAACATATAATCAATATGAAACTTACTCGATTTCTAAACCATGATACAAACTTTTGCCTATGTCTTTCTTCAACATTAATAATCCCTTTGCTGCAAATTATGTCTTTGTGCTCTCCATTTAAAAAAGACAATGACAGTAAGATCTCAAAATAAATGAAGAAAATTATAATATGATTGTTTGAATGAAAAGGAATATACGTACTCCATGTATGTATCGACTTTCTCGCAATTGTTCAAAATATACCAATGGGTGATTTTGAATTCGTCTTTAGTTAACTCCACATATTTACCGACACCAAGCGACCTAACTTTTTAGGAGAAAATAAACAACCCACCATCGTCATGAAAATCAAAGTTACGTTTTGGTTTATCAAATCTTATCTTCACATCAGTTAAGTACATTAAACAAAAAGTCAAGCATTCATTTGCTATATAAGCCTCTGCAATCGACCCCTCTGGTCGAGCTTTATTACGTACATAATGCTTAAGAGGACATAAAAACTTGAACATAAATAGTTATAAACTTAGGAATTGTTACAAACAATTAACATAGAAAAAACTTGTTGAATTTAATATGAATTACCTTTTAATCAGAAACATCCATCGAAATTGAACCGATCCACAAAGTTTTGCTTCATATGGTAAGTGAATTGCCAAATGAACCATAACATCAAAAAATGATGGAGGGAATAATAGTTTAAGCTTACATAAAATCAACGCTATGTCATTTTCCATTTTATCAAGCTCTTCAACTTTAAGTGTCTTGAAACATAATTACTTAAAAAACTCTCCCAATTAACCCAAAGTAATGGAGACATCCTTCGGCAAGCACCCACGTATTCCAACAAGTAGTCGTTGTAAAAGTACATGATAATCATGACTTTTCAACCCTGACACTTTTTCCTCTTTAACATTCACACAATAGCCTATATTTGATGCATACCCGTCAAGAAATTTGACTGACTGGAGGAATTGACAGAATGAATGTTTCTCACTTTTTGACATGTTGTAACAAGCAGGGGGAATAATGTATGAGCCATCATCTCTTCTTTTCAAATGCAAATCTTTTTTAATATTCGTGTCTTCTAAGTCTAGTCTAGCCTTAATTGTGCTTTTGGATTTCCCATCAATTCCTATGACAGTCCCTAAAATGGACTCACAAATGTTTTTCTCAATATGCATGACATCAAGATTGTGCCTTAAAAGTAATTCCTTCCAATATGGCAAGTTGAAAAATATGCTTTTTTTTCTCCAATTCAGTTCAGGATCATTTCTCTTTACGTTTTCTATTACTTTGGTGTTTGCCAAATGTAATAGCTAGTAAACAATATCACTACCGAACAACTACATCAGAACTTCACCCAACTTTACTGTGTCATTAAACTTTTTACTTCTTCGCCATCTATTCCCATGTTCCAAATAACGACGATGACCTGTATAACATATTTTACTTCGTATCCTTTTTGAATATGTTTGATGGTTATACACAGGACAAGCCATATACCCTTTAGTGCTCCACCTAGACAAATTCCTATAAGCTAGGAAATCATTTATAGTCCACAAAACAGCAGCATGCATTATAAATGTTTTGCCTTTAACAACATCAAAAGTTTGTAATCCAAATTCCCATAAATCGTTTAAGTCATCAATTAATGGTTACATGTATACATCGATGTCCTTACCAGGAGCAGTAGGTTCCTAGAATAAGCAAAGATAACAACATAAAAGGCTCTTTCATACACTTCCATAGAGGTAAATTCTATGGGACTAGAATCATCGGCTACATGCTATATGAATTACTTATATTATCGAAAGGATTAAATCCATCTGAGGCCATTCTAAGCCGAACATTAGGACTATCTTGTCCAAACCATGGAAACTTTCTATCAAGCTCTTTCTATGCCATTGAGCCTGCTGGATGACTCATAATGTTATCATCAATGCGTTTCTCTTTATGCCACCTCATAACTATGACTGTTTTTGTTGACATGAAAATTCTTTGTAATCGTGGTTTAATAGGAAAGTATCGAAGGATTTTATTCGGTATCTTTTTCCCTCTCCCATCATCCACTTGCCACCTTAATGTACCATAAATAGGACACTTTTGAAGATCTTTACTTTCCTTCCAAAAAAGAACACAATCATACTTACAAACATGAATTGAAATATATCCCATTCTAAGGTCCCTTAACAGTTTCTTCGCATCGTAGAATGATTTCGGCAACTTGTGTCCAATAGGTAATGCATCGTTCAGTAAGTCAATTAACATATCAAAGGACTTGTTAGTCCATTTATTATAAACCTTCAAATGCAACAACTTCACAATAAATGAAAGTTGTGAGAAATTAGAGCACCCTCGATATAATTGTTCTTAAGCAACTTTCAATAACTTTCCAAAATTATTTTCTGTAATACTACCAATTATGTTAAGCATTCCTGTTTCATTCATAGTCTCCATATAATTCTGACAATCATCTAACATCTCATCAATCTCATCATCACCATCATTATTCACATCGCAGTCATCAATATCATTATTGTAACTGTCATCCTAACATGTAATGCTACTTCTACTACAAATTGCTTCCTTTTGTTCACTATAATAAAGACATGGAGTATAGAATTTGTTTATGCCTCAGATCAACAAGTGATTATATACCACATCTTGACTTTTAAAGTCGACATTTAAGCAGTCGATGCATGGACAATGAATACTACATTCATCACCCATTTGATCTTTCAAAAATTGCATGAAACTCTTAACTCCTTCTATGTATTCAGTTGACCATTTTCGATGACACATCCAACTCTTATCTATTTCAAATAAAGGATTAAGCAATATAAAAATGACAAGATGGTGTGAAGATTAATTGCTTCTCAATCAATTATGAAGTTGAAGATTATTGGAGTTATTTAGATATTATTCATAAATTATCTAAATAAAGATAAATATTTTTTAGAATAAAAGTAAATATTATAACGTATTGTACCTATAAAAAATTGATAAATATGGATATAATTAGTTTAATGCACCTATAAATACTCTTCAATCTTTTTATATAAGTTCCCTTATGACAACTTTATTTTGGAACTTCTCATAACTAGCAAAAGTCTTAATTTTTTGTTCCAGTCTTTGCTCAAAGGGTGTGATATTCGATTAGCTCTCGATCTGGGTTAAAGGTATTTAAGCTTCCTTTTATCTATTTGGGAGTTACCATCTCACTAAAGAGGACTTCTTCTTGTGAATTATTAAGCAAATTACTGGGAGAATTTCTAACTAGTGTAACAAAAGCTTATCAATAGGTAAAAGAATTTAATAGTCAAATTCAATCTTAAATGACTTATATACTCACTAAACATCACATATCATATCAAAATCTTATAATAAAATTAAATTTTCAACTAAGAGAAATTTAATGGAATGATAAACAAAACATCAATTTTTATTTTTTATTTGCTACTAGAGATGCAAAATTAAAATTTTGTTTTTTATTTGCTACTAGAAGTTAGTTTGGCAAAATTAAAATTAGGAATTTAATTACACCTTATCCTAAAGCTTAAGTATTTACATATACCTTTTTTCCTTATCTTAATACTTTTTTAGAGTGGTCCTAATTCATATGCTTGTAGGTATGTAAATTTAGCGAAAGAGTTTAGAAGTGATATAGGTGATTCATTCCTTATCAAAACAGAATAATTCAAACCCCAGAGGACTTTCATCGAACACCTTATAAGCATAACATAACTCGACTGAAACTTCAAGCATTCATTATATTTGTTCCCTTTCTTTACCATCATTAACACATTCAAATATCAAATTAAACTATTAACAATCTCAATCCATGCAAACAACTTAGCAAACAACTCAACAACTAATCATAAGTTCGATGATGAACAAAGCATTTAAAAAACACAATGAAAGACAAAAAAAAACTAGAATAAATCTAATAACTATTTACTAGGTTGAGTATAACTATAGGAAGATGATAAAGGACAACCCAAGATATATATTGTGATAACCAAATAGATTAAATATACTTAATAAACTATTTTTTAGAGTAGTATACTTAATAAACTTGATTGGAATAAACTATGCATCGAGAAGTAGTAGTTTCCTAATTGGATATACATGTGTGCTTCGAGAGATAAAATAGATACCTTATATTAATTGTTGTTTCAACTTAGATAATCAATCTTGTATTGAACTCAAAAACTCTAATCTTTGCTTTATTAACTTTCCTTCACTAGATTATTTATATTTTTTATTGGTATAATCATTTAATTTATCTTTCAAAATCATTTACTTTACTTATTTTTTTGTTGAAATAATATTAATATAGTGAAATAGTTCTTGTGGGATCAATACCTTAGACTTCCTTTAGTTTTAGTAAATTACTACAAGTGACTCTATATGCTTGCTGATGAATTTAGCTTGAGCAAGCTATTGAAGACCTTGAGCAAGCTCCTCTATTATGACTAAATAGTTTTAAGTCATCCTAAAAGAAATTGCTTAAAATAATATAAATAATATCTTTCTACTCCTTTTTTAATGCATGAAACTCCTATTGAATCAAAGGAAACTATATGTTTGTGAACTTATTTAAGTAGGTAATAAAATACCCGTTAGTTATTTACAGTAACCTTATTAGCCTACCTACTAAATGAGAATCTGAACCACGCCAATAAGGCCTTATTTTCTTCATTAAACTTCTATTAACTTAATTAAATCATTTATTGAGTCATTTTATTATCTCTGTAATAGATCAAAATTTAATTTTCTTGACTAAATATTTTGAAAATAGTAATTAGTAAATGTCTAATAGGAATATAATTCCAACATTCTCTCCTTTAAAAAATATTAATTATTATATTTGTATTAAAGAAAAATAATAAAGGATAAAAATATTGAATTGATCAAACTTTGTAAAATATTTAATCTAAAGATAATGAAAGCCCATCAGCCGGTATACTAGAAATTTCAATATCAAAAGGTAAAAAAAGTCATATTTAACACAAATCTAATAAATTATGCAAATATAATAACCTTATTGATATGAATGAGAAAATGGAATGCACCGATGAAGGGTGGATTGTTTTGAGCAGGCTCAATGCAAAACAGGGATGGAATAATTGTTAGGTGGTTAGGACATCCTATTTTAAGAGATAAAGAAGGGTGTGAACCTTTTATACAATGTATTTCAACTTAAAGCCCTATAGAAACCCTATGTTGTAGAGCTACAAGTGGAAAGGATTTCTAAAGCAAAGGTGAGCCCCTTCTTTCTTAAAGTCAACTTTCTTGCTTATTGCTTTAGAAAGATTATAGCTAGCACACTTTACTAATAACATAAAAATGGCCTTTCTTGCTTATTTAGAAAAGTTTTTTGAGGCCAAAAATGAAAAGAAAAATATATGGTCAAATGGTAGAAGAATAGAAGGTGTCGTTAGGAATCAATAGTATTATCTATAATATACCATGCTTCATTTATTAGTCTCAATTTCTCTAAATTTTATGCTAAAATTTAATAAATAAATATGTTTTTTCTTGTTTTATACTAAATTGTAATAAACAAAACCTTTATAAGATTGAAACTTATATCTTATAAATGTGTTAATATCTTGATAGATCTAAATATGTCAAGAGAAATAGGATTGATGTCAAACTGCATATACACCTAATAAGCTATAATATGCTTAAAACTAATACAAATCTTAAGTATTTTTCCTATATTATAACATTCCAAAACAATATGTATGATTGATATTAAAATGATGATCATCAACAATAGATATGCTTTAGAATAAAATGATAATCATTAATATACAAAACCAATAGGTCATAATAAATAATGATCTATAACTAATAGGCTCAAAAGACTTCAAAACACCCAATTGTAGACATGTATCCTAAAAATGGATGAGTGCAGTTCTTTAGTCAAATGACTAACCAACATGTCCTTAGTTAAAATGTCTTCTACTGTGATATCACCTTTATGTAAAAGTTCCTTTTAATATTTGACCTTTAAATACTTTGACCATATCATATTCTTATTATTGTTACTAAACAAATATTAAAAAATATTATCATAGTAAAATTGAATGAGTCTACCAATTAAATTAACCACAAATAACTTAGAATACAAACTTATAGCTTACAACAAGCTCTATTTGTATATAACAAACCATAATTGAATGATTTTACCTGCAAAGTAGTCCTATAGCATGCGATAAACTCTGTATGCATATTCAAAAAGGTCACAGGTGTTTGCTTGACAATTTTCATGAAAAGGAATCATCTACTAACACAAAAATATAACCTAACATATATTTTCTAACATCTAGACATATGGAAAAATCAAAATTTATATATCTAATAAGATATAATTTCTCAACCTTTTTGTATGTTGGCACACAATCCTTTGTTCCTTAAAGATATCTCAAAACTTGTTTAATTAAATTATAGTGTTCTATTTTTAGATTAAGTAAATATCTACCCAAAAGTCTAATAATGAAAGCAATGTCTAATCTACTATATGCTTGAGTATACATCAAGCTACCAACTATAATATAATAAAAAACATTCTTTATGGTCTCTATTTTTATTTTATTCATTAGTTACTATGCCAAATTCATTCCCTCTATATGAGAGATTTGTCCTCTATAAGGATTACAATTTTCTATATTAAATCTTTGCAACATACACACATGATATTTGTCCTGCTGAATTTGAATACCAAAGATGAAAGATGTTTAGATCATTCATGTCAAAATTCTTAGTTGCTTAACCTTTTGCAACATGGCCAAGTCATTTAATACAATCAAGACACCATTTACATACAAAGGTGAAATTTGATTTCGCTTCCTTTGACCTTATAATACAATCATCTTTTTACTTTATTTTTTATAAAGTCAAATGAGTTTATTACCTCATCAAACTTCATATATCATTAATAGGAATATTTTCTTAATATATATGCTAGATGACTTTTATCATCAACGTCAAACCCTTTTAGATACACCATATATACCTCTTCATAAAGGTCTCTATTTAAGAAAGTGGTTTTAACATCCACTTATTGTAGTTTCACATCATAATAAGCTATTATTGCCATAATCACAATAAATGCATCTTTGGAATTTACAGAAGAGAAATTAACATTAAAGTATATCCCGTCTCTTTAAGTGAAGCCCTTGACAACTAAACTCACTTTTAACCACGCAACAGTACCTTAAGAGTCCTTTTAGGTCTTATAATCCTATTTATATCCAACATGTTTCCAATTATGAGGTAAATAAAAAAGGTTTTATATATGATTATTCCTCACAGACTACATTTCATCCCTTATAAAAAAGTAGCTAGATCAATAATATATCCAATATTAGTCAATCACAATTAGATAAACTATCACTATAAGAAAATTACAAATTATTGATGGAAATTTCCTTACAAATTTTCTAGTGGTAAATTAATGACGAAGATTATTTTCCGTAGGTAAATATGTTGAGAAAAAAGGTATTTTTTCGTTAAAAGAGGAAGGAATTTTACCGCCAAATTTTGCCAACAAAATTTAGCAACAAAGTAGTGAAAGTCATCATAAAAATAGGCAACAATGGTCCCAGGTAAAAATTGTGTACGAAATTTTCCAACGAAAAAAAATTTCAATAAGGAAATTCCTTATGGAAAGGTGATTTCGTAGGTAATTTCCCTACTGAAAGGTGATTCTGTAGGGAATTTCCCGATGAAAATATATTTCTTTAGGTAAATTACTATAGAATGATTCCCTATGGAAACACCATTTCTTAGGGAATTTCTCTATGAAAATGTGATTTCGTAGGTAATAAGAATCACTTTGCATAAAAAAAATGCAGACCTCAAAGTTGAGACATATTTGAGTAAAATTCAATTAAGCTTTATCTCTCTCTCTCGTTCTAACCAAAGAGCGAAAACCCTAAATCACCTACCATTTCCCCCCATTGCCACCCATCTCCTACCATCGCCATCCTAGATCACCTCCCTATCGTGTTCTCTCTCTTAGTCTGGATTTGTGGTAGTAAAACATCCTCTTTCTCTCTCATTCTCTACAAGGAAACATAAATGGCTACAAGTGCTTCCTCTGATTCCTCCTAAATCAGATGATTAAATTTAAAATTAACCAACCAACAGTTTAAGATTAGGGATTAACATTTGGAAATAACCCCAATTTTTTTAAATTCTGGTTTTGGGTTTTAGTTACTTTGAGGTTTGTGTCATGTGCTGCTGGTTTTTGAAAGAATCTGTGTTTTAGTAGATCTCCTACTCTAACTATTAGTAGATTACATTTACGTGATAAAGATCATATCCATCCTTATAAAGTCATCGAAATCACTTCTTCTCCTAAAATTCTTGGCATTTGCTACTTTGCCCCCATAAGTCTTCTTAATTGAGTCATTTTGATTTTATCAGGAACTTTTAGCTACTTATTTTAAGTGGAATTTTCATTATTTAAAGTCTTTTGCTTATCTATTGTATGGATATAGAGGTTGTAATCTTATCTGTCAAGTCTCAGTCATTGATATTTGTAGTGACATAAAAGATTGAGAATGAACTCTTCTTAGATACTCTGCTATCACGTTCTCTTGTAAACTTTTATTTACATATTATTTTATGCTTAATAATATGATAGAATAATTGATGGATTAAGTGAATCAATTAGCTTGTAATGCATTAAAATTAGTGCTTTGAATGTTAAGAGGCAAAATCCTAGTAAAACAGAATCTTTAAATGCAACAAAACTACAAGCAAAAATATAATTGAGGATAGGTGAGCATGATACAATTATATAATGGAGTTAAAGATAAGAAAGGTTTAAGAGCTATTATTGGCAGGCAGCTTAAAACTGGATTTGGAGCGAAGTTAATTTCTTTTTGGTTAGATTATGTTGGTTGCTATAAAGGACTTGTTACAACTTCTGTCCTGTTCATTTTTCGTTTTGGCTAGTTATTCTACTTCATTCGTATTTTACTGCTTTATTTGACTAGCTATAGGCTTTTACGATATTTGAAAAAATTGCAGAAATATTTTCACTGGGTTACAACTTGTGTGGGTATTTTCTACTGGGCATTATTTGTTGTATTTGTTGTCCTCGCCATACCTATACTGGGTCTCTCTCTCTACCGAATGTTCATTTCTCCATTTCTAGGAGTACAAAGGTATTCACTTTGCTGTCTTTTTTCAAAATTATTTTTCTAATATATGTGTTTATTCATGTTAATCATTGAAATGGGTTTTCGTTTAATGTTTCTAAAGCATGATTTATTTATCTACAAGTAAACATCTCGATCATATAATGCTAGATAAAGAAACAGTATAATTATATTAAGTCCACTCCAAATATTGTCATTAATTAGTTTATATGAACGGTAGATACTTGAAATTAGTTGACATCACATGTAACCTAAAATAGTTCCCTTTCATCTGACATTATGGAAATTTATGCATATGTTATAATACAATGCTTTCTTCTTGTGTTATTGTTAATGTGTAAACTAAAGATTAAATGTTCTATAAGATCAATATGGATACTACCATAACGATTATTATATCTAACTATGAAATCACTTTTTAAATAACAGTTTTGCAAAAATGAGTACTGTTGATAGATCTTGGATGTATAGATGATTAACACCTGATGGTTTCATTAATCTTGAGTTTGTTGAGGGAGTTCAAGCTTTTATTGACTATGCATGTTCTCAAATCGCATATATGGATGGTCCAAAAATCAGATGTCCATGTAAAAAGTGTAAACATATTTGCTTTCTTCCTATTGATGAAGTGAATATCTATTTGTTAAGAAAAGGGTTTGTTCCAAATTAATTTAAGTTGACACGACAGGGGGAGCCATTAATTTGTAACACCTCAAGGGGTAATGAAGTAAATTCATCAATAAATGTAGATGGGTTTAAAGGGGGTTAGATTTATAACAAATAATATAGGTGTAACTGAAAATCCTTATACACAAGTGGTTTATGATGCAGCCGGTTATACCTTTTAGGAAAAAATAGAAAATCTTAAAGAAGAACCAAACCGAAATGCAAAAAAAAGCTTTTTGACTTACTAAAATCAGCTGACCAAGAATTATGACCAAATTGTGAGACCATGACTTAATTATCTTCAATTGCTCGAATATTGAACATAAAATCTAAAGGGCATATTTTTGATAGAAGTTTGGATAAAATTCTTGCTTGATATAATGAATCATTGCCTTTTGATCATAAAATGGTTGATAATTTTTACAATATGAAGAAACTTATTAGGGGTATTGGTTTGCTAGTTAAAAAAATTGATTGTTGCAATTTGGGATGTATGGTGTTTTAGGGAGATGATGTGGAATTACAAGAGTGCAAATTTTATGATCATTCTAGGTTCAAACCAAGAAAGCCTATTATGAAGTTGAAGTTAGTACCTTTACAGCAAATGTATTATTTTCTGCTAACTTCGAGACTTCAAAGATTATATACCTATGATATTACTGCATCTTACATGAGATGACATAATGAACATAAACAGAAAGATGGAATAGTGAGCCATCCATCGGATGCACTTATATGGAAACATTTCAATAACATCTATTCTAAGTTTGCTGCTGAAAGTTGAAATGTTAGGTTGAGATTATCAATAGATAGGATGGTAAAAACAACTCCTCCTTCTCATAAAGCTGGTGATGAGATATTATAAGAGATTGATGAATTAGGGTTGTTGAAAGTTATAAAACTTGAAGCTGAAGACATTAATAGAAGCATTAGTAAAAACTTCAGTTGAAGAAAATGAAGTATCTTTTGGGATTTTTCATATTAGAAAACTAATTTGATACATCAAAATATAGATGTGATGCATATTGAAAAAATTATTTTTGACAATTTATTCAACACCATAATGAGCATTGAAGGGAGGACAAAGGAAAATGCAAAATCACAAGGTGATTTGAAACTTTTTTGTAAAAGGAATGAGTTAGATAAATATCTTTACACAGGTAAATATCCAAAAGCATATTACACTTTAGATAAAAAAACAAAAGGAAAATTTGTGTGAATGGTTGAAATGTCTAAAGTTTCCCGATAGTTCTATTTCGAACTTAGTAAGGAGCATGGTACGTGGGCATGAGGAAGTACAAATTATTTAGGATGAAAAGTCATGATTGTCATGTGTTTATGTAAAGGATAATTATAATTGCATTTTAGGAGTTACTATCAAATAAGGTTTGGGAAGCTATAAAAGAATTAAGTTTGTTTTTCAAAAGCTCAACATCATTTGAAATAAAGTTGGTTGAAATGGAAACACTAAAAAGGAAAATTCCATTTATCTTGTGCAAATTAGAAGGGATTTTCCCTCTAAGCTTCTTTGACTGTAAGGAGCATCTACCCATACGTTTAGCATATGAGGCTAAACTTGCTAGTCCAATTCAATATCGATAGATGTATCCGTCTGAGAGATAATTATAGTTAATATTTAAATTAAACTTATAGCTGTTTTAATCAGTAATTGTAATAATCCTATTTGTAATGTAAGGATTTGCATCACTTGAAGAAAAATGTTAAAAACAAGGTTAGAGTTGAAGGTTTGATATATAATGCTTATTTAGTAGAGAAAGCAAGTACATTTTATTGACATTATTTTGAGCCGCATATGCACATAAGAGAAAGAAAAGTTCCTTGTAATGACGATGGGGTGAAACGGGTGATGTTGATGGTAACTTATCTATTTTCATAAATCTTGGATGAACATATAAACACGTAATAAGAAGAATGTTAGTAGAAGAAGAAATAAAGGCTGTCCATGGTTAAATTTTATTGAATTGCCAAGAGGTTCAACATTTGCTACGGTAAGTTTAAGTTAATTTTGAAATTGATTATTTGGGTATTCGAGGTGAGTGGTGTTCATAACTAAAATGCATAATAATGCTTTTAGATTATAGAAGGAATGGTTACATGAGCTAATGCCCAAAAAAACACAAGATGATATTAATAAAGAAGTTAAAAAGCACTTTCCTCGATGGTTCGAGAAATATGTAACTTTTGACTTGCAATAATTGAAATGGTTAAATTATCAAATCAAAGGGTTTAAATGACATTATATTGTTTAATATGATAAATATTTTTAATATGTAGGCCTAAAAAAATCCAATAAAGAACAAGTTTATATGTGATCTTACGAAAAAGACCTTTGCGAACTGTTAAATCGTATCTAGTGTATTTTGTCAATGGATACAAATTTCAAATAGAATATCATGGTTATAACATGGCAACGGTAAATAGTGTGGTTTGCATACAGGGAGAATTGATAGATTACTATGGTAAAATTAATGAGATACTTGAAATTGAGTACCCCGTATTAATAAAATAGAGTGTGATATTTATGTGTGAATGGTTTGATCCAACTCCTAATGTTGGAACAAAAGTGTATAACCCACACAATCTAGTTGAAGTCAACTAGCGAATAAGATTTAGAAAATTTGAACCTTTCGTGTTGGCGATGCAAGTGACCCAGATGTATTATGTCCCTTTTCCTAGCTTAAGACCAAATAAGTTAAATCGGTTGGTCATTTGTAAAGTAAAACCTAGAGGTGTTTTTGAATTACATAAAAAAGAAGAAAATAAGAGAACTGAAAGTGAAGTGTTTTAGGAAGATGTTCATGAAATAAATGCATGTGTAACACATGATGAGAATGAACATTTGAACGATCCAAATAATGACTATGTTGAAATTTCATCTGAAGAGGATGAGGAATCTATAAAAGGCAAGAGATCTAAATAGGAGCCTGACTTTGATTCTAATTCTTTAAAAAAGGAAGACGATGATGATTTTGATTTATAATTAAGTGATGATAGCGATTAATTTGTGTAAGTAATAGAATATTATATGAATAAATTTGTTATTGCATCAATAATATATTTTTATATATTTAATTTATATTTTTCTATTAGTGGAATAATCAATAAAATGTGAATTTTAGGTTAAAAATATGCCACAGAAGAGAAAAAAGGGTATGCTGCTACCAAGGCTCAGGTTATAACCATTTGGAGGAGCCAGTGCACATCCAAGTGAAACATCACATTTTGTAGATGCTAGAGAATCAGGTGTTGCACATCCAACTAGTGAACATCTAGATAACACATCACCTTCCCCACCTGCAGTCCTTGTAGAGTCACATTCCCTACCTACTGCTACACCATCTAGCACCCTTAATACATTCGGATCATCAGATACTATCGATGCAACATCTACTCCTAAACCAAAATTTGAATCTATATTGACAGAGATATCAGTGGTAGATGCTGCGGATAAAGGAGGTGGCCTCCAGCCTGGAGCTAAAGGAGTTGATGGAAGAATTTACATTACAATTGTAAAATATCTGTGAGTGAAATTCCAAACATTTTGTAATACATGATAACACCATAGGTTTATACTGAAGTTACAGGTTTTAATTTGAAAATGATCTAAAATAGCTTATATATTAGGTTGGTTCTGTCTGGAATGTGCTCCAGAAAAATCTCATCTAAATTTAAGGAGAAGATAGAACTTAAGGGTAATTTATGGAAGATTATCTCTCAGATGACAAAGGAGAAGATAGACTAATTTTATACATTAATTAGATAAATATTATAGTTTATAAGTACTTATAGTATGTTTTCCTTTTTTCTTTATTTTTTAGAAAGAATATTTTTTGGAATTCAAAATTTGATGTTGTCGTTTATGATGTATGGGAGAGTCGTGCTCACGCACGTTATAGAGACTTTGTTGGTTTGATACACAAGAATGGTGTACGACCTCCTTATATGTCTAAAGAAATATGGAATCGTTGGTAGCAGTATTGGGCAACACCCGAGGCAATCTCTATTTCAGTGCACAATTCTACAAACAGACGGGGAGGACTGGAGGGAGACATTTTACTCGTACACACTGGAGGATTTATGACCCATCAGGAGCATGCAGAGAAACTTATAAGTATCTAAACTTTACAATTATATTTTGATTTTTGTACTAATTACTACCAATTAGATTTCAATGTAATTTGATTTATGAAATTTAGAATGAAAATCTATGTGTATTATAGGAAATGATAATTTTATAAATGTTTGTTGCCATGAATAATTGTGTTGTTGAGAAAAAATTTTCTTTAATGAGGAAGTAAATATCTTTAAAATAGAGGAAACTCTGCTAAAATTTTTGTAAATTGTAGTTCATTTATAACACTTTATTCTGATGTAGGAAAAGTCTATGGGTATGAAGCCTACACTACATCAACTCTTTTTGCACACCCATTCTAAAAACCTTGATGGTATGACCTTCATCAACACTTGATGCAGACAACTTAATGTATGTAAAATTTATACTTCAATATTAATTTGATAAATAATATTAGTTAAAAATTACCACTTATTAATATAAACAATTATAATGATAGGAGTAAATACAAGAAAGCATTGATCGACAGCCTTAGAACTCTGAAAATGTTAATGAGAGTCAGATATATCTTGATGCAGTTAGTGGTAGGGAATGTCGTGGAAGGATTTTTAGCTTAATTTCTTTTGCAAACACATGTTATTCACAATCCTCCACATCCACTATAGTTGCATCTAGTAAGTAGTCCGCATCCAATGAGAGAGTCATTTAGCTTGAGAGCACATTGGAGATGCTGGCAACTCAGTTGCGACAATCGATGGAGTACATAACCCAGCTCCGTAATGAGGTGGATGAGTTGAAGGAGAGGGGTAGCACCTCTTCGCAACAGTCAGATTATCTGCGTTCACCAACTACATAGCTTAGATTTATAATATTTCGATACTTAAATGAATTTTATTTGATGTTTGCTACTCTTATGATTTTTTATGATTTCTTAATTTATAGTAGTAACAAATATTTTCAAGATATTTATTGTTGTACATTACAATTTTTATATTATATTAGCAATTACGATAATTTTTATATTATATTATCAATCAAGATTATATTATTTAGAGAAATTAAATGTAGAAAAAATTCAATAAATCATCAATAAAATATTTTGGTGGGAATTTATAGTGAGATATGCCAATGGAGTTCTCGTAGCTAAAATTGCCGACGAAAAAAATGACACCATAAGTAAATTTTTTGACAGAATTATAATATTCGTCTCTAAAATTACTAACGGAATGTTATCTTCTGTAGGTAAATTTAGCGATGGAAATTGTTTATCGATTGTTAAAATTACCTATGAAAATTGTAATTTTTTTGGGAATTTTAATGACAGATATTGTAACTCCAACGAAAAATGTAGCAACGAAAATTTTAATTCCGTCGAGAATTTTAGTGACAGAAATTGTAGTTCCATCGGGAAATTTAGCTACAGAAATGGTAATGCTATCAGAAAATTTAGCAATGGAAATTGTGACTCCTTTTGGAAACTTTACTACGGTCATTTCTCCAACGACTCTTTCCGTCAATAATTTCCATTACCAAATTTGTTTTCTTACAGAAAATCAGTATTTTTTGTCGATAATTTTCATCGCTAAAAGCAAAATTTATTGTAGTGTATGTAATCAGATGATATAATTAACCTCCTTACTCTAATGGACCTTCTTTATTGAACTTATTCAACTTGATCATGGGCCACATGAACCTTATTTTATACCTATGTTGGTTGTGGTCATATACTTGAATGGAACAAGGTCTAGAATCCACTAAACCTAACTGAGTGAATGAAAGATATGAAATAATGATAGTATTAGCTTTATTATCATCTAAAATGTGAGAAGGACTAACCTCATCATAGATATCATATTCCAAAAATTTAGTTGATTGTGACTTTACAATTCTTGATCCTTCTTCTCTATAATCAAATCTATAACCTTTAAAAAGATATGGATATCTTATAAATAGCAACTAGTATAAAAAGAATATAGTTTATTTTATTAGTATTATACTGGACAGCCCCAAACACGAAGATGACTAAGATTAGTTTTCATCTTTTGTATAGCTCTTAAATTATACATTTTATTTTTAATAGTCTCACGCTAAAGATAATCTAAGGTTAGTCTTACTCTGTATAATCCTCATCATATCCTTTAAGGTTTGGTTATGCCTTTTGGTTATTTTGTTCAAGACTATCCAACATAATAAATTGAGCTGTTATTCCAAAAGTTTCTAAGTAGTTGACAAACAAGCCCTGTTCTTATTCAAAAACTATATATTTTCCATAATACTCACCTTTATAATCATATTTGACAATTTTGATTAATTTTCCAACTAGTTCTCAACTTAAGTCTTAAAGATATTGAACTTGTTAAGAACTTGCTACTTCTTTTTAATTAAGAACACATATCCATAATGAGAATAATCATCAATTAAATTTTAAAAATATTGAATTACAAATAGTGTATACATAAAGACCACACATATTAGTATAAATGATTTCCAAAAAATGAAAAATATAAGTTGACTTAGAAATATATCAAAATCAATAATTAGAGATATATTTTTCTTTGTCAATCTTTCAACTCTTTTTAAAGATGTGGATTAATCTTTTATGTGATAACATGAATGATTTCGCCTTTATTATACAAATAACCTTTTTAATAATGTATGAAGAAGCATTAATTTTATTAGACATTAAACATATTCTATATAAACCATATAATGTGAAAGTTATACCAATATATTTTACATTGGAAAATAATTATACATTGGAGTTTTTAATTATATAACTATAAGTTTCTTTATCCAAAACTAGTCTAAATGATGATATATAGAATATGTTGTACAAAACAAGTATAAAACTAGTTCAAGATTTAAACAAATAAATCCAACAAAATCTACATTAACTTATTCATTATTGTTAACCATCAGTTTAGACTTATCTTTACTTGTTTGTCTCCTTAATTTAATCCCCTGCATTATAGAAGTAACATAATTGAAAGCTTCTCTATCTAGCCATCATGAACATAATGTGGCTATTGTATCATCCTGTCTCTCAAATTGTTGAAGGATTTAAAGTGTTTTAGACTATTGAGTCACAAGAGTGGCATCATATAGAATGAATTTGGTACATTTATGACATGATATATGACTATATTCAAATGCATAATATGAGTATACACACATGAATTGTGAGTTAGACAAATTGCATTCAATTGACATATTCCGGGGTATGAAACTAAAATGAATGTGATATGAGAAATGAATGTGCTTTTCCAATATCTTGTACTTTGGTTTACCAATGGCAAGAATTGATAGATTATAATTAGTAACTTGGAATTAATTGTTACAATTGGAAGATTGATAAATTAATATGTACATTTAGTTTTAGAAAAATGCTAAGTGGCAAGATAAATTAACACATAGAAAATTAGGATGACTAAGCCTATAAATTGAGTGACATTTAACATAGATAAATGAGTGACAAATGGACTAGTAATTAATTGAAAAATGGCAGCAATTATTGAGTGACATATGGACTAATTACTAGGAGAAAAATGGCAGCTTAAGACTAGCACATGTTATACTCCTTGATTTGATCAAGCAGTGGATCTCACAAACTGTAAGCATGAGATGTTTAGAGTTAACATGTGGATGCTTACTACGAATAGTAAGTACGTCGTATGACCCGCTATGGATTATTATATGGATGATCTATCAAATGTCAATGATTAATTTCATCCTAGCAATGGTGCAAATATCCTTAGATTAGAGGTAATCAAGGATATCTTAGATACTGATCCTGTGCTTTGACATCATTCCTTATTGCCTCAAGACGAGGTCGCTCATAAGGTGGTAATTGGGTACAATTATTAGTGTTCGAAGGTAATTGAGTAGCCAATAAAGGATTCACCACTCCTGATAGAAGAAGATGATACCCACAACCTCTTGTCAGGGTTATTACTCAGGAGTCTCTGGTCAGAGTAGTTATGTGTCATGAAGAGAGTCTTGAATGACACATAAAATAATGAGATCCCAGGATAAGAACTAACATCACTTGGACTAGATGTGACGTTGTGAGTCCAGTGGGAGTTGACACATAGCCTTCGAACCAAGTGGGATATAATATGGTGAAACGATGAATTGCACGGTAATTGTCTATGGAAAGGTTCGTAAGTCGGATAATTAACTATCAAAAACTTCGTGTGTTAATCCACTTATATTTAGGTAAATTGGCATCATGAAACCTTAATGATTTGCTTGAATTAAGAGTTAATTCAAGTGGCATGAAACTATCCATGATTTGCTCAAATTAAGAGTTAATTCAAGTGCCTAAAATAACCGAGAACCTAAAGGTTATACACATGAAAGATCGGATGAAAAATAAAATGTGTATGACTGTTTTTTTTAAGTAGGCCGACAGATGTACATAAGTGAGTTCTTCATAAGTCACGATCGTGGCCTAAGGCTCGACAGATGTACATAAGTGAGATGTACATAAGTGAGTTCTTCACTTATGTACAAAAGAAGAGGTTTAACAAGTTCTTACACACTGAAGTGAGAGGATAAGGGGTCTAGAAGAGTTCTAGAGTGAGAGAGAAGTGCCTTTGAGTCTTTTTCATGTAATTTATGCAATTGTTGCATGAATCTAATTGCATGCAAGATATTCTTGATCTATCTCTCCATTTGAGCATCTACTTGAACTCATCAAGTTTGGTGTTCTAACCACCCTTACACACTGCTTCTTCTTCCTCTTTGCGTGTTCTTGGGTGATCAAGGAAGGGTTTAGTGTTTGCTACAACCAAAATAAGGAGAAAAAATCAAGAAAGGAGGAGAATTAAAAGGTACAAGTGTTTAAATTTCATGTTCTTATGATTTGTCTATGCAGGCATGTGTGTTTCTAGAATTTCGGGGATGTCATGTGGTCGGAATTTAGATTCCGACACTTCCACTACATTGTTATACATGTGATGCATGAATCCATGCCTAAGGCTCAACAATGGCGAACCATGAAGAAGCTGAAATACGATCTAGGCCACAGGAGGAAGACGATGAACAGTACTATACCCAAACGGTGTCGTAGCGACTTATGATAGTAATAACGACGACTGGACATAGATACGATGTAGCGTAGAAATTATGAGTAAAAACAAAGTCGTGTAGTAAATCACGTGAATGATAATTACCAATACATCTCCAACGGTTAAACTAGTCGTTGGAGGAGGGTGAAGGGGTAATGAATAACATAAACTTTCTCGCTCTTACTTCTCTACTCTCTTCTTTCAATATTCTCTGTTTCTTTTCTTCTAATTCTCAATGCTTCTAACCCTAAAACCCAAAATTAGCTTTTCTCAAAAGAACCGTATCATACATCTCACATGCAAAAGGTAAATAACCATTCAGAGTCCTTAAAATATGTGCTTAATGGTGTAAAATATATGAAGGGAATGCTAATAATGGGAATACATAATACAGAACAGACTTGCCTGGTTCTATAAGCAATGCTCCAACCTGCAAAGATCCTTCTGAACCAGAAAATTCCAACAGCTGCGATGAGATGTATGATGCATAAATTCCAGCAAGATCAGATTGGTCTCTGCTCTTATCAAAGATTTCTTTGCGACAGCTGAACACTGTTAATAAGATCAGTATAGGTAAGGTGGAATTCTTCACTGCCGAATGACGACAATACTTGTCAGTTTAAAATGAAAGGTGAGATAGAGAACTCTAAGTTCACTCACTCGTTTCTTTTTCTATTATGTTCTCAGCATGCATCCCTGCAGGCAGGGAAAGATTCCACGAACTGTTGCACATAAACACTGTAGGAGGATCTAGAAAAAGGCCTCTTCCACTGTACCTGTTTTGGTACATAATGCCAAAGTCAATAACTGCATTTTCTTCATTATTTTATCACCAAGTTATGATTAAATTGCACACTTGATTCTTGTAATGCCTAAAATCCTTTTCACGTTGAGCACAACATTCACACATTTCACTTCTAGCCAATAGGCATTAGCGGCTCAAGCCAAATGAAGTCACTTCTATTACTTAACATCAATAATTTGAGTTTGCGTTATTTCTTCAAAATGATTACATAATGAAATCCATACCATGGCTGCTGAAGGAAGCCTGTGAAAGGTGATGGGGCTTGAGCTTCCATTGCACCCAAAGTATCACCATGATAAGACCCTTTAAGTGCTAGTACCTGAAATGGGACCACAAAGATCATCCAGAAGTTGTATTGAACAAATTGCATCCCAAACCTCAAAAGGGGATAAATATTCGCATAAAGTTATATTGCAATTAAACTTTTCACCTCAAAAGCACTTTTTCTTCATGAGACCAACATTTCTTGCATCAACTGATACACACAATATGAAACATACATTGTGGAAACAAAATCATTAATGCCTACCCTTAGCTCAATAGGTTTTTCAGCTCCATTATTCTTGAGAAAATTGAATAGGAATCCATTATCAGAACAAAATTTACGGAATGCCAGCTTGAGAGCAATTTCAACTGCAGTTGATCCGTTATCTGAGAAGTATACTCGAGACGCCCAACCTGCAAAAGAAGAAACACAAGTCCTAATAACTCACACTTACATAAAATTAATCATAGGATGTGCTTAGAAACAAACAAAAGGCTGAGCTAGGCAATTGAAGAAAACAAGTTTTTCAGTAAATTAATAGTTGACTGATCATGATAAAATGAAGAGAACTAAGAATCGTAAAAAGAAAATGGATGTCCACCCAATAAACCAAAAATTAAGCATACATGTTTATGATATCCTCACTTGAGTACAGCTAAATACATTGAGAAGGAAGACATCTAAAACTGTTATCACTTTACTGCACAAAAAAAATTAAATAACAAGCAACAGAAGAATAAGAATTACCTACTTTTCAACATCAGCACACACCCATGTGCACAACATATAGTCCATAAAGTATACTGACCTTTGCCAACACCCTCAAGCAAAAGCTCAGCACAACGCAAAGCTGGCTCATAAACATTCTCCGGGAACATAATGTGACCAAATCTTGCAGCAGAGTAGCCCATATCTCGTGCAAGCTCAGTCTGAAACCACCTAACCAATCAGGCATCCATCACCATATTGTTGTGAAGCCATGCAAATGAAAAAGATGAAACTAAAGTGGAAGAGAAAGTATAAGACGCTGGAACAGGAGATGTGTATAGCTGGTGGAAAGCTGACATCTAGATCTTGCCATTAACTAACAATAATATAGCAAGCAATCAAAACTGCTAACAAAAAATGACCATGTGTCGTTAACCTAACCTGAAGCGTAGCATCAGGTCCTTGAGTCCACCAACTAGCACATGCATCAAATTGTTGCGTCATAAACTCATTACTCTGGACCTGCAATTGTAAGAAAAACAAAATTGGTCAGCATTTAAGGTGAAGAGATAACTTCAACCAAAGGATAACAATCAGATTGCAGTAAAGCAAGCATAGATGGTGAAATATAATTAAGAATGAACATCAAGGAAAAGTAAAGAAGTTCCTTGCCCAAAGTTCCATTTATCCTCGCTTTTTAACACTTAAACAACAATTGTTTTTAGATGTAGTCAAGAGGAAGTTCTAGCCACTGTGCCAAAGTTTAAAGGCTTATGGAAAACAAGAAAAGGGTAAGAAAGGCAAGAAAGGAAATGCCCAAAATTTTTTGCAGTTATAAACTGATTCGTTATCACAACACTAACCTTGTAAACTGCAAAATTCTCGCCGCATCGAGAATCAATCACAGTAACATTTTCTTCAGTTACAAGCTTGTGCTGAGTAAATGGCCACCAGAAAACATTTGTTGCTTTCTTTGGCATCTCATCCAATCTTCGCATCCTTTCTAAATAAGCTGATAGCAATATTTCCTTGAGACAATTGAATGCTTCATTGGAGTTACCAAACCATTCCACAAGGTCATTTGACATATCTTGTGGAATAGGTGGTAGCACTATTACAGGGACCCTAAAAAATGAATGAGACAAGACAGAATAAGACCCAAGTCGCATAGGATTAAAGAACACACACATGTTAAAAGCTTGCCTGTTTAAGTACCTATTACGCAAATATGACCGTAATGGGACTTCATTGACAAGGCCGCCATCTTGAATAACAACAGCAACAATGTCATATCCTCTTAGTCTCAGACTATCGTAAGCCGAAATGGTTCCAGAAATTCCACCTAGTTTCCCATCTCCCACAAGAACACCAGGTAATCGAAAAGGCCTATCGACATATTTGAGGAACTATTAGCTTTCGCATCACTATCCATTTAAAATATGAATCACTTACATACCGGTACAAATCACATTGTAGGGTTCCAGAAGGACCAGGACTAGCGACGCCTCCCGCAGTTTCCACAACACACAAAGCATTCATTCTCTCGAATTGTGCTTCACTCTCCAGTTTAGTTCTTAGGCAATTCTCCAACGTTTTCACAACAACAGAATCCTCCACGGTTCCAGTCTCTCTCTCCGCCGCCAAATGCGGCGAAACCGCCTCCCTCCATGCAAACAGAGTCTGGCAAACAAGCTCCGAAAAGGGAGCATTCTGACCAGTTCGCTTCTCTTCATAGAAGTTCAGGTCAGTGATTGCGTTGGAGGCGGAAGCTTTGAGAACGTAATTGGAGGCCAGGAAGGATAAAGAGAGGTTGTGGCGGGAAGCAAGAGAGGAAACTTTAGCGAAGACGTAGTGAGAGTCGGAGTCGGAGGGGAAGCCGGTTTGGACGGGTTTGAGGTAGAGGAACTTGTGGGGCGTTCTGTTCGGAGGTGAGAGGAGGAAGGAGGAGGCCAGGCCAGTGGAGACGAGCGTTTTGCCGAGGGAGGTGTTGGAGCCCCAAATCATGTAGGTCGGGTGGGAGAGTGGGACGTAGACTGGTTGCCACGAAGCGGTGGAGAAGAAGAGCTTACGCAGGTAGATGTGGCGGCGATAATGGTGGTGGTGGCGGAGGACGGAAAGAGGGAGCATGGTGGTAGTTGCAGCGAGTGACAGTGTGACTCGGTAGTAGACTTTAAGACTGTTTTGATTTCAAGATAGGCAAAAGAAGCACGTACCTGTTGGGCATTTTGACTTTTGTCTTTGTCGTTATTAACGACTGACCCCCTTAATTAATGGGCCTGGTTTATGGGGCCCGCTCATAACTTTTGATCCAAGATCCATAATAACTACACAAATAATCGAAATTATTATTAACAGGCGGATTAGGAGAAAAATCAGAATATTTGATTAAAAAACGTAATCAAGGAAAGAAATGTATGGTGGCGGTGGCGGAAAAAGGAGGGCGTGGAGCGATAAGACCCCACTGTTGGGGCAACACCAACGCACTTCACCAACTTACTCTTCTAACCTCTCCTACTCCTCCTCCTCCTCCGTCGAGATGTCGTCTACTCTCACTCCTCTCGTGGCCATTCCTCGGTCCTTCTTCCTCGGCGTTGACGTCGGCACTGGCAGCGCGCGCGCTGGTTCGTCTTCTCTCTCTATCATCAGCTATTGAGGACGTTTGTATTTTGATTGATCAAATTCATTCTTTCTTTGAGGGCTTTATATTGTCTCATAACTTGTATAATTATGCTTCTTTTGCTCTTTTCCCATAATTATGCAAATGTAGTGTAGACTATTATATTACAAGACTAATTTAATTGGACAGTTATTCTGCTTCCGAGTTTGTGTACTGTTATTTATCTTTTTCTGCTGATTGGTGTAGGCGTTTTTGATGGGCACGGGAAGCTTTTGGGGTCTGCTAGTTGTCCAATTCAAATATGGAAGCAAGGTGACTGCGTTGAGGTATTGTTACTTTTCATTTTGAACACGAAGCAGCTGTGTTCTATTCCTTTATGAGGTTGTTGCTTATTTTCTTGAACCAGCAATCATCGACGGATATTTGGCATGCAGTCTGTGCGTCTGTCAAATCAGCATGCTCTCTTGCTAATGTTGCTGGTGAAGAAGTTGCTGGCATGGGATTTGCTGCTACATGTTCGCTTGGTCCGTGACTTTCTCCTTCTCTCTCATCCTTTTACTTTCTGTTAAGAAAAATACCCCCAGATAGGATATCGGTTGAATTTAATAGTCCGAAAAATAATAACGAAAAATAAAGATAGGCAAAATAAAATGGGACAGGACATAAGGATTTACGTGGTTTGGTCAATATGACCTACGTTTCACGGTCAGACAGTGAGCCAAATTCACTTAAATGTGAAGAATGTACAAAAGTACAAAGGGTGAAGCAAAAAAATAACTTTTAAAGCCTGAGAGAAAATGAAAGGATTGGTGTAATGTCCTGAAGGCTCAAATGAAGCCTTCTATTTCTAGGTAAAACTTGAGCATCCATCTAAAAACCAATTTTCTCAATTACTGCGCAATTCTTGCAATTGCCAACAATTGCATCAAATTTCTTCAAAGTTTGGTGTCCAATATTTATTGACTCGGTGGTTTCCAATGTTTGGTAGCCAGGAGGGGTCAAGGCATTTTGTCAACAAATCTCTTCATTGACATGGTCCCTAATAATTAATGATCTGCTTCACCTTCTCTGACAATGCCCCAAAGGGCTATATCACTAACTATAAAGACCAATCAGGTCCAAGCATTGCTTGAACTTGTAAACTGAAAGAGCCTTCGTAAACATGTCAATAGGATTGTCCTTAGTGTTGATCTTCTGAATAAGGACCTTTTCTGCAATAGTATCCTGAATGAAATAATACTTCACATAAATATGCTTCGTCTTCTCATGATACATCTGATCTTTTGTCAAATGAATAGCATTCTTACTGTCACATTAAACTGTAGTAACCCCTTGATATAGAGATGATTCGCCGAATAAACCTCTCAACCATAATACTTCCTTGATGGCCTCATTGACTGTTATATATTCTGCTTCAATAGTAGATAAAGCTACTATATGTTGTAGAATAGCTTTCCAGTTAACGGCATATCCTCCAATGCAAAATACATAACTTGTCAGAGACCTGCGTTTTTTAAGATCACCAACATAATCTGAATCTACAAAACCAACCAAAGTGTTGCTGATTCTACCAAACTCCAAACAAAAGTTTAAAGTACCCTTCAAGTATTTGAGAATTCATTTCATCGCCTACCAATGTTCTTTGTCAGGATTGGCCATATATTTGCTAACGACACTAACAGCTTATGAAATATCGGGACGAGTACATACCATTGCATACATAATATTGCCGACGGCACTAGAATAAGGAACCTGCGCCATATAATCTTCCTCTTCTTATGACTATGATGATTGAGCAGCAGATAGTCTAAAATGACTAGCAAGAGGAGTACTAACTGCTTTGATATCTCACATATCAAATCTCTCCAAAAGTTTATTGAGATAATTCTCCTGAGTCAAGAATAATTTACTAGCTCCTCGATCACGTCTTATCTCCATGCCAAGTGAAAAAATACTCCCTGTCGGAACTCATAAGTGAAAAAATACTCCCTGTCGGAACTCATGTGGTAAGAACAACACGAATCTAAAATCCACTGCTTATTAGACCTGAATTTATCTTTTGTGGCTACAAAGATAATTCCCTCTGCCTGACTTCTACTAGTTTTCCCAGTGATGTTCTTATCAATCTGCTCTTTTGACTTTAATGTAGACTTAATACTATTATATGATATTGACTCTTTCCTATAAATTATGGTATCACGAAAATATTTAAAGGACTGGGAAAGGGAATATAACATCAATATGGCTTGATCTTCATCCTTAATTTGTACATCTACATTCTTTAAATCCAAAATAAGATAATCAAATTTATCTAGATGTGAAAGAATAGATGTACCTTCTGTAATCCTCAACATGTATAATTTCTGTTTCAAATAAGGCAGATTTTTCACCGTCTTTTTCATGTACATGACTTTCAACTGGTCCCACGTACCTTTAGTTGTGCTTTCACCAGCAACTTCCTGCAAATTTTCATCGGAGAGATTCAATATGATGACTGATCTAGCCTTTTTATCTAGATATGTGAATTTATCTGATGCTATATTTGCTGACTTTTTCTCTACTCCATCAAGTGCAATCTCACACCCATCTTATATCAAAATGGCCTACATCTTGAACTACCACATACCGAAGTTAATATTCCAATCAAACTTTTCAATAGAGGTTTTCATTACCGTCATGGTGGCTAAAATCTACACTTCTGACTATTTTCTGGATAGCAGACCCCACATGTGAAATCTGGACAACGGGCTCCACAAGCAAAATTGAATTTTGTTTACAAAATCGAGACAGTAGGCCCCACAAGATAAAACCGAGGCAGTGGGCCTTGCAGATGTAACTGGAACAATGGGCTCCGTTTGGACTCACAATAAAATCTAATTTATTTTCTGATGTGGAGGATCCACCTTAGTGGCAACCTCAAAGTATACAATAAGTTAGACCAACAAGAGAAGCTCTGATACCAATTTGTTAAAGAAAATGCTCCTGGATAGGATACAAGTTGAATTTAATAGCCCGAAAAATAATAACGAAAAATAAAGATAGGTAAAATAAAATAGGACAGGACACAAGAATTTACGTGGCTCGTTCAATGTGACCTACACCAACGACCAGAGGGTGAGTCAAATTTATTAAAATGTGAAAAATTTACAAAAGTACAATAGTTGAAACAAAAAAAAACTTTTAAAGCCTGAGAGAGAATGAAAGGATTGGTTTAGTGTCTTGAAGGCTCAAATGAAGCCTTCTATTTATAGGAAAAACTTGAGCATCCGTCCAAGAACCAATTTCTTCAATTCTTGCGCAATTCCTGCAATTGCCAACAATTTCTTCAAAGTTTAGTAGCCAACTGTTGTGTTTATAGGGCAGAAATATAGCAGCAGCAAACATATTAGTTAGGGTTTATTATTTAAACATATTACTAGTTTCCTCATTACTTTAGGAAATCATATTAGTTAGGGATTCTTATTTTTGGAAACATATTACTAGTTTCCTTATTACTTTAGGAAATCATATTAGTTAGGGATTCTTATTTCCTTTTCCTATGTGAACACTGCCTATATAAGGGCTATTTCATGAATAAAGAGATAAGTCAGAATTTATTCAAACAAGAGATTAAAGTTCTCTCTATCGAATTCTAAGGTATCAGCCTCCCTTTGAAGAGCTGAAATTCTACTCAAGATAGGTCGACCAAAAAAATAGTATACTCACCCTGTGACTTGATCCCAAACATGGGACCATAATAATATTATACTGGCAGTAGAAAGAAAAGAAAAGAAAGTGCCAATATCTCAACCTCCCCAACTCTCTCAATAAACCTTAAATCTCAATAGGCACATTCTCTTTCTTTGAAAAATAGAAGGAGATAATGTTGATGCTCTATTGAAACTAGTTAAAGGTTCTCTCTCTTTTTTCCTAACTGATTCACCAAATAGCTTGGTAGGGATTGGGAGGGACTCCTCTACCGATAGCCATAATTATATTAGGTTATTACAGAGTGATTGAAAACTTACTAAGTTCAAGAACTTTCATGTTTGTTAAGGTATAAAGTTCCTATCCTTAGGGGGAAGTTCCGTGATATTTTAGAAATTTATGTGATGTTTGATATTTGATTCTTTGGCTATCACTGTTATTCAACAACCCTAATCTTCTGGAAATGAGGCTTAATGGGTTCCTTTATTCTTATGAGAGGCTAAAGATGTTCCCAAACACTGACAATTTTCACTTAGAAATGATTGTAGGTGAACATCTTCTTTTTCAACTTAACTGGAGCATGATTAAGTATAAATTGAGACACATTTTTAAATTTTTCTAGAGAGAGGGCAATTATGTGCCTTCCATCTCGGATTTCGCTTGCAATCTTAATTCCTTCGGCTTTGAACTCCAAGCTTAGAATAACAATTACTAACAAATTGGTGAAGTTGAGGATGTTGAAAACTAATGTCCAACTCTTAAATGTTTCAAAGGATCAAATTAAAGTGTTGAAGGCTAAAATCAACCAAGTCTTAGTTGATAAAGAGATTATATGGAGCCAAGATCTAGAGTACAATGGCTTAAACATAATGATGGAAACACAGAATAGTCATTCCAACCAACGATCTTGATAAAATGTTATCTTTCAATTTAATGACTTTAATAGCTGATGGATTAAAGACCAACTTGAGATCAATAAACATATTGGTAACTACTTCACTCAATTTTATTCTTAGCATGCAATTTTGGATTGTCACCCCCAAAAAATTTCCTTAGAGATGAATGAATTACTAATGAAGAGTTTTCTTATAATGAAATCTAATGTACCATCTTTAAAGTGAAAGCCAGCGGAGCACCCGTAACCGATGACTTCTCCATTACCCCTTATGAAACCTTTTGGCTATAGCTGGGGAGAACGTTATTAATGTTTTGCTTTTGTTTCTTATTGATGTGACATTTTTTTTGGAAGTTGAACCATATTTATATTTTCCAGATTCCTACGATTGTTGATTATAAGACCATTTCTTTATGCAATGTAAGCCGTAAAAATTATCTCAAAGTTTATTGGCAACTGCCTAAAACATTCAGCTCATCCCTATCAAGTTGAGATTTCACCTGAAGCTTGTTGACTTAATCATAAAGTGCATTACTTATGTCACATATTCAATTCTTCTGAATCAGAAAGTTGATCACATTTGTCTTCATAGAGGACTCTGAAAAGGCATTCTATTTTTTGTCATACCTCTTTTATTTTCTATATGGAAATTCCATCATATATATAGTTAATAACGATATTATAGTCGGATCCCAGCCACGCGTCAAACTGAACAGGTTACGCTTTCTCTTTGCTTCAAAAGGCAAATGCAATGTTCTCCTTTCAATTTCTAAGGATTTCAAGAAGCATCAGAATTTAGTTTTAATAAAGGATATCATTATATGTTAGAGAATGGAAAAAAAAATTATAATTTGGTAAGATTGTTGGCTTCAGTCCTCTCCGGGTTTCAAAGTCCCTACTCATGTTAATAGGTTGCATTAGAATGCTACTACTAGCGAGATAATTGATATGAATACCAAATAATAAAAGAAAGATTTGATATGCTCCACTTTTTACATACACTACAAGAAAACTGTCATTTTGTGAAGAAAAATACTGACAGAAAACACAAATATTCTGTCGGTATCATATATTACCGACGGAATGTACCGACAGACAAAAACGTCGTAGAATTGACAGTAGTTAAATTTACCGATGGTACAAGAATTTACCGCCGGTCAATTTAGCGTTGGAAAATAATAAATCGTCGGTAAATATACCAAAAATGTACCAACCGTAACAAGTGTTCCGTTCATAAATTTGCCGACGGTTAAACATTTTCCAAAGGTAAATTTACTGATGGTAAGTTCTTTAACCATAGGTAAATTTAGCTACGGAATGTTTACGACCATGAGTAAATGTACCGACGGTGATATGTTTTTTGTTCACAAATATGCTAAACAATTACTGACGGAATTTCACATCCGTCGGTATATTTTATGAATTACCGACGGAATATAGCCTTTACCGTCAGTAAGTTATTTAGAAAGTTACCGACGGACGTTTATTTCCGCCGGTAAATTTATTGTTTAAATTTTTAAAAAAATATATTGTCATTATATTTAAATTATAGTTGATGCATAATTTTAATAATTAAATATTTATAATATACGTTTAATTTGATTAAATAGAAATTTTGATTAATGATTAAAAATTAAAATATCTTAATTGATAATCAAACGTTACATTGTAAATAATAAGTATTTGTAATACAAACTAAATGACCAAAACTACATTACTGATCAGGAGATGGTGGATCGTCTGGTTGGTGAGGTAACGTGCTGCCCTTACCCTTCAATTCATTTATCTCCTGACAGAGCTAAGCGTACAACAGCATTGACTGTTGTTGCGCTGTTATCGACTGTTGCAACTAATGCAACTGTTCCAACGTCTGTTGTAGCTGAGTCGACAATGTCTGCATTGTGCTCTCAAGCGCTTCTACTTTATTATTGTCGGACCGCCTAGCAGATCGTACTGTACTAGACGTGGAGGATTACGAATAACAAGTATTTGCAAATGATCCTAAGTCGAATATCCTCCCACGACGATCCCTACTACCTACTGCTTCAAGGTAAGTGTCAGCCTCATCAACATTTTCTAATTACTGAGATCGCCGTTCAATGGTTTGCTATATTTGGTCCTATTAGAAAGCAATGTTTATATATTAGTAAGTGATAATTATTAATCATTATTAATATTAAATCATAAATTTTACATACATTGACTTCTCTATAACGATCGTTGACGAATGTCACCCCGTCATGCTTCTTAGTGTGAGTGTGCAAAAATAGTTGACGAGGTATAGGTGTCACGCCCATAGACTTTTCCTATATAGGAATAAAAAGTTAATTATAAGTAAATTAGATTTTATAAAAATTTCAGCAGAGTTTTCCCTATTTTTATTAAATCAACTCCCTGTTGAACAAAGAACAAAACTAAAACCACAACCATATATGGCACCAGTATAACATTATCATTGTCAACAAGAAA
>JANZXP010000196.1:12501060-12526746 GCA_027576715.1 Erythroxylum flavicans | reverse complement strand
TGCATAATGTATATATTATGTAAATATGAAAAATAAAATAAAAAGTTTAAATTGAGTTAATTGACTTGTTTACAGAGAATAATTATGACAATATTACCATTGCTACATATTTTTAATAAATATACAATGGTTTGTATTTTATATAAATATTTTTGTATATTTTATGGGTAATTTCATCTTACATTTTACTATAATTGATTATGTTATAATTTATAATTTATGAATTTAGAAAAATAAAATTACAATTTTTTAAAATTGTCTTTAAAAATTTTTAAAATATATCAGAGGGTAGTCTGTGGCCCAGGTGGGCTAGGCGGATCGGGCCATAGGCCACCCAGTGTAGACCCGCCCATGGGCCACGGATCATTTTTGGCCCGCCCGGGTCAGGCCACGGATCCACCCATTCCGGCCCGCCAGCAAAATTTTATTCCAAGGGTTGGGCTGAGCCATCAACGGCTCTGGCCCAGCCTGGCCTGTTGACATCCCTACATATTAGTAGGAAACAAAAAAATAATGTTAAATCTAATGTGTTAATTTATATGTGTATAAGATGAAACTTGTTGCGACATTATTCATTAGATATGTGGTTTTGTTATGTCCTTATTGGAAGTGTGTTTAATATTTCATTTTCAATTTTCTCTTTAACATCTTGTTGCCTTTGGTATAATTCTCTTAATTCTCTTTTCTCTTATTCTTGTTTACATTTTTTTGAAATAGAGGTGATAATGGTGGTTTATGTTTAGTTTTAGGTCAAATTTTATCTCCCTGAACTGACTCCATCATATATTGATAAGTATGTATATACTTTCCCTCCATAAACTAATGTGATGCATCTTTTCAAGCTCTTCATTATTGTACTCAACGACATTAATGTCATACGAATATGGGATTCTTGTCACAACCCAACTTCTACCTTAAGTTCACAACATGTCTAACTCTTTTGTGTATTACTTCAATTTCACCAGAACCAATACTTTCTAAGTTCACAATCAATGCATAACTCCTTATTAACTCTCAATTTATTCTTTTTTCTTGGACCAATGTCTTCTCTTTACTTACTTAACATGTTTTTATTCTTAACTAATCACTTTATTATAAGCACTCTAATTTCCTTAAGCATTATGATGATAATCTTTTTTCTATATTCAATAATGATTTTATTAAACACTTCACAAAGATTATCATCCACAATATCACACATGAATGAAGTGTCCAAATATGTTTTTGACCAATTTTTCTTTGGAATTCTTAGTAGATCCTTATGAGCATTTTCTGACTCCGCTTCTAACTTCTTTAAATAAAAAAGTCAAGTTCATTAGATGACTTACAATATTACCATAATAGTCTTTCTAGTTTAAGTTCCTTGTGATCCCTCTTTTTCCAATTGGAAAACATAAGTCTTACATAAAACCTTACTTCAGCCTTTGGAATCTACCCACGAGGTGCCTCCAGACCTATGTAACATTCAATTAAAAAATATTAAATAGAAATGTAAGAATACATTTTTAAAGCGCATAAACTAGTTCCAAGTATCTGTTGTTTTAGTATGAACCATGAACTATGACTCATGCCATAGGCAATATCTAGTTATTGACTCATCTCTTTCTACTGTTGTCAATAACTCACCTTAAAATCCTTTTAAGAAAGTAACTATCTAGAATTATCATCCCTTTACAGCCAACTAAGAACCCAAAACAATACATACATTTTATTAAATTATTGTGAAAATCATCTACAATTGATGGCATCTCCACTAGCAAATCAACTTTACCACCAAGATTTAACCTTTAAAGTTCTTCCTCATAATCCCAAAGCTTTTTTATATTATGCATTGACACCTCTTTACATTTCATTTATCACCAATTTCCTAGCTCTATAACAAATATTGTATCTAATATTGACTCTCAAGTCTTTCTTAACAAACTTCCTTAGTCTATTAGCTTTAATATAGGTAGTCTTTAGAGCTCATTAATGTAATTCTTCATAAGCCATTTTGAACCCACACGTTTATTATAGAAAACATGTTACATGTATGCTCCTACTCGAAAACCCATACTTATGAACATATTTGTGAGTACTCAGTCCATAATACCAATGATGCCTAAATTGAAAATAACCAAAAATAGAAAATACTTACTTAAAATCTATTTAAATCTTTCGCCAAATTAGTTTATATACAACATTTGTAGTACCTACTCATACATTTGTCTCTAATAAATTTTTTGGTGTTCCTCATAAAAATAAACTCCCTTCTTTCATTAATAACAAGCTTGTGAAGTCCTTTCTTGAATTAGTTAGAATCATCAAACAACATAATAAGCTTAATCTCAATTGTTTTCTTATGAGAGTTGAATTTTTAAAGTTTTGATTTATGTCTTAACCTCTCATTCACATCTGAACCACGTTCTTCCTTAAAATTACAATTGTCATCTAACTTAGAGTAATCTTTTAGATTTTCATCTTATACATCATTCCCATCATTATTATCTCCGTCATCAATTGCACTTTTTTCTATAGTTTTCCCTTTTCTATTATACATTATAGACATCGATCTCATTCGGAAATAATCTCTCTACTAGTAAAGGTAAGGGTGCATACTACTAGACCTTCCTACAATAGAATTTTTTACTAGATTATTGTTTTGTTGCATATTACAGACATCGAAATATAGATTCTTTTTCTTCAGTTTTACCCTTCTAAATAAATCAACAAAATTCCTAGACAATCTAAACTCTTCATCATCTAACCTTGAATCAAACTCCTCTCTAATCCTTACATAAATAAAAAGCAATCTCTTTATATTTAGCTATATCAACTTTACCATCACTTACATCTACAACTTTTTGCTCAGTTTCATCTTCATTTAGAGGGTATAATAAACTTAAGTGACATTGACAGGGACATCATCTGGAATCTCAACAATAACCTCAATATCAACATCAACATCAAAACATTCAATGCCTACTTCAACATTCACATTTTATTCTAAATGTGACAAATTGGATCCATAATTAATATAGATTTTTATCATCACCTTATGTTCTACAATGAGCTTACATATTTACATCATATAAGCACCACTCTTTCTCACCTCAATCAGTCCATTTTTAAGATTACCATTTGTCCCCTTATACATAAAGTTATTTGCTTTGGTTCCTTTAACATATTCAATGACCATCCTTTCAAGGTCCTAATAGCAAAACCTATCAATTTTAATGCCCAAACTTTCAATATCCCTGCCTATATATTTAACAGCTTCCCTATAGACAAGCTTCCCACTATTAAACATAGTCAATATCTCATTCCAACCATCCATCTTGTTTACCTACGTTCAAATATCAATGTTATATTAAGCATCAAGGCATTTATTATCATTTCATTAATGAGGCATAAACACAAGAATGGATGATGTATGTAATGTTTTAGGTATACTGATTAATAAGAGAACTTAAGTACCAATCAGTATCAAAGCCATCATGTATAGTTAGAGAAATTTTTATTTAGCATAGTACGCTGTAATTAAACTTGAGGAAGGAATATGGATATGAAAGAATTAACAAGTAAATGAAGGTAACTGGACATTATAAACATCAAAATGTAAAATATAACACATAACAAACTCTAGTTTTCAATATATTCATAATAAAAATTAGTTAGTAGACCCTATCTAGTGTATATCCCACGTTAAAAGATAGAAAATTAAAAACAGTTAAAACATGTTAGGTTCCAATATATGCTCACAAAACAATGCAATAAATAAATTTGGTCCAAAATATAACTACTAAAATAACTAGAAGAAAAAAAGTTGAAATACTGAGATTAATTATTGGAAGCATCTTATCAAACCTATCTTAATAACTGCAAAACCTTTTAAAAGAAAAAAACCCTAGAAATACAAAATTCCCTTTTGCTTCATCTTTTTTCTATTTTCTCTTCGATGACCTCCAAATATCAAAACATGCTAAATACCAGCTGTGGGTAACATTTCTAGCCCAATTGTATTAGAATTATTTTATACAAAATAACATCCATAGCATTCAAGAACAACGTTCTAATTGACTTGCTTTACTAATTGAAAAGGAAATCATTCTTAGTAAAGAAGATTGGTGACCAACATTTGATGAAGTAATAAATACATAAAAATTCTAGAATCTATATATTTGGAAATTGTAAAGTGAATGAAACAATAATAGATAACGTACTTACAAATGATCTTTTAGTTCATAAACTGCTTGAAGTATCGAAGGTATTTTTGGTAGTGAGAAAAGAAAGAGCGCATTGAAGAGAGCAAGAAAAGCGTCAAAAATGTGTGGGAAAAACGAAATAACAAAAGTCTAGGGAAAGACGGAACCGATAAGATACTATTTTTTATTGCTAAACAATTATTTGAGAATAACTTTCTAGAATTTTCTATTGTTTTTCACTTTTATTATGATACTATTTTGCTTGAGGTGATTAAGTTGAAATGATAATATTAAAGTATAAATTTTGATTCTCATAAATATAAATAATTACATTTATCAAATTATGTGATTTCATAAATACAAATAATTACATTTAACAAATTATTGTAGTGAAGAATTGATTTGGTTTTTCCTGATAATGAAAGGACATATCTGATGAGTTTTAAACTATAACCTTTCAATTAACAAATGTTCAAGAAAAGTTAACAAAATTTATATAAGACAATTTGTGCAACTAAAAATAAAGGTTTCTTGTAAGAGTTTGTAAATGGCTTGATTAATGATCTATAAAGACCAAGTATCCAGACATATCCAGTACATTACTCAACAGAGACAAACAAAATTCCACAAAAAGATTTTGGCAGTGGAAACAACCAAAACATGTTCCAATTTGTCAACCATACTACCCAAGCTCTGGATAAATGATGGTGGCAATGGGTTAGGGTTTGACGCAAAAAAAAAAAAAAAACTCAAAACCTAGGTTTAAGGAATGCTGAATTCAATAGGCAGGAGCAGTACTGGTGTGAAGCAGTGTTGATGAGAGCTGGTGGGTCTTCAACTCCAGCAGTGTTTGTTTCCATCTACTCCTTTCGCCACGTTTTTTTTTTTTCAAACAGTGGCCTTTCTAGTGGCGATGCTTGAGAAATATCGCCTCTGCTATTTTTGGTGGCACCTGAACGATGATCGGAACCCGTTAGACCGCCTTCTGTGGATGCTCTTTTCCAACCACCACCGCTGTTGCTCTCGAGGGGATGAAGATTGAAAGAGCGAATGACTTAAAACTTTCAAAAACACTGCAGCGTTACACAAGTAGGCTTACATAGGACGGGCCATAAATAAAATGCTTAAATGGGAAAACTAGAATCACTGATGGGCTGGGTTCATTTGTGTCTTGGGCTGTAATATATAATAGAATATGGATCACTTTGAGCTATAAGTTTGGATTTATATTATCTAGTATTATATATATATGTATAGATAATATGCTTAATTAAATTTAGTAACTAGTTTCTTAATTTATATACATTATGCATATGAATGAATTTAATAATAGCTAGAAATAAGTTTCTATATCATATTATAAATTTAAAATTGATTAATTTAATCCTAATTAGAAATAAGTTTCTAATTGAATTAAATTTAATTAATTCAAACTATATATAATTAGAAGTAAGCTTCTAATTAAATAAAATTATTAGTGTAATAATAATTAGAAATAAGTTTCTAATTCATAATTTAATTTGATTGATTGGATAATAACTAGAATTGAGTTTCTAATTAAAAATAGAATAATTATATATTTTTTATATAAATTATGTTCATTTATGTATTTTAAGTTCAATATTGTTCAATTTATTAGAACATATAAATGTTTACTTCATAATAGTACATTAATTGGTATTCAATTGTCATATGAATGATAATCGAGGATATACATGCTCTTTCAATTTCGTAAATAATTGAAAACTAATTATTCGCCAATATATACACATGATATGACATTGACATGCAGGTATAATATTTCTTTCTTCTGTAGAAACTTTGTGTTTCAATTATGATTACTGCATCAAAGGATATTATCGTTGAACTCAATAAGGGTAAGAAATTAGATGGTTACAATTATGAAATATGGAACATAAAAATCTAAAACGTGCTGGAGTAATAAAAGGCTTTCGAACTGTTAAACATAATCATGGATATTCTTGAGAAACGTAATATGAACCAATGCAAAAAGGATCGTGATATGAAATATGGAGGAAAAAGAACTCATTAGCTCGTATTACATTGCTAAACAACATGGATTATGTTATCATATGTGAGAGTCGCAAATATGAAATTGTCAAGTACACGTGGCCCGCTTTAACTGCACGTTTTAAGGGCACCTTAGTGACCAAAGCTAGGTCACGCACGATTTATATAAGAAAAGTCAGATCACATAAGGCAAAAACATTTGAGGTACAAATTAAACATAATAAGTGAGTTGTGTGATGTTGTTCATGAATTATTACATGAGTAGTAGGTATAAACGGAGTTATGTTCTTTACCTCAGAGTGGTGAGCATATGAAGATGCATTTAACTCATAATGACAGCATTAAAATAATGAGAGATTCTACGAGGCACCTCATACTAGAAGAAAAATGTCTTGAAGCCTCTAAGATGTCCTTTGGTTATATGCAGAGCTCACATAGAGCTATGAACTAGAAGCATAAGCATTATAATAAACCCAAATGGAAAAAGGAAAAGAGAAATATCCGCTATACTCAAAACTCCAAGAAGGCAAAGTGGAGTCAATATGGAAAAGGAAACATCTTCTAAAAAGCAGAACATTAAAAGCGTCAAATGCTTTAATTGCAACAACAAGGTTCACTTTGTTCGCACTTATAGCAAGCCTATAAATGTACAATTTTATTATATAGACACTTGTTTTATGAATGTCTCTTATTCTGTACTTCTAACTGTTTCACACCCTTTGTGGATTACAAATTCAGAAGTAAGCAACCATGTAGCAAAGGATAGACCTGACTTTATGGAATTATGGAAACTACTATATAGAGCATGATGGATTTATGTAGGAGAAAACTCAAGGGATGTTGTACAAGGCATTGAAATTTGTAAATTAGACATAAGTGGTAGTCAATCCTTAATCCTATATGAAGTGTTATAAGCTCCAAAGATTAGACAAACTTTATCTCTGTGTTGGTTTTAATAAGTCTTGGTTTTTATGTAAATTTCCACAGTGGTATGGCTTTATATCTTGGATATAATTTTTATGGTCATAGATTTATATGGTTTTATTATTATGGATTTTATTTATTCAAACAATAACTCAAGTTGTTCTTTATTTACATCATCTAGTAATTCCAATAATGATTCAATTTTGTAGTATGCTAGACAATGTCATATTGATCAAAATCGAATAAGTTGATTAGCTAAAGAAGGCTTATTTGGTGATTTAAATCAATGAGATCTACCTATTTATAAAATTATCTAGTTAGTGAAATGGAATAGAAACCATTTGCAAAGGGAACACAAGCTTTCTGTCCATTGCAGTTAATTCATTCAAACATTTGTGGTCTAATAAATGTAACAACACAATGTGGGATTGAATACTTTATTACTTTTATAGATGATTATACTCGATATAATCACGTCTGTTTAATTTTTATCAAATCAGAAGCATTATTGAAATGATCAACATTGTGGTAACTCGAACTATCATTATTGCTCAAACTATGGGGGTTTTATTTGTATCACTTATGATCGGGTCTTTACTTACACTCGTATTTAAAATAGGACCAAGACTATCTATTGATTTACCTAGCAAATACTTTGTATAGGATGAAAACCTAATATAGAACATTTAAGACCATAGGGGTGTACCACTTATATTCATGATTTCTCTTATAAATGTGGAAAATTATGCCCAAGATGGATGAAAAATATCTTTAATTATATGCTTTAAACACTTAAAAGGATATGTGTTCATAAGTGAATTTAGGTAAAGAAGGAGCAATTGAATTTGAATAACGAGATGCCATGTTCATAGAAAATGACTTATCTCTATATGAAATAGGAAAAGACTTATTTCTATATGAAATTCTTAGTGAGAATGATTCCATTAATGGGAATAAAGAGGGACTTTATCTAAGTGGGAATAGTCTATAACTTGAAGAATTAACTGAATGACAATTAAGATTACAACCCACTGAAATTTTATTTATCACATTTGATCCGAGTGGAAGTAATTAAGATGTCGATGAATTTATTTCTTATGAACCATGTTTAGGTGCCAAAGTTATCATGGAATAATTCCCCAATGTTATTTTGAAATAGAAGGGGAAATTCACATAATTATCCCATAAGAAGATAATAAGTCGAGGAATGTACACGAGGCTCTTATTGGTTATGTTAAAGGAGAATATATGCAAGCAATAAAATAATTAATGACTTTTCTAAGCTTGAATCAAGTATGAGACTTGGTTAATCTCCCTAATAGGCATAAAGCTAGTGGGAACGAATGGGTTCTCAAAATAAAATGAAACATTGATAGCAATATCGAAAGATAAAAGGCACGCTTTATGACAAAAAGATATACATAACAAGAGGACTCAATTGTAATAAGGAATTTTTATCTATTACAAGGTTTGCTTCAATTCATATAATATTATCAGATTATCGGGTACTATTTCAGGCAATTTTTTAAATTTATAAAATAGTCCGTGAATTTTTTTAAAATTTACAAAATAGTCCATTAGTATATAGTACTGCATACTTTATAATTTTACGTTAACTCTGTCTTCAAAAATCATAATAATAAATAATAACCACAATTAATATGAAATAACAATAATTTTCATATATTTCACATATAAATAATAACCACAATTAATATGAAAAAAGACAATCATCATACAAATATAAAACTATTGAGAGTAGCCTCATCATCATCATTCAAATTCAATCCACCAAATAACTTGTCAATGTTTTCTCACCCAAGGTTATCTTCTAAGTCATTCACATCTACCAAACCTAGTTCCTCAAAAACCCAATTCACCAAAAGATCGATATTATCAGTGTAAATTGGATTTACTGAACTACTTATTATATTCAGAGTCCTAATAACTAATAAATTTTAATTATTAAAAATTATAAGAAATTATATATAAATTAATAATGATAATAACATACCTTTCCCGAAGCTTTAAATTTTAACGAATGAAGACTAAATCATTCAATCTCTTATGCTCTAATCTATTCCTTTTCTTGGAATGAATGGATTCAAATGTGCTCTAAATCCTTTCACAACCTGCTGCTCTCACACATTGACTTAAAATTTGAATTGTAAACTTTGCAATTATGGAACACCAGTTCCGAATTGATCCCACTAAGAAACTATAAATCGTAAGACAACAAAAGTAGCGTTATAAATAAAATAAAGTGGTAATTAATTTTCAACAAGTGAGAAAGGGAAAAAACCTAATACCTGGAGAAAGTTTTGCTCTTTATCAAATAGCAATTAGCATTCCAAAATCTCTAGAAGACTACTTATAAAGCTCTATTTGCGAGCTTAGGATATCTTGCATCATCTCATAGGTAACAACTGTTGTAATAGTGGATAGCATTCTCCTATTAACTTCAGCTTTCTTTGTAAAACCTAGTCTGAAATAGACATTAGGATTCAAAAACTCCCCAGCTGTAAACAACAGAGAAGAAAGTTGCCTTTCCCATCTGTCATTGATGACTGTAAAATAAGGTATATATAAAGAAGGTCTATTCTTCATATTGGCCTTGATTGCTTCCTTCACCCTCTCCATGACATCATAAAAATAACCCATTGTTGCCTTTTCATCATTATCAACCAAAGGAAGCACCCTCATCAAAGGCTCACAAACTTGGATAGACCAAAATTCACTATCTTCTAATATAATTATGGAAACCTCTAATTCAGTATTAGACCTAGCGTGCTGAGATACAACTCACTTATCACTTGTAAACATATGTTTTAACTCTTTTTTTATCGTAACAAAACACTCAAGTGATAAGAAATTTGTTGCAAATCTTATCATAACAAGACGACACAAATTCCTACCACTGGTAAATTCTTTTCTCATTAAATTCAATGCCTATGCATTATTATAGATAAACTTGGTCACCTTTTTTACTTTCTGCACAACCTCATCAATAATAGGAAAATACTTAGCATCCTCTATATTTTTCAGCATTAGTTTAATGTAATGTGCAACACAAAGAGTCAAAAAAAAGAATTATACTTATTTTGTAACCTTCTTCCTATCTTTTTATAAGTTAAATAATTGTCAGTAATGAAATGAACATTATTTTCTAGCCCTACTTCATTCGCAACTTCATCGAATATCTCAAATAAATTATCAGTATTTCTAACAAGGCTAGATGCATCAATATACTTCAAAAACATTAAGTCATTTACAAAATAAACAAAAAATTAATAATAGGTTCATGTCTCCTATTTGTCCAACCATCACACATGATTGAACACTCATAAGTAGCTCAATCCATTTTTCTTTCTCCCAAGTAACTTTTAATTTTAGAAACTAAGTAACTCAAAATTCTACCTCTGTAGTCATCAATAGATGGAGCTTATATCCCGAACCATCAAATGCTATAGCATCCACCATAGGCTGATAATATTAAGATTGGGAAGCATTGAATGTTGAATCTGTGTCATACCACCATCTAATCATTGCCAAATCTACATTATGAGTCGCATCTCTTGATTGCATAGCATTACGAATTGCAAGCTGGACTCCAAGAGTTGTTCATGGTGCAAAAAAATTAGTGATCTGCCTTCTTCTTTTCCTAACATCAGATCCAAGTGCAGCATTTACTTCTTACTAGGTAGGAACACTACCACTATCAATACCACCTTCAACATTTCCAATATCATCATGAACACTAACAAACAAACTTCCAATACCAATTTCATAATTCAATCTCTCCTTTTTTATGTTTGCGGTGTTGATATTCTTCAAGCAAGGTTTTCATTTACCACTTCACATCATGACTTATTTTTTTTATAAGGTTTCACATCTCCTTTAACCTTAGCTAAATGCTTTTTTAATCAGGTGATTCCTTCACTTTTCCAATGCTTGTTACAAAACAAGTAAATAATATGATTCTTCATACTGGGTACCAATGCAGCATGAGCCCAAACTAGATCATTGTATCTTCCTGAAGCGATTAAATGTTCAAGAGTATTTGAACTTCCTTCCATTTATATGTAAAAATAAATGTAGACATATATCAAAATAAAGAACACATAATTTCATTACATAATACACATGTCTATCATATGTAATATAACTCATTTTCTATGATTACATCATACACAATTCAATTTCATCCAACATAATTCAATTTTATCCAACACAATTCATCAATAAGTCAAAAACTAACAACTCAAGTATTTAACATACATAATTACACAATACGCATGTCCATCTTATGTAATATAACTCATTTTGTATAATTACATCATACATAATTCAATTTCATCCAACTCAATTCAATTTTATCCAACACAATTCATTTACAAGTCAAAAACTAACAATTTAAGTATTCAACACACATAATTACAAAATATGGCATACGTATGTCCATTTATGTAATATAACTCATTTTGTATAATTACATCATACACAATTCAATTTCATCCAACACAATTCAATTTTATCTAACGCAATTCATCAATAAGTCAAAAACTAACAGTTTAAGTATTTAATATACACAATACGTATGTCCTTCTTATATAATATAACTCATTTTATATGATTACATCATACACAATTCAATTTCATTCAAAACAATTCAATTTTATCCAACATAATTCATCAATAAGTCAAAAATCAACAATTTAAGTATTCAACATATACAATTACATAATACGCATGTTCATCTTTTGTAATATAACTCATTTTGTATGATAGCATCATATAAAATTCAATTTCATCTAACATACTTCATCAATAAGTCAAAACTAACAATTTAAGTATTCACTACAACAAAATAAGGAGGTTTTAGACGCTTATGTCTAGACACATCTAATAAGTGTCTTAAATAATCTAAGAATTGGTGGAGTTTTTAGGCATTTATTTAAGACGACAAAATTTGTCTAAAAATATACTAAAAAAAGTCTAAAACTTCTAAAATTTCTAATTGACGGGATAAGAATTGACACCTTTTATAATTTGTAGCAAGTATGCATCCAAGAATAACCTCGGACCCATGACCTTCTATGTTGTATTCTTTTATATTTTTACAAAAAGATTATTTTTATTAATTAAACTTGTTACCATAAGATTAAAAAAAATTTACATGTTATATAGAAAATGAGAATAAATACTAAGAATTTTCAATTACATAATACGCATGTCCATCATATGCAATATAACTCATTTTACATGATTACATCATACACAATTCAATTTCATGACCTTTTATTAGCATGTATAATCAATTTTTAAGAGAATAACAGTCAATGAATTAACTATAAGTGTTTAATTTGGTATATAGTAAAATCGAGAGTTAAGTCCTAGAATTAAATATTACTTCAAGCCAAAAGCTCTGTATAATCCAAACCCATAAAGGAAGAATACAAGTAATTTGATTCGACCCATCATTTAATTATGTCATAGTATTTTATTGCACAAAAATTCAAAATACACTTATTTTTCCTTCTACTATATTGCTATTCTTTCCTTATCTTTTCAATTCTCTTTAAAAAGTGAAAGAAAAGAAAAACCAAAGTCTTCTCTTCTTATGATAAAACTGACCAATGGTTTGACAAATTTAGGTGGTATCTGAAAGTAAATCTACTAGCTTTCTTAGTCTATTCTATGATATGCATAACAATTTAATTGGCATTACCAATCAATCAACTAATCAACTTGCTAATGGATAATTGAAAGAATCAATAGATCCGTGCATTTATTAAATGAAGAAAATTGAGATACAAATTAACTATACATTTGGAAAATGTTAACTATTCAAAAATTCAATTAAATAGATTTACTGTACAATTATAGGGACCTCCTCCTTTACAACCATATTATTAGTAATTGGCAATGGCATAATTTTATACTCAATACTATTATACTAATTTTAAGAATATGTAACGAAATATTATATCAATTAATTATTGACTTTAAAGTTTAAATACTAATAAGTTTACTTTACATTCTTGGTTTTAAGTTTAAACTTTTAACTTTCAATTCATAAATTCCCGTGCATTTCATTCACCAACTTCATCAAAAACCTTGAGATATAACCCACATAAACCAAACCACAACCATACCAGACATAAATAAAACCACTAACCAGATAAAACAAAACTGTGCATTTTATTTAATTCCAATTCAAGTATTCAACCATTCATAAATCACAAATCCAATTCACAATTCAATTCCAAGTTCCAACCCATTTTCATAATCACAAATGCAATTAAGTAGAAAAAACAATTGAAAATACACCAAAAAAATTTCACAATGTATTTGCTTCGGGTTTTTAGGATGGGTCGGGTTTGGATCTAGATCTATTCCAGATCTGGTGATTCTAGATGCGTAGAGGAGGTTCAGTGGTGGTGTGGTCCGTGTGGAGGAGGGTTGAAGCCTAAAAGTGGTTCGGTAGTGGCATGATCCGCATGGAGGAGGGCTAAAAACTGTGTGGTGGTTCTATTGTCACTGGAGAGGGAGAAGTAGTTGCTAAAGAGGAGAACGAGAGAGAGAGAATGGAGAGTGTGAGAGAGAATAAAGGAGAGTGTTTATGAGAGAGAAACTGAGAAACAAAAAATCAAAAGGAGATAAGGCTCACTACGGAATTGAAAGATTGTTCGGATCTAAGGAAAGAAGAAGAGGATAGA
This sequence comes from Erythroxylum flavicans, assembly GCA_027576715.1. NCBI lineage: Eukaryota > Viridiplantae > Streptophyta > Magnoliopsida > Malpighiales > Erythroxylaceae > Erythroxylum > Erythroxylum flavicans. The sequence goes on along the minus strand of JANZXP010000196.1, from coordinate 12,512,888 downwards.
TTCGAATTAACTAAATTAAATCTGATACGCAAGGTTTCAAATTTACCTACTAGACCTTAAGAAGAACTTATCTCGAGCAACCTAGATAACGGGTAAAGAACAAACCAATAAAGTTGTTTAAAATCATGCTACAATCTGATTCAGTTGATAAGTGATGTTTAATTCCTAAGTTGAAAAGAACAAAAGGGTTTTTTTTCTCTCAAGATGGTCGGTAGTACACAAGAAATAATATGATCAAAAGTTATTCCAAGACCCTAAAACATACATATTTATACCTAAGCTTAATGCTAAAAAACTTAGGCTTAAAATATATGGAAGCCCAGAATATAGATATCTTAAAACAAGTCCAAATTAGAATAATCAGAAAAACACGCCTAGGTCTGGTCTAACGGGCTCCTAAGTCTGATCATAGACGCTCCTCTCCTCTTGGGCTTAAGTGATAATGCGCAGCCCAATACAATAGTCTTCAAGTCCTAAGTGAGTCTAATCCAAAGATTTGAGATAAATGAATCAATTTGGGTTGTGATTTAGATAGCTCTCCTTCAATAGGCTTGATGCACTCCGTCCTCTCCACAAATTGGCCCACATATGCATAGAGAGCCTCCTTGAGTCTCTCGGTCCTAACTCTGGACATAGGTCTAAATGGAATAACAAGCTCGCCCCCGTCACGCACGCCATCTCCATGGTGATCCTTACTCCTGCTCACATCAGTCCCTCCCTCCTCAAGAAGATTCTTCCTAGAATCTGAATCCATATCAAAAGAAAAAAGATCAATAATATTAAAAGTTGCACAAACACAATACTCACCTGGTAGGTCAATATTGTAGGCGTTTTCATTTATCTTCTCCAACACTTGGAATGGACCATCACCCCTAGGATCCAGCTTGGATTTCCGCTGGGTAGGAAACCACTCTTTCCTCAGATGCACCCAAACTCAATCTTCAGGTTTAAAACTCACCAACTTTCTCCCCTTGTTGGCTTGCTTCGCACATACCCTATTTCTATGCTCAATATGCTGTCTCACCTTCACATGCAAGTCCCTAACCATCTCGACTTTCCTCTTTCCATCTGTACTAGACAACTCATGCAAGGGTAAAGGTACCAAATCCAAGACAGTCAAAGGATTAAAACCATATACAAGCTCAAAAGGTGAATAACCTGTAGTGGAATGCACACATCTATTATATGCAAACCCAATAAATGGCAAACAATCACCCCAAATTTTAAAATTTTACCAACTACAGCACGCAACAAGGTACCTAAGGTTCTATTAACAACCTCAGTCTGTCCATCTGTCTGTGGATGACAAGTAGTAGAATAAAGGAATTTAGTACCCAACTTTCCCCATAGAACACGCCAAAAATGGCTCAAAATTTTAGCATCTCTATTTGAAACAATAGACTTAGGAATACCATGCAATCTAACAATATCTCTAAAGAATAAATCAACAACAAGCACAGCATCATCAGTCTTATGGCATGCAATGAAATGAGCCATCTTACTAAATCAATCAACAACAACAAAGATGCTATCATACCCCTTCTTTGTTCTAGGCAATCCTAAAACAAATTCCATAGAAATATCAATCCAAGGTTTAGTAGGCACTGGTAAAGGGGTATACAATCCATGGGGTTTAACAGTAGATTTTGCCTATGTACATACAATGCATTTGGAACATAAACGCTCAATACCAACTAATGCGCACCACAAAATTAAAAGATTGTTTGGATCCAAGAAAAGACGAAGAGGATAGATCCGAATTAGCTAAATTAAATATGATACGCAAGGTTTCAAAATTACCTACTAGACCTTACGAAGAACTTGTCTCAAGCAACCTAGATAATGGGTAAAGAACAAACCAAGAAAGTTGTATAGAATCAAAATCACGCCACAATCTGATTCAATTGATAAGTGATGATTAATTCCTAAATTGAAAAGAACAAGAGGGATTTCTTCTCTCAATATAGCCGACGGTTCACAAAAGATAATTTGATCAAAAGTTGTCTTTTCCTAACCCTAAAGAAGGTATTTATACCTAGGTCAAATAATAAAAGACTTGGGCTTAAAATACATGAAAGCCCAAAATATAATTAACTTAAAACAAGTACAAATTAGAATAATAAAGCCTCTCCTCTTGGGCTTAAGTGATAATGCCTAGCTCAATACAATGGTCTTCAAGTCCCAAGTGAGTCTAATCCAAAGATTTGAGATAAATGAATCAATTTGAGCTGTGATTCAGATAGCTCTCCATTAATAGGCTTGGTGCACTCCATACTCTCCACAACTTGGCCCACATGTGCGTAGATAGTCTCTTTGAGTCTCTCGGTCCTAGCTTTGAAAATAGGTCCAAACTGGAATGACAAGCTCGCCCCCGTCATGCACGCCATCTCCATAATGATCCTTACTCCTACTCACATTAGTATATCAGCCTACCCTTCTTAGTGACATGCGTAGGATCTTGTATGCTTATGAAATCATAAGATTTCTTGTTTGAGTTATGATCTAAAATCAACAAATGGTGTCAGAGATTTAAGTTGAAAGCATGATTTGAAATGATTTTATGATCATAAAATTGACATACTAATATGTTGGTATATGTTTTTTAGTGCAATTATGATAATGGCATGTGAACGTATTTGTTGTTATATGTTCTATGTGTGATAGTTGCCATACCAAATTGAAGTCTTTATTAAGAGCATGTTTTATGAAACAATGAAAAGCATGTTGAAATATTTCTGATTGAATGCTATATGCATTTCTTTTACTATGTTTTAGCATGAAATAGTTGTTTCTCATGCATATTGCTTGATTAAGTCTTGTTGTGGTAGAAATGCACTTACATGTGATAATCACATCAATGTAGATGGCATGTAAGAATATTGTTGCTGAATTAAATAAAGACCTCAAGCTTGATGGAGATAATTACTTCATTTGGAAACAGAAGGTTCAGTACATCTTAACTGAGCAAGATAAGCTTGATGTGCTCTTCTATACGGTTGAGCCACCAGTGGTGGGTGGAAACTCTAATGCCTATGAGGCATATAAGAAGAAAGATCTCTTCAATACCATGGTTGGTGAACTCATGGTGGATATCTCGATGCTGGAGTCTTCCAAATGGGATTCGGCCAAGACTAAGTACGAAGATGTTTTCTTAGAGAAATAAAGAGCTATGATTCTCAAGTTTGAAAATTACAGTAAGAGGGCTGACCACACTATGAGTGGCCACTTTCGTGAGATGTCATGCATGATTCATCAACTCAAATCCACTGGTCATGTGCTCACTAATGAGCAACAAGTTCAAGCAATAATCCGTTCCTTGCCTTATGAGGAGTGGCAATTGATGAAGGCCAATTTACGCCACAACTCTCAAATCAAGTCATTTGATGACATTGCAAGGCACCTTCTGCTACAGGCAGAGTTGAAGGCCATCAAGAACCATTCAAAGGCATATGTTGCTGGAACTTCCTTTCCCTACAAGAACAAGTTCAAAAGGAAGAAGAAAAGGAAGGATGGTCAAGACAATGGGAACGGTGCCACCTAAAAAAGTTCAAGAAGAAGTGCAATAAAGCAAAGTTAAAGTGCTTTAATTGTGGCACCAAGCGACACTTTGCAAATGAGTGCAAAGCACCTCCTAAGGTACATGATCCCTTTTCTACTTCATTTTTATGATCCATTTTCTACTTCATTTTCGCATGTTGTGTCATACATGTACTTAAATGAATCTTATTCTTTGTGGATTATAGATTCGGGAGCAACAGACCACATAACCAAAGAAAAGTATTGGTTTGTGGTCTTTAGGAAGTTGCCAAAGAGAGAAAAGTATGTTTCTACAGGGAACAATGCAAGCCTTGAAATAGAAGGGATAGTAACTTGTAGAGTTCCTTTGAACAATGGACATTTATTGTTAATTGACGTTCTATATGTACCTAAGATTTGTAGAAACTTGGTTTCTGTATGTTCCTTGTTAAAGTTTGAATATTGCTTGAATTTCTTTAATAAATTTGTGGATATTATTAAAGATAATGTAGTTGTGTGTTCTTGTTTAATAAACAATGGGTTGTTTGAATTGAACGTGATTATTGCTACTTCTAGTTGCTATGTAACTGAGGTTACTACTGAGATGACTTAGCATGAGCATTTGGGACAAATTAGACAAGAAAGTATGACTAAGCTGGCCACACGTGGCTTACTTGGATCATTGTCCAAGGTCTCTATACCAGGTTGCCAATCAAGTATTGTTGGCAAGGCCACAAGAAAGCCTTTTGGCAAGGCAACTAGAAGTCAAGAAGCTTTACAATTAGTTTCACTTCAATCTTTGTGGACCAATGAGAATTGCATCTAGACTTAGGTTTAGATACTTTATCACATTCAATGAAAATTGTACTTGATTTACCCCATGTGATCTTACTAAAGCACAAGTGTGAAGCATTGAGGTGCCTTAAAACATACTTGCACTTTGTGGAGAATCAATTGGGTAAGAAGATCAAGTCATTGACGACTGATCGTGGTGACGAGTATATGTCAAATGATTTTAAGGCATTTTGTGACCAAAACGGCATTGTGAGGAAACTCACACTTTCTTGGACTCCATAACAAAATGGATTACCCGAAAGAAAGAATAGGACTCTTATGGATATGGTGCGATCCATAATGGCTAAGGCCAACTTGGATATTACCTATTGGGGTGATGCATTGCTCAGTGCAACACATATTCTAAATAGAGTGCCCTCTAAGTTTGTTGATTCTACGCCGTATGAGTTACGGTCGAAGAAAACCCCTAACTTAAGCTATCTTTGTCCTTGGGGATGTGTAGCTTATGTACATGCTACAGATCACACTCTTGGGAAATTAGGCCCTAGAGGGAGTGTGCCTTCCTTAGTTATTCTAAGCATTCTAAGGGGTATGTGTTCTTGGACGTAAGTCACAAGATTGGAAATGTCTTTGAATCAAGAAATTCCAACTTTATTGAGTATGATTTCCCTAAAGTTGGTGAATGTTGCGATTTAGATGCATTGATTGAGACCTCTATGCAAGGTCAGTCTAGTGTTTTGAAAACACCATTGACTACACCTTCCGTGGTGGAAGTTCCTCAAAAAGAGGTTGTTCAAGTGCCTCCTACATCCCCACTTGTTAATGAACAATAAGAAGAAGTTCTTGATGAACAAGTTCAAGAGGGAGTTGAGGTAGTTCAAGAACCATATGATTAGACTATAGGGCAAGATTATGATGAGCCTCCTCCCGTGCCTAATTTGAGACGTTCAAATAGGCAATTTGGACCACCAAAGGAATGGTGGATTTTGGAGGGAAGTGAGGCAAACTTGGTGTCATTTGAGATTGATGAACCAAGTAATGTGCAAGAAGCTCTTGAAGGTGTTCACAAAGAGAAGTGGCTAATGGAAATGCAAGGTGAGATGAATTGGATACATCTCAATGAGGTTTAGGACTTAGCTGAATTACCTCCTAGTCGAAGGGCTATTGGAAAGAAGTGGGTTCTCAAGATAAAATTGAATTCTAATGGTACTATTGAAAAGTACAAGGCTTGATTGTTAGCCAAGGAATTCACACAGAAGGAGGGTATAGATTTTAAGGATACCTTCTCCCCTATTGTGAAATCAATTCCATCAGATTATTACTTACTATTGTGGCTTATTTGGACTTGGAATTGCATCAAATGGATGTAAAGACCTCCTTTCTCAATGGTGATTTGAGAGAGGAGATTTACATGCAACAACCTAATGGGTTTGTTGAAAAGGGTCAAGAGCACAAAGTATGTAGATTTGAAAAGTCTATATACCATCTTAAGCAAGATTCAAGATAGTGGTACTTGGTTTTATGATGCAATCACAAACTTTGGTTTTGTGATGATGCATGAAGACCATTGTGTTTACGTGTACACTTCTGGGTCCAAATTTGCCATTATGACTCTATATGTGGATGACATATTGAGAGCAAGTAATGGATTGAGTTTGTTGAAAACCATGAAAGGATGGATGGTTGTCTTCCACCTTCAACATGAAGGATATAAGAGAAGCTGCCTATATCCTTGTTGTTAAGATCCTAAGAGATAGGAAATCTAAGATGTTGGCCTTGTCTCAAGAACCTTACATTGATAAGATTCTTACAAGGTTTAACTTGACAAACTCAAAACCAACAAGTACACCACTTGCATATGGTTGCAAGCTTGGAAGATTTGTGTCCTCGTAGTACTCAAGAAAAGGAGAAAATGAAAAAGGTCCCATACTTATGTGCCATTGGAAGTCTAATGTATGTCATGTTGTGTACAAGACCTGATATTAGCTAAGCTGTAGGTATACTGGCAAGATATTCTTCTAACCCTGGAATCGAGCATTGGAAGTGTGTGAAAAGGATCTCAAGGGTACAAAGGACTATTGGCTATGCTACCAAGGAAAGAATCTTGATTTGCATGGCTATACTGATGTTGATTAGGGTGGTGATCATGATTCATGCAAAACTACATCTGACTACAAAGGGCTATTTAATGGAGGTCCATCAAATGCAGCCTTGGAAGACATTTCTAACATGGGTCTTGCTCCAACAAGTTTGAATGATAGTGATGATAGTGATTTAGTTGGAGAAGAGGAGCTTGAGGAAGAGCCAAATTTACCAAATTTAAACCTAAAGCTACAGGTTTTACTCAAGTACTTTGGGACTCACAAATGCATGATTTTTGAAGCCCATTCTCCTGATGTTATTTTGGTTAAAAAGCCCAACTTATGTTGCACTCTTTGATGATATTTGAAGCCCAAGATCTCAGCCCAAGTGCAGCTCAATTTTGGCTGAAGATATTTGGTGAATAAAAAGCATTAATCTTGTTTTATTTGTCCTTTATGAGACTTAAGTTACCAGCTCAATTTTTATTACTTAGTTTCGTTAATTATGTCATTTTATTGTTGTTTTAATGGCTGAAGAGAAACCGATATGTGGTTCTCCTTCATGACCATTCATTTGCTTTTATTTCCTTATATATTGCATTGTAAAAACTCTAATTAGATTCAGATCATTTTATCAAATTGAGAGAGAATTTGCATTTGCAATTCAATGTTATCATTTGGGTTTTATTAGTTTCTAAAAACTAAAGGGTTTTGTTTGTTTCCAAAAACAATCACCTATCTTTCACCCATTTAGCTTTCCAACCGAATTCCACAATTCCAACTTTTCATTTCCACAATTCCAGCTTTCCATTTCCAGAACGTCTTGTTTAAGAAAAATCATATATTTTTTTCTACTCATTAGATCAAGAAACTTCCTTCATCAATGTTGTAGTTCACTTCTTGAAATTCAATTTAGCCTTAAAAATCACCCTAAAATTCCCAGCCGTTTGTCCAAAAATGTACTTTGAAATTGCCTAATTGTTAAGCTCGCAGTTTTAGCACTTTCCTAATCCAGAACCAATCTATCAAAAATATTCATAAATTTTTCTCTAGACGTCAAATGCACCATTCCTTCACCAAAGTTGTAGTTCACATCTTGAACTTCAATTTGACATCAAATTTCATCCCATTTGACCCAGCCAATCTTCGAGAACATGAGTTAGAAATTGACTATTTTGTTTTCATGCGATCAGTCCAAAACTATTCAATTTTCAAATCCCCACCACCGGCCACCATTTCCACCACCACCGACCACCATAGTCACCACCACGCCATCAGTTGGTATCATAGCAATGGAATTAAACGTCTTCGTCCTTTTCCCCAACCCTTTTTATGTCCAACGATCCAAAAACACCAAGAAACAAAAACACCATGTCCACCGGTAACAATCAAGATTTGGAAGCTATGTTTGAGAGGATGAGGCTTGAGATGGAGACCCTTAAAGTCAGAAACGAGGCCTTGGAAATGCTTGTACAGAATTCCCCTTTGGTGAATCAAAATCCACAAGAAGAAGATTTGGTTGATGAGGAATTTATTGAAGATGAACTTCCAATTGTAGCAGGTTGTGGAGAAGCCATTAGAAGAAGAGGAAGAGGGCTATTCCATGGAGGAGTTGGAAGATCAGCCAATAGATATCTCCCACAACCTATCCGTGGGGAAAGACAAGAAGAATTCTTCAATTTTAAGGTTGATTTGCCCGAGAATTCCATGGTACGATTGATGTTGATGTTTACCTTGAATGGGTTTATGCAATTGAGAGAGCTTTTGAATTAAGGGAAGTGACCGAAGATAAGAAGATGAAATCGGTTGCAATGAGATTGAAAGGGTATGCTGCCCTTTGGTGGGAGAATCTACAAAAAAGAAAGAGTTAGAAAAGGGGGGCCTAGAATCAATCAATGGCACCAGATGAAGGAGGAGGTGGATATTGTGTTTTGCTTCCACATTATAGGCAAAGACTCATTGATCAAATGTTGAGCCTTAAACAAGACACCAAAACCGTGGAGCAATACACCCTGGAGTTTGAAGAATTCTTGAAGAAGTGTGACGTAGAAGTGACCGAGGAGATAATCATGGGAAGATATCTCAAAGGATTGAAACAAGACATTCAAGATATGTAAATTTCTACACTTATGAATCCTTTCTTGAATTGAAAAGATTAGCCTTAAGAAGTGAAACTATTCTCAAACACACCCGTCAAAACAAGTTCATGCCCAAATATGCGTTAGTCCCATCAAATTACACTCCACCATCCAAACCAAGCCACCAAGCTAGTGCATCCAATTCTGCCCCACCTAAGCCGACCTATACTCCACCATCCAAATCCACTTCTAATGCACAAAACACACCCTTCACACCAAGAAATGTCCAATCTGCCCCACCCACCAAAAGTGTATCCAAAAACCCCCTTAAATGCTTCAAATGTCAAGGTTATGGCCACTTTCAAACTGAATGTCCCGCTAGAAAAGTTATGACCATTCAAGAGATTGAAGAAATTGAGAATGAGTACATCATGCTGAATTTGCTAGTGATGATGCACAGTCTAATTTGTGTGAGAAGGAAGATGCACTTGTTTGTGATGCAAATGTGTTAGATGGTGAAATGCTTGTATTGTTGAGAGTTCTAAATTGTGAGAAAAGTGAAGAGGATTGGAGGAGAAAATCTTTGTTTCATTCTAGGTGTTTGACAAAAAATAAATTATGTGAAGTTGTGATAGATAGTGGAGCATGTGAGAATGTTGTAGCTAATGAAATGGTTGATAAATTGGGTCTTAAAACTGAACCACTTGACACTCCATACAAACTGACTTGGTTAGATTCAAAACATGAAATTAGAGTGACAAAGAAGTGCCTTGTTCCAATTGCAATTGGGCAATATGAAGATGAAATTTATTGCCATGTAATTCCTATGACTTCTTGTCATTTACGTCTTGGGAGGCCATGGTTATTTGACAAGGATGTGTATCATCAATGGAGAGCAAATACTTACACATTGTTCCATGGAGGTAAAAAAATTTTGCTCAAACCTTTGTTGCCCGAAAAGAGAAGGAAGAGAAGAGAAGTTGGAATCATTGGATTGCTTTCCAATGAGGAGAAGAGTTCCATTATGGAGGAGCTACCTAATTACATTCCCATTGACATCGATGATGAGCCCAAACTGAACCACCCAATTCCTAGTGAGGTACAATCTTTAATTGATGAGTTTGTGAGAGTTTTCCCCAAAACCTTCCAACTGGCCTGCCTCCTCTTAGAATCATTCAACATGAGATCAATTTCACTCCTGGAACCTAAATTTCCCACAAACATTCCTATAGGATGAGCCCAAAAGAAAATGATGAATTGCAAAAGCAAGTTGATGAGTTGTTAAAGAGAGATTTCATTAGATCTCGTGCGTCACCTTTTGTTGTACCATCATTTGTTGTTCCTAAAAAGAATGGTAAATGGAGGATAGTTATTGATTCAAGAGCTATCATCAAGTACAGATTTCCTATCCTAAGACTTGATGATATGCTAGACATGTTACATGGAGCTACGGTGTTCACTAGGCTTGATGTTGCAAATGAGTTTCATCAAATCCATGTGAGAGAAGGCAATGAATGGAAGACGGTGTTCAAAACAAATGAAGGACTCTATGAATGGTTAGTTATGCCAATGGGACTTTCAAATTCACCTTCAACTTTCATGAAGCTTATGAATGAGGTACTTAAACCGTTCCTCAACAAATTTGTGGTAGTTTACTTTGATGACATTTTGATTTATAGTATTAGTTTACATGAGCATTGCATTCATTTGAGACTTGTTTTTGAGATTTTGGACCATGAATCATTGTATGTAATGTGGAGAAGTGTCATTTTTGTGATAGCACCATTAGTTTTTTGGGTTATGCTGTGCCTAGAGATGGGATCAGTGTGGATCCATCCAAAATCAATGCAATTATAGAATGGCCAATTCCTAGCAATCTATTTCAAGTTAGGAGTTTTCACAGGTTTTGTTCCTTTTACAAGCTGTTCATTAAGGGTTTTAGTACAATTACAAGCCCTATAACAGATTGCATGAAAAAAGGCTTGTTTAAGTGGACTCCTTAAGCCGCAATTGCCTTTAACACTTTGAAAAATGCGATAACCAAAGCTCCTGTTTTAGCCTTGCCTAATTTTAGTTTGCCTTTTGAGTTAGAGTGTGATGTTAGTGGGGGAGGCATAGGGTCTATTTTGAGTCAAGAGGGTAGACCAATAGCATTCTTTAGTGAAAAGTTGAATGACACTAGGAAGAAATATTCTGCTTATGATCTTGAGTTCTATGCTTTGGTACGTGCACTTAAACATTGGAGTGCATATTTATTGGCAAATTCTTTCATTTTGTATACTGACCATCAAGCTTTAAAGTACATCCAAAGTCAGTCCAATCTGAGTAGAAGACATGCATCATGAGTTGAATATTTGCAATCCTTTGATTTTGTAGTAAAGTATAGGGATGGTCCAAGTAATGTTATGGCTGATGCATTGTCTAGGAGATATAATGTTCTTAGTACTATGTATGCTCATATAATAGGTTTTGAGGACATTAGGAATTTGTATGAGGGAGATAGTGAATTCGGTGAGATTTGGGAGAGAGTTAGGAAAGATCGTGCTTTTAGGGATTTTGTCATTCATGACGGTTACCTTTTCAAACTTGATGCTGTTTGTGTTCCTCAATGTTCTTTAAGAGAAGCTATCTTGAAAGAAGTCCATGGTGGAGGTCTAACCGAAGTGGTCAACCAAAGTCTTGGAAACATTTTGTGAAGCTTGTTGAAGGGAAAAGTGAAGAATTGGGACAACTTACTTGCATATGCCGAATTTCCTTACAACAATTCAAAGACTAAATCTACAAATTTTACTCCTTTTGAATTAGTTTATGGAGCTAACCCACTTGTTCCTCTTGATTTGAGTCCGGCCCATTCTAACATTCCATTTCAATACAAAGGCTGAGGATAGAGCATCTAGATAGTCAAACTTCATGCCAAAGCCAAAGCTCACATTGAGAAGAAAAATGAGACCTACAAGAAGCAAACCAAGTTGAAGACGGTTGTCGAGTTCAAAGAAGGTGATCTTGTTTGGATACACTTGAGAAAGGATAGATTTCCTTCTAAAGGGAAAAACAAGCTAATGCTTAGAGCCGAAGGCCCATTCAAAATCCTCTAGAAAGTTAATCAAAATGCATACAAGGTAGAATTACCAAACTTATAAGATTTCAAATACTTTTAATGTTTATGATTTGACCAAGTATATAGAGGATACTATGAGTTCTAGTCCGGGTCAAAATTTTACCCAAGAGGAAAGCTTTGAAGAAGGGGGGAATGATGGAGGTCCATCAATGCAGCCTTGGAAGACATTTCTAACATGGGTCTTGGTCCAACAAGTTCAAATGATAGTGATGATAGTGATTCGGTTGGAGAAGAGGAGCT
>JANZXP010000196.1:12470998-12491252 GCA_027576715.1 Erythroxylum flavicans | reverse complement strand
TTTAAATATAAATCAAATAGAATAGAATAATATTTAATATAATCAATTTTATTAAATAATTAATAATAATATTTTTATATAAGTAATAATAAAATTTTTATATATTATGCATGGATCAGATATATCATGGCGAATTCTTCAGAAAAAATTTTGTCTTCCACAATGGAATCTGATAAGTGAGATTTCGAATAAGTGCTAGAACTTCTTTGTAATTTGTAGATTTTTTAATTTGTAATTAAAGTATTTAGGGCGGATGTAGCTAAATGGATCAAGGCAGTGGATTGTGAATCCACGATGCGCGAGTTCAATTCCCGTCGTTCCGTGAATTGACATGGGTTACAGGTGTAGTTCTTGCTGTATTGACTGTATCTTTTGGCGTAACTGGTTATTCTTTACCTCTTGCTCCCATTAGACCATTTGTATCTATATGCATTAGGATCCCAATTCATGGATCTCTCGATTCAAGAAAGAAAAATAAGAGGATCCTTACAAAACTTTCGTTATTAGGTTAGCCATAGACTTTACATGTTTTTTGCAATTCCCATGGCATCATCAAATGATACAAGTCTTGGATAAGAATCTACAATGCACTAGAATGCCCTTGTTGATGATCCTTTACTCCGACAGCATCTAGGGTTCCTCGAACAATGTGATATCTCACACTGGGTAACATATTGTTTATATGAATAAATAATATGTTGGACAGAAATAAGATTGGCCTTCTCACATGGCTAATCAACTTTCATATTTATGATGACTAGAGATGAGGCATGTTTCAAGTTTATTATCAAGGTGATGATTAAGAACTAAAGTAAGGAACTTAAACCACAAACATCTACTTAGATGATAAGTCAAAAGGAAATTGATTTGGAGTGACCATATAGTCTCTATATTTGGCTTAAGTTGTTAGAGGTGAGTTCAAAAAGATAAAGTTAAGAGTAGATAAGTGAACCCAGGTTAAACATTAAGTATGTTTGAAGCAACATCTATGTGGTATTGAATTTATAAAAGACATATGCTCCTAATTAGTAAGAGTTAATATTGTAGCATATGACTCTTACCACGTATGCAAAAATGACCATAAAAGAGGTTTAATGTTATAAGATATAACATTAACTTACATTGGGTGAGACCCTAGTAGAAATGTCAATTATGGCCCGACCTGGCCCGATTTTAGCTCGGGTTGACTGGGCCACAGGCCAAAGTTAAACAGAGCAAGGGCCAGCTCGTGGCCTAACCAGAACGACAAAAATGACATCATTTTGTCAACAACGATGTCATTTTTTTTAAAAAAAATATTAAGGATGGGTCGGGTCGAGCCAGCCCAACTCATTGACATCCCTAGACCCTAGAGGTTAAGTGAACCTCATAATTATGACTCTTGTCTAATGTTTCTAAAAAATTAAGATTTGTCACTTTCAAATGTTACCAAAAGGTTATGTTTGATACAATCTCATGAGATAATTTTAGGAAAGCAAATTAAATTAAATTAAAGAGAATTTAAAATAGATAAAGGTTATGTTAATTAGTAACTCATATAAGAAAAATTATTTATTTAAAGGTGGACATCGATTCTTAGTAAAAGAATTGAATACATTTGTAGCATGATGAAATGAATGTAATCAAAGAAGAATGAAATGCGAGATATGACCTAGAGTATAACATACAAATTTACTCAAGGACTGATTCATTAATTAAGACATCATATATTCCTCATAGATATATGACTACGAGCTATTTTCGCATACTATCGCACAGGTTGTTGGACAAGTATGAGAATATGGAAAAATCTTATTAACTAAACTCAGCCATATGTGCCTGATGAGTTTAAGGTATTACCTTTCAATTGATAACTTTATAGAATAGTTAATAAATTTGACATTATCAATAAATAAGAGATAATGATAAATTGAAATATTTGATGATGATCATCTAAAAAAACACAAATATGAGAAAATTTATGTGAGCAAATATAAGGGTTTCTTGCGAAAGTCTTTTAACTACTAGAATATAATCAAATCCAACATTTAATTAATGACGCATATGATTTGAAAGACTATATTTATCTATGTGTTAGCTTTTCCCTTCATTTCCATTGTAGGGTAATTTAGTATTCTAAAATATATATATTATGTAAATTTGAGGAAGCGTAAAATAATTAGTTAGATAATTTAGATTGGTTTAATTGATTTTTGACTACTTCTATGTATAATAATTAATTGCAAATAATAAATCAAAACATTAATTTAACATTTAATTGAAATCGTAAAACATATTCTATTTTAAAAAATTAATTTATAATTCCTTGTTTCTATTCTAAAATTTAAGTCATAAATTTAATTGTTGACTGTGATATCTCTAAATAGAAAATAAGAGACTAATTTAATGTCAAATTTTAAATATAATTATTAGACAAAAATTAAAATTTTGTTTTATATTTCTCTATTAAAAGTAGCGTTTTTAAATCTAGAATTAGTAAAAATTATTTTAAATAGTTTTTAATTATAGAAAGACAATTAACTATTAGATTTTGTCAACTAAAAAGAATTTATATAAAAAATAAAATCTTCATTAAATATTTTAAAATTTTAAGTGAAGATATAGTATTTTTGTATATAAACCACTTTTTAAAAAATAGAAGTTAAATAAAAATTTAGTATAGTCCTTAACTAATGATAAAATTTCATATAAATGATGGTTAGCACAGAGAGGAGCAATCAAATTTCATCATTCACTGATCGGATTTTTCATTGGTAAGAGACCTGCCTTTCCAGTTGTGCACCATGCTCTTTTTAAGTCTTGGTCCACATGTGGGTTGATAGAAATTCTAGTAACCAGCTTAAACAAATTCCTATTTAAGTTTGACTCTGAATGTGGTATGAATGAGGTGCTAGGGAAGGGCCCTTGGCATATCCAAAGGAAGCCACTGTTTTTACGCAAATGGAGTCTGAGTGCGGGGGAATAGGCGGCCATTAGATATGCACCTGTTTGGATTAGGTTCCATAATATTCCCTTTGAATATTGGAATAATGAGGGATTGAGTAGGATTGCTAGTGCCATAGGAAAACCTCTGCTTATTGATTCTCATACTGCCCGTATGTCTCGAATCATATATGCAAGAACGTGTGTTGAATTAGATCTAGAGGGGAGCTGACCTTCGTCTTTTCAACTGGCTACCTACAATGAAGATGGTCAACTGATCTTTAGGGAGATTGAAATCGAATATGAATGGAAGCCTGAGAAGGCTACACAGCAGAAGATCTAGAAACCTAAAGGCCGTATGTTTGAGATTGGGACTCAACAGGAATTGGACAAAGGTAATTCCTCATGTCCTCAGGGTGAACCACAACAGATAGGAGGAAATCAGGAGAATACTCTAGCGAAAGACAAAGTTAGCCCTACAAGGAGCAGATCTGCTGAACCCCAAACAGAACAAAGAAATGACATAGAATCGCAGTAAAAGCAAGATGATCTTAATGGAAGCCTCGCAGATGCTGAAGGTCCTGGCGTAAGCGAAGCAAGTACTTGTAATGCCTCTCCTAAATTTGATATGGTTCCTAATATTTCTAGTGATTCTCAGAATCAAGGGTTTTTGGAAGGGGCAGAGGGGGCTTTAACTACTAGGAAAAGTAGAAAATCTGGTAGAAAACATTAGCAGTAGGTCTTTTCTTGTATAAAGTTTTATGGATCTAGGTTTTTGGAATGTTAGAGGTCCTAACCACAAACAAAAATAGTTAGCTATCAAGTCTTTTCTTCGTATGATGTTGGTTTCCTTTATATGTTTGATAGAATCTAGGATCAAGTCTTATTTCTTATTGAACAAAATCTGCTCTTCTTTGTTTCCTAAATGGCAATTCTGTAGTAATTTAGAGCAAGCTTCGAGTGCCAGGTTAGTGGTAGCTTGGAATCCTAATAAATTCATGTGTTCTCCCCTTATTACTACTGATCAGTTGATCCTCTTAGAAGTGTCCCCATTGAATTGTGATTCTGGGTTTTTAGTTACTTGTGTTTATGGATCGAATAATTCAAATCATAGGAAACTCCTTTGGTCCACCCTTTCTAATATTCTTCATTTTGTTGGGACAAAACTTTGGCTTTTAGCTAGGGACTTCAATGCAATTTTGTATGCGCGTGAAGCTAAACCTCTTAGCTCCTCTGCTATTAAATGGGATGAGAGACTTTAGGCAGTGTGTTGAGAAATGTGGTGTGTTTGATCTCAACTTCAGTGGTCTGATTTTTACCTGGTCTAATAAGCAATATGGTGACTCCCACATAGCTAGAAAATTAAACAGAGTGCTCATCAACTCGGAGTGGAGTTCTCGGTTTCCTAGATCCTTTGAATAAATTCTTAATCCTAATATTTCAAACCATTCCCCTGTAGTGATTAGGTCGTTAACTGTCCACCAGAAGAGGTCTTCACCTTTTAGGTTTTTAAATTTCCTAGCCTCGCAACCCAATTTCCTTTAATTAGTAGAAGCGGCATGGAATTCTCAGATCCGAGGATCCCCCATGTTTTGTGTTGTGTCCAAACTCAAATTAGTAAAATCAGCTCTCAAATCCCTCAACTCTAATCAGATTGGTGATATTCATGCAAAAGTTAAGACTTGTCAAGCTGCCCTCAATAATATCCGAGACCAAATGAAAGTTTTGCCTAATCGGACTCATCTGGCCGATGTAGAACAAGAGGCAATGATCAATTTATTTCAGGCTTTAAATGACTAAGAATCCTTCTACAAACAATCTTCCTGTATCCAGTGGCTTAGAGATAGGGATAGGAATACCAAATTCTTCCATCAATCCATCTTGTCAAATAGGAACCGTAAGAATATCCTCTCCTTGTAGGTGCACAATAACCATCAGATTACTGACAAAGACGACATCCAGACACATTTTCTGAATTTCTTCCAAGCTTCTCTAAGTACTAAGAAAGAGCTTGTTTCTTCAAGTGAATATGTGGCAGCCCTCTTTCCCCAGCCGATTCCTGAGAACCTAAGAAATAGCCTTGTAGCTGAGGTCACTTCACAGGAAATTAAGGAAGTGTTCTTTTCTTTCAATCCGAATAAGGCCCCTGGCCCGGATGGCTTTAATGATTTCTTCTTTAAACACACTTGACATATTATAGGAGATGAAATCACTCAAGCCATCCAAGATTTTTTCAAACATGGGAGGCTTCTCAAAGAATTGAATTCCACCTTCCTTTCCCTTGTTCCCAAGAAGAATCATCCTTCCACTGTGTTGGACTTTAAGCCTATCTCCTATTGTAGCATGATTTATAACGTGATTACAAAAATCATTTCTAATAGACTTCGAGAGCTCTTACCCTTCCTTATCAGCCCAAATCAAAGTGCTTTCATCCAAAATCGTCGTATAGGGGATAACATCCTTTTAGCCCAAGAAATTTTTAAGAACTATCATCTCTCTAATAAGCAGAAGCGATGTGCTTTCAAAGTACATTTAGCAAAAGCTTACAACTCTATTCAATGGGATTTCCTTCTCAAAGTGCTGAACGCTGTAGGGCTCCATCCTAAGTTTATTAAGTGGATCAAAGAGGGTGTAACCTCGCCTTCCTACTCTATCCTAATCAATGGGTCTCCTACTAAATTTTTCAGTGGGAAATTAGGCTTAATACAAGGAGATCTTCCCTCTCCGTACCTGTTCATTATCTGTATGGAGGTGCTTTCTCGATCCCTGAATGTAACAATAGTCAACAATCCTACTTTTCAATTCCATTGGAGATGCAAATCTCTAAAACTCACCCATCTCTTGTTTGCTGATGATTTGTTATTGTTCTATCATGCTGACACTTCTTTGGTGAATACCTTGTTTAAATGCCTGAGAACTTTCTCAAATTATTTAGGGTTGGATATGAACATTAGCAAAAGCCAATTCTTTTTATCTTCTGATGTGGATCATTTGGCCATGTAGTTGGAAACTATTTCAGGTCTTAAAAGTGGTGAGCTTCCTATCCGATATCTAGGTGTTCCTCTTTTAACAGGTCGATTAACTAAGAGAGATTGTATTTCCCTGTTGGACAAAATTGATTCCAGAGTTAACAAATGGACTCATAAGGCCTTGTCCTATGCTGGCAGACTTCAATTGGTAATCTCTGTCTTATCTACTTTTCAGGTCTACTAGGCCAGCCATTTCTTACTTCCTATCTCTATCATTAAAAAAATTGAGTCTAAACTTAGGGACTTCTTGTCGTCTGGCAAGGTTGGGGCAAATACTCATATAAAAGTCAAATGGAATGACATCTGTAGACCTAAAACAGAGGGGGGTCTAGGGATTAAACATTTGTCTACTTGGAACAATGTCTTGTTAGGTAAAAGAATTTGGTTTCTTTTCAATGATAAGGAAGTTCTGTGGGTAAAATGGGTCCACACTATTATTCTTAGAAGGAACAACTTCTGGTGTGCCCAACCGTCTCATAATAGTTTCTTGGAGCTGGAGGAAAATTATATTCAGGTTAGGGATATTATTAGGAACCATTTCCGATTTAGGATAGGCGATGGAATTTCTACTTTCTTATGGTAGGATCCTTGGCACCCTAAAGGCATCCTCAAGGATCTCTCTACGCCTAAAACTATCAATGGATCAGAATTTCCAATGAATGCAAAAGTTGCTAATATTATTAGAGATAATATGTGGTGCTGGCAAGATGCTATAATTGAAACCATTCGCATGCTCAAACCTTTACCATACCAGCCCAATTGGTCTCAACACGATCGATTAGAATGGACTACAAGCCCTGCAAGAATTTACACCAATGCTTCAGCTTATTCCCTGATGAGACTACCTTTTCCGAAGGTACCTTGGTATCCATTAGTGTGGCATAAAGGTTCTAACCCAAGGTATGCCTTTATTTTGTGGTTGGCTATCATTAATAAGCTGTAGACTAGGGATCAGCTCCTTTATACTTATATTCCTAATCATTGCTCCCTGTGCTACTTGGATAATGAGTCTATCAATCACCTCTTCTTTGACTGTTCCTTCTCCAAATCAATGTGGTTACATTGCCTCAGTCACTTTCAGATAAACATTCCACACCTGCAAAACCTTCAATCCATCCTACTTTGGTTTACCCACCCTCAAAGCCACAGAAACATTGACCTTAACCTTTTTAACATCCTTCTTTCTGTTACTATTTACATCTTATGGTCTGAAAGAAACCTTAGAACCTTCCAAAATGCTACCATGGAAGTGGGCAACATTACTACTAAAGTGATCTTCCTGGTAATGGAACAAGTTAGCTCAAACACTGTGAGAAGGTAAATAGAGAGGTTTTGGTTTGTTTTCTTGTTACTTCGAAGTTATTTTGCAGGTCTGAAAGTTGGATTGGCAAGCATAATTTAGCTCACTCATCGGCAATATTCCCCCAAGTATCAAGCATGGCTTTCAGTACTGATTAGGAAATGAACAGCTGCCCTCCCTCTATCCCCAGTTATCAAAGGAGAGGATTAGTAGGAACTGTATTGTTTGTTGCTTGAATCTTTTGCCGGCATTGTTGTATTATCGATTAGATGATCAGTGATATGATTTTGGTGTAAGCATTGGTTTAACTTGCTCTTGTTTTAATTTTTTTGAGGAACAATTAGGGTTTCTCATGCTTTCTTGGTAGCTCCTTCAGGATAGGTAACCGGCTGCCATCTTTGGCAAGCTTTTATTGTACATAAATTTTTAATTTATATCATTACTGATTTACTCAAAAAAAAAATCACATTTACATTTCAGTGGTATTGGCACCTGGCAGACAGGGAATTAATTAAAAATTTAACAATATCATAAAAAAAGTTAACAGTTTCGACTTTCGAGTTGTGAAATGGTCAGCGTATCTAACGAAATGACACCCTTTCGGGCATTTCTTTCCAAAGGATTTTGAGGGGCCTGGGAGAAATTAGAATTTCCAACACTTAGTTGCCACGAAGGAGACGCCCACCTTCCTAGTCAATCATTCAACCGAATAACAAAGGAGCGTCAATTACTTTACACGCTACGCACTCACTTGCACCTTGTAATGCAGGTTAACGGTTGACCCATTGACTTGACTATCTATTCCCGTTTGAATATGGCTGGCCCATGAAAAATGGGCTAAAACTGAAGCAAAGTGGATTAGAACACTTCTAATTGGGCATAAATTTAATTATAGACCTTATAGTCATAGATGGGTTGGTAAGCCATCTCGCTCGCAAATATCAAGGTACGCCCCCATCACAGTGATTTTTGGTGGATCGCCGAGGAGATACCCTCCTTTAGTGTTTTTTTTTTATTGAAAATCTTTAAAATAGAAGAGCGATGAAGTCAGACACCTCTTTGTTGATTTAAAATCACGCACATCTCACTTTTCATAAATCATTAACGATACGATGTTAAAGGCTACTTCTTTTTATATGTTTGTTGAGACTGAATTTCGTTAAGGGACCAAATCTGTTCTCATTGGATTAGGACTTAGGAGAGTAAAAACGATGCAAGTCAAAACAGTAAAAAGTAAGGTCAGCAAATGAGCCAAAATCCTATGGTCCTCACATGTGTGGACTCTTCACCAAACCCTCGTACTTGTCAACACTACTCGCAGGAACCGCCACCACTACTTTCACAGCATCGGTCTGACTATGAACCGGCACAATCAAACAGTACCTCTCGCAGCAAATTGGGCCCACATGAACCGGCCTTCCCATCCCAAAGTCAACCATCTCCAACCCCAGTCTTGACCATTGCGACATTATTAGAACCCCAACCGAGTCAGGACTCGCTCTTGACAAGCTCACCGATTGAACAACCGATCTCACGTAGTCATTGTTCACTCGGTCCTTTGCGGTCTTTATCAACAATGAGGAGTACCCCAAGCCTTTCTCTGACAAATCTTTAACACTTGCTTGAGCGCAGCCAAGCACAAATGCGTTGCCGTAGTATCCACTTGGTAGGCTGGGCTTAACTCGGTTTCTAATGTTGATGCTAAAGAGAAGTTTTAACATTTGGTTTGGAGGTAAATTTAAAGCTCTAGCCCAGCTTCTCCAGACATGAGCGGATAATACCTCAAAGGACGTGAATCTCAACCCAGAGGGTTGTGTCGTGGATAAACTTAAAGCAACTCTCTTCAACTCATTCAGACAACGTTTGTCGAAACTGATTGAAGTTGGGATCAATCTCTCTTTAGAGAAGCGAGATATAAACCCACCAAGGTCTGGAACTCTGTTGAACTCCTGATGATTAACGGGGTAAGGACGAGGAGGCTTTATCGGATCAAGAAGATGACGATCCCAAACGGGTTTGGGCTTTAAATCAGTTAGTCGACATTCAAACGCAGCCAACGAAGCTAACGAGTTCAGAAACTCACCACCGCCAATTCCATCGCAAACACAATGATTGATGCCAACTCCCAACGTGGCACCTCCATCTTTGAGCCACGTCAGCTGGACAACGACAACTGGATCTCCTTTAAGAACATCTATTACAGGTACTGAGAGCAGTTTCCTCCATTGTGTCACGTAAGTTGGAGCTCTATCAAAGTCGTTGATCGTACAATCAGACGTAGCCTCAATAAACACAGCACCTTGAGCTTTACACACCACTTCAAGGCCTGAACCACCGGACTTAGCCCTTACTCTACCTGCCATTGGGTAATAAGGCACCATGATCTTACTTAACGAGGTTTTGAGACGAGATGTTGTAATATTTTGGTCCAAACCAGGGCGAGACTTGTAAACAAAGAGGTACTCTACAGTGAAACGTAAAAAAAGCTGTGAATCTAGACCTGAAAGGGACAATAAACGACTTGGGGTTGGGTCGGAGGGTTTGATCATGGTAGCCTCTTTGACATGCACTGAATACGCCATAGATAACTTTGATTATGCTGTTCTTCTCGTCTTATGGTTGTAGAGAAAGTGTTGGAATGAGGTCCGATTTAAGGGAAACGAAATGGGTGCAACGATAATTAACTAGTGGACAGTGGTCTTACAGGAGAAGAGAACATGTGTATCTTTCTCTGTCCAACTGTGAAAGATTTGTGCCAAGATTCTCCCGGCATTACTTTATGGAAATATTTATATCGAAACAAAGTTTAACAGCTTCGCTTTTGCTTTCTGTCCGTTAGGTTAATTTTATCTCACTAATTAAAAATCTTTTTTACTCTTTGTTGGATAGATCGGGTCCCGGATGTTGATACCTGTCTAATTCAATTCCATTTTCAATTAAAATGCAGTAAAAGTTGGTATGAGCAAAATCGCCGTTCTGGTTTTATCGATTTGGATTGGTATATATATATAGAGTCATAAAAGAGGCAAGGAGTCTGCAAGTGTGATGGTCAGCAGTCCTGGACCCAATATGAAATCAAATATATATTTAACAGTGTTTTCGTGATCATGTACTTGATTTTTTTAGAAAATACCTTTGATTGATTTAAGGCTTTATCCTGAAATCAATCTCAAAAGTAATCGGATGAAGTTCAACCTTTTTTTTTTCAAGACGTAGTGGTGGAAAATTAATTAATTCGTGTTCAATACTTTAATTGTTCCAAAGATATGAAGAAACTAAAGGTACTTAACAATTTCAAATTTTGTATGATGACTATAGACAAGAGCTGATAAACATAGAAGACAGAATTCATGTCGATCCAATAAAAGGTTGGATAAACAACATGGTTAGATATACTAAGAATAAGAATTAGTTTGTTTTCACTCCTATTTTTAGTTTTTTTTAATTTTTGTTTTTAAGTTCAATAAATATTTGAATTTTTTTTTAATTTTTTCTAATTTTTATAACTTATAAAATCATAAAAATCTTATTTTCTATTTTTATTTGTTGCCATAATCTAATTTAACATCTACTAAAAATATATTTTAAATTATTTAGCATTAATTAATAGTAAAAATTATGACTAATATATTATAATTATTTAATTAATTTTTAATTTTAAAAATATTTTAATATTTAAAAACGTAAATTTCAAATTTTTGTTTAATAATTGAAATATATATTAAAAATAGATAGCTTATAAATAAATTCCACTTATTTAATTATTTATTTTAATAAAATTTTTATTAGCATTTATTAATAAATAGTGTAAAAGAACTTAACATGAAATTTTTTAATTAATTAATTTCTAAAATTATATAATATTTAATTATTATCAATACTAAAAGGTAAACAAAAATAAAATAAAATAAAACAGGATCCTAAAGTTTCAGCCCCACAATAACCTATAGATAGAAAAATTCTGAGCATTTATTTAATTATATGTACAGTATGAGAATTTGTATACAGATCCGCAGGGTGGATGAATATTATCCTCTTACATGAATTTGAGGAAAATGTGCGGTAAAGAGCAATTAAGGCGCAGACTGGCACTTGTTGAAATAAAAGACACGGATACATCAAATTGGTGTATACAGTACATAGCATCTCCTAACATCAGCATTTAATTCTTTCGTCTTTTCTTTTTCATTTTGAAATATGCCTCATAAGAAATGTCAAAATGCTAATTTAATTATTGCATGTTCAAGTCGTATAAGTTAAAAGAGGACAATAAAGTCGTGTATAGATGCGCTTTCTTCTTTATTTGGAACGTCTGTAGATGAAGGAGCAAAAGTACTAATAAGGTGAAACAAGACAGCTCTAGCTTGGGTTGTAGGGTTCACATGCATTGCATGGCTCGTTAATTATCTATATGATGGGACCAAATCTACCGTTTATGCTATCAATAATTAAATTGATTAACTTAGATTACTAAAAGAATGTAAAAATCATATTCTCGGAATCCAAGAGCTATGGTCAGCAGTTGTTATTCCTTCATCTCTTACCCTGCGCACTTGGTAATTAAAGGCTCACTGGCTATGAGTAGTCGGCTATCAAATTCCAGCTTGCTTTTCGCATGCAATATATTTACTATTTGTGTTTGGATTTCAAGAGTTGTGCAATCGTATGAGAGGTATGGCACAGTAAGTGATCATGAAAGCAGATATTAGGCATAGGCCATAGAGAGTGTCTCCAAGTGCTCAACAAGGAGGCACCCACATCCTCCGCTTTATTCCCCTCGTGGATATGGACTATAAATCCCACAGCCCCACTGTCTCTTGGAGGTGTTGACGCACAAGAATTGAATCAAAGAATACCATTCTACCTTTTTATCCTTCTGTTCCATAGTAAATTGACTCGAGACTAACAGAAAAAAATTACTTTATATTGCGAGAATGGTTCTCATATATCGAAGTCTTTGCAGGTATCTCTGTATTTATGTAAGTGGTATTAACTCTTAAGACTAAATATACCTTAATTTTAATGACATCATTATTTATCTTATGACATAATTAAGTAAAAATTTTATTTATCTTACACATGTTTGTCTGATTAATTAATATATAACATAAAGTTCACAAATAAATATGCATAGTAAATAAAATTGTGAAGAGATCTTACTTTGGATATTTATATTGTATGTAAGTATTATCACTAAATTGTCTTTAATTGTCATTTTACTGAAACTAGATATTAATATAACATAAATACAAATAAAATTATGTTTCTTCTTTATGAATGAATAATTGATCTCATAAACTATAGTATAGAGATATTTGAATAAATATGTGAGTTCTTGTTCAATAAGAAGTTCATATAACTTACCTAATTTGAGATTTTCATAAGGAGCATTGCTGAAAATACTTATTGTAATGATTATATAAGTGATTCATTGACTTAATTCTCTAAATTATTTTATAAATGGATTGTTATGTTTCAATATTATTTAGAACCTGTCCTAATTAAGAGTCATTTGATTGATAATCATTAAATATAACGTAAACTATATGAAAATAGTTTGAGTGAACGATATGTAATTCATCGTCTAAATTAATTCAAAACTAATTTCTAAACATCATTACAATAATTAAACACTAACAATGTAGAACTAACATGATTGAATTCAAATAATACAGACATTAATTACATAATACATATCTAATTAATTTCAAAAAAATACATATCTAATTAGAAAATGATATGATAAAATGATTGAATTATACGAAAAATCATGCAAAAAAAGCTACTCAAAACTATGTTTTATTATATTTATGGATCAATCATGTTACATAATTAAAGAAATCTTAATTTTTGAAAATTATAACTTTTGATTTTTTTTTTCCTTTTGTGTATGTGATAAAATTACGTACCAATTTTCTGATAAATATATATTAACGTTTCCTATGCTTTATGCTAAATCACTCCTACACGGAAAATAAATAAAAGAACATAGCTTTTTACATATAAAAATTTCGTAATCTAATGCTTTTAATATTTTAAAATAAAGATAGACTCTTTCATTGTATATAAACCAATTCTTTTTCAAATAGGAAAAGTTATAAAATATAACATAATATATAAAAATAAAAAGATTTTTTTGTTGATTAAGAAACAAATTAAGCAAATTTTATCAAATTGTATTCAAATAAGTAATAATGGTTGAGAAAGAGTCTTTATTGCTATTAAACTAAAAGTTCAATTCAAAATATTCTTAAAGAGAACATAAATAGTCAACTAAAGAAATTCAATTATAAAAAATTAAACTAAAATTTACTCTAATAACTTCAAATTCAAAACGCGAAGGGTGTAAGAAAGAGGAATGTTTAAAAGATTTAATAAACAAATATAATATTTTAAATAAAAGATAATTAATGGCATAAGATTTTAAGTTATAGATGAAGTCGTTGTTTCATATGAACCATCCTTTCATAAATGAGAAAAATTAGGAAATTTAACACAGTATTTGGATTTGATGATATTAAAAACTAACCTTTGTATTTGTTTAATTTCTTCCAATTATCATATGATTGAATTGACCAAGTGAAATACTCTTTTCCTTAAATGAATTTTATTTGGTTCCGTACATTTTTAGTGTTTTTTTTACATTATATCACATAAACTTTAATCTCGTTCCCGTTCTTCGGAACATTTTGTGACGGAGATCAAACGTACGTCTTTATAGTCCATAGATGGAACGGAAACAAAGTACATGAAGTGGAAATCACTGTTAGTGTTGGATGCACTGACATTTATATCATTCATCAGAATCTCACCAAATTCTATTCAGATATCTGCTTTGCAGCCAGCTGGATTATTAACTCAGTTGTCCGAAATATCGCAGAGCTTGTCCAACAACATAATCTATCCTTTTATTGGAAGCTAAAATTTGTTTTCATGCTAGTCCAATACAAACTAAAAATTTAAGTAATTAATATGGAAATCTTGCATTTTCAAACATCTCCAATAGTAATAAGTAGATAAGTGGTTGACATGCTGAGTGTTAAGATTTGATTTAATGCCGCAGAATGATACACATTTAATATTAATTAGTGCCGATTGTATCAAGATTGTTGATTGCAGAGAAAATGAGGAGTTGAATTTTGAAAGACATTGTAGGTGCCTCGCATCGGATTATGTTTCCCACCGGTCCCTGTAAGTATATAGTGTTAGGTAGCTGGGTATCTACAAAGCATGCAGACATTTACTTTTGCAAGATAACCACTGCATGACGCAACTAAAGATTCTCCTGTCAAATCTCCTGTCAATCACAGACGTCTTAATTTTTCTGGACAAAGTCTCGGTAGAGACTAGAGAGATAAAAGGGGAGTGAGCTTATGATGTACAAGGAGGAGCAACATGACTATGATACTGTAAAAACTGGCTAAAGGGTAGTATAGGTCAATACAAAAGGCCTATAAAGAAGCAAGATAAAGCATTATCTCCCGAAAAGGATAATAAAGTTTTACCAAGCGCAATAGAGATACTAGTTTTATATCGGTGGTTCCAACTTTTTATGATGGATATGCATGATCTGCATGCTTACGCTTATTTCTTTCTTATTCCTCAATGCTTATCTTGTCCCCCCTTCTTTTTCCAGATGGGTTTGTGACGAGCCTAAAACGTCTTTTCAAGATAATCTATACTTAGAAAAGAAAAAGATTCTTCGGTTTACATGGATGATGGTAATCTGGGTTTTGATACCCACATCAAACGTATAAATGGTGTGTTAGATACTGGTTCTGATTTAGCTTGCGGGTTAAGTGTAAGTGGTGGGTTTAATTCATATACGTTGACAAGAATCCTGACTCATCTACAAGATCAAGTGTGGAAAGTAGCTTTATCTTTGGAGACTGAGGATGTTGTTCTTTTTCAGTAGATCCTGATGAGGAGTAGTGCATCTGATCTTGCCAGTTGAATCAACCAATACCCAATTATTGTATCTGATCATACATCCATATAGAGTTGCATACCTGTCCATATATATATAGGATGTAGTTGTTTCCAGTGATGTATTTTGAGGCACTCAAATTACACAAAGTGGGGCATGGGCCATGGGGACAGGACCTGACATATTATATCACATGGACATTGAACAATGTTAGTCAAATTTGGAGTGACGCTGTTTACAAATCATATTACTTTCATGAATCCTTATCTATAATTTGAGTTAACGGAAATAACCGCTCGCAATTATGGCTAATCTTAATGATAGGCCTCCTAAACCGGATTTGATGGACTCGTGCGCTGTAAAGCATTTCATCCTCTCCCTCTCTCTCTCTCTTTCTCTCTATCTGGTCCTCTCTGATGAAGATCCAGCACAAGATAAACATGCTACAGCGCACAAGGAGCAGGATTGGCCTATCAGTTTTACTCAAAAGATGCCAATATCTGGTCATGGTTGGCATGTTTTTATCTTCTTTTTTTTTTATTTGCCTGATTGTGGTCCTCGATTCAAATGCTATTGGCATATGTTTTGGGCTACATATCTCTACTCCAGCTCAAAGGAGGGGAAGGCAAGCTTGTCTGAATATCATGTGGGCTCATTAGAGTTTCGTTACATATAATTGGGTTGGTCCACCTCTCCCCCCTATTTCCACCATCACATTGCATTTGCATGTCTGCTTTGGGAAATTAACAAGCTGTGGAGCAACCGCCAAATTTTGAGCGTGAATATTGAATAGAAAACGGTTCAGCAGCTTCGGTGGTTAATGTTGGGGGATAGAGAAAAAACATGAGTGAGAAGCTCCTCCCTCTCTCTAGCCATTCTCTTTTATATCTTCAGGGATTTCTCGTTTTTTCCAGCCGCCGACTTTGCTTTCTGTACACCTCTCCTCTGTTTTCACCCAAAAACGTTCTTCTCCTCTCCCTTTCTTTTTGCTTGGTTGCCGCCACCAGGTGCTAGGGACGGCAATATGCTGGCACATAGGTCAGGCCTTGCCAAATTTTTTAAAATAAAAAATATAGAATAATTTAATTTTTTTAATTGAATCGATGTTTGGGTTGCTCAAGCCTAAGTTTATCTGAAGTTCAACTCTTCCAAATAAATTGATGTTATTTTGTTTAGAATAGTTGAACCTCGAGTTTGTCTGAGCCTAGGCTTGGTCTATGGCTTAACCCATTCAAAACAATTAAATTTAAGCTCGTGAGCCAAAAATTGCCATCTCTATTAGGGGCAATTTGATATTTCTTCTTCCACTTTTCTTCCTGCTTAGTTTTTTCTTGGTTGTTCTTGGTAACTATCTGAAAAACACTTAACTCCTGCTATTATCAAATTTCCATTTAAACTTTTAATGGAGTTTGATTTCTCCCCCTTACTCTCATCTTCCATTTCCTCTCCACATTCATTAGGCCCAATAAACCATCTGACCCTCATTCTCCTTCCCATTCAACAAATCAACCTACCTCATCCCTAACTTTATTAACTTAAAGTGCAACTGTGTATAACAAGTATATTGAAGCTCGAAAAACTTGGAAGCATGTTGCGGGGGACTCTTCCTTAGTTTATAGCCCTCTTATCGAACTTGAAGGAAAGTTGATGGTGGCCCCAAGCATTTTATTTTACAGCAAGGTGCAAGGACATGGGAAGGGTGATCATAAGATTCTTCATGAATAAACGTCCTGCTTTTCCTGTGATACAAGCATGGACTCAGAAAAATTAGAAAGGTAGAAGCATACAAGAGGTAATGTTAACTGAAAAATGATAAAATGTTTTTTGGAAAAATAAAAACTGTATTAGATTTTCTATAGCTCAACTATTATAAAATATACAAAAGAGAAATAGGCACATTACAATCTATCTCAGTGTTGACAAAAGTTACCCGCACCAAAAGGGAGGTCTAGCTAGTAACGTCCCAATATCCAATGTTAAGGGCTATGACCCCAAAAAAGTGTATAATGAGCAATTAGAAGTGCATTTCATGCATCATATGACATATTTCAATATGTGAATTGTGTTGAAATTCATGAAATAATTGTACATGAATTTATTGACATTTTTTGGTTATAATCGATTAAAATGTGAATTATAGTTTTTATGTGTTGAAAATTGATTTGGAAACTATTAATATTATTTCAGAATTTTTGGTAAATTTTAGGAAATTTTCAAAATTTTGGGGTATTTTTGGACTAGGAAAAATTTTAAAAAATTGACAAATGAAAGCGTGACACATAGACTGATTATGTAGTGACAATTGGCTCATATGAAAAAGTGACATGTGGCAGTAAATTCAGAACACACGTTGCTTTGTTTTTAATATGGAAAATGACCATCGTTTGTTCTTTACCACCGAAATACTATTTACCAAATTCCCTTCTTGTATTATTCAACACCGAAATATCAGTTGTGTATTTTGTGTCTTTGATTCACTCTCACTGCTGAATGCTTTGATGAATTAAGTAAGTGATTTTTATGATGTTTTATTGTGTAAATGAATACATGCATGCATGGTTTGAGAAGTGTAGTTTCAGTGAATAAACTTGATGAATGAGTTAGATGGAAGATTTGTGAACAGAAAGTGTGTAGAAAGTGTATGGGTTTGTAAAAATCTAAGTTTAATGAGAGTTGGTGAAATAGAGCATGTACAGAAGATAAACATGCAGAAAAAGAATGGAAAAGTGCAGAAAAGCTGAACTGAAATGGAGTTGCGTGAATAGTGATCTGTTTTTGATGGTTGTTAGTAATCAGGGATTTTAATTTGTTTGTTTTAAGTTTTTGAGTGTAACAGAAATAAGAGCAAAAAAATGTGATGTAGAACCATATGGCTATAGGTTCTGTTTTGGGTTTTGGATTGTGATTGATTATGAAAAGAATGGCAGTAGAGCGAGGAAGAAGAAGGTGATGGTTTGCATGTATGATTTTGGTTTTTGCAGTCTGAATATGAACTAGAACAACTTTGAATCTTTTGGCTATAACTTTTTCATCCAACCTCCAAATGATTTCAAACTTGAACCAATAGATTCCTAACGCATTGTTCTTCCTCTCCATGAAAATTTATGAACATTGGAACTGATTTAGAAAAGATTGAGGGATAAATTTAGGATGAAATGGTGAGTGTGCTGGAATATTGATAACTGGAATGATTTCACCAATCATGCTTCAGTATTTTGGCTATATTTTGATCTTTAGATTTCCAAATGAGTTGATTCTTCATTCAGATTAAACTAGAGACATAGCTATCTACATTTTTCATTAAGGAATTGAATTTGAAATTTGTCCTTAAGAGTCTTGAAATTTGGCTTGAAGTTGAGAGTTGTGTTCTGTTGAGGTATAAGAAACCAAATAATAGTTAAAGATATCAACGATCAATTCAGCAATCACAAACTAAGAACTTGAAACTCATAATACTTCATGAATAAGCAATTCTTCCCGTATTTAGGCAGAATCAACAAACACTTCAATTCAAAGAACCATCAACAAGTGTAATAGACACTCACTCCACTCTCCATCCTCTCAAACATTCAAAGGTAGTAAATATTCACTCATCATTCATTTCATATTAGGTATCTACCATAGGCTTGCTTACTAATCCAATCACCACCGCTCATATCAAACATAAAAATCAATCTGAAAGTCTTTATTTCAATTGTAATGGGGTCGGGCTAAGGGTAGGAAAAAGGAAAATTATAGTTTAAAACCACAGAGATAATTAAGCATTCAAAGTAATTCAAAAAATGACAAATAAAGCACTCAATTCTTTCCTTTCACATAATAAAGTTAGCAGTCCTTTTGGTCGTCTTCTCTTTCCTTTGTTTCTTTTCAATTCATTTTTTCTTTACCATTTGTTTTTTCTTTTTTTCTTTTCTTTCTCTTTCTCTTTTTTAATTATTTATTTATTCATTTAAAATAAGGAAATTAAAGGAAGAAAAATATAGAGGAGAGAAAATTACTAGAACCATACTCATACCTAACTCAAAAGTTAACTATAAGTTATAATTCCCCCATACTTATTGCCTAAACCCGATTATACCTTTTCAAATGCTCAACTTCCCCTTATGGTAGGTGTAATGAAACAGATAAACAATTAATGTCAAGGCTCATATTTTAGGTTTAAAGAAAGAAACAAATTCATTTAAGCTCAAATGGGCTAACTAAGGGTGACATTATGGTGGCATTTTAAACTAACAGGGTAAATCCTAGTTGCCTTCATCATTTCAACGTTTGCATAAGGTTATGTGATCTCAACTAGTATTTTCAAGCAAGTTCTAAAGTTTTTTAATCATAAAAGAATACTCGAACTTGGTGTTTAATAATTCAAAAGGGCTCAAATTCTTACCAAATGAAAATTATCATTCATCTATCACAACAAGCTAATGTCCTTTTAACCGAAATCCAATTTAATCAGTCTAAGCATGAAAGTATACTCATTCACTCATATTATGCATTTCTAATCCTAATTGAGTTAATTTAATGATCATGCATCTCTAAATAATAAATGGGAAAACAAACACACAATACATAATTAATACTCCCCCATACTTAAACATCACATTATTCCTAATGTGACAAAAAAAGTAAAAGAGGGGTCTAAGACAAAAGAAATAAATTAACATGAATAAGGACAAACATTAAAGACTAAAAGAAATTCAATTACATGCAGTACAAATAATAAAAAGAATAAGGAATACGATACAAAAGTATGGTGGTAGCTGCGTTGATGCAGTGTGACGCATGGAAATAAGCATTGCGTTAGAAATTGAGGAGTGGAGACAGCTATGAGGAAGACAAATAGAAGAGATTGAAAAGAAGGCCTGTGCATACAAAGCAAATAGATTAATTCAAGTTTCACTAAAAGAAATAACAAACAATAAATTGAAAGACAAAATAGAAACGATATGGGTTGCCTCCCATTTAGTGCTTCTTTAATGTCTTTTAGCAGGACACTTCAACTGTTACACTCAAGGTGGATCATCCAAAGTGATTGATTCCCCTGTTGCTGTCTCTTCATGGTCTTCTTCTCCAAAAATT
>JANZXP010000196.1:12442325-12469578 GCA_027576715.1 Erythroxylum flavicans | reverse complement strand
TAAAATAAGAAAATATAAATAAAATAAATTTAGTAAATAAAATATTTCATAAAAAATATATTATTAGTCATATAAATATAAATTATAAATACGTTGGATTTGCTTTCTATTAGTTGAGGGTATAATAGAAAATAATAATTATCATAAAGTTATTAATGAAAAATAGAATTTCTACTACAGAAACACTTTCTTACTACAACCCTCTTTCTGCTTATTAATTTCTGCAGTGGCATCACACTTTCCTCCAACCCCCGGTTGTTCACCCGTATATCCAAACATGTGACTGCGTTTAAAACTTGAAGTAGATAAGTACTTATCCTCACCACACTGCAGATCCAAACGCAGCCATAATATATGAGGGAGATTTCCTATACGCCTTTTGTAGTATGGAAAGAGAATATTCTAGACTCTTGATTTACGATACTAATTATTACTTTGATAGTTCCCCAAATTATGTTCTCTAATTTGTTCTCTTTTGATTATTTTCTTTACCTTGTGTATATCGTATAAATATTAAAAAAATATAATTATTCTTATTTTTAATTTTTGAAATTTGGTATCAAAGTCTCGTTGAATCTTTGTATTTCATTGTCACTAGAGTTGCTATTTTTGTTATTTTGTCAATGAACGGTTTTGAAGCAGCCTAGGGAGAATCTCTTTCCACTATAGGATGACTCTATTTATGAATTTCTAATGTCTCTCTCTAACAAATGGATCTATCCATATCGGACTAGCTCTCCCTCAACTCATAGCTTAAGTAAAGCCATTTGAGTCACTCTAATCCAAATACATGAATCTTTATTCATCAGATTTTGCCAACTTAGCTCTAATACCAATGAAAGATTTTAAGGAAGTCTGGAAAGAAATTAGACCAGATACAAATGAGCACGTATACAATTATGATATCATATCTCAACCCAAAACCTTAAGGCACTGTGTTATGAGTCTTATTTTTGTATATAACTCACTTTATTCATATGTCTCTTTCTGATATGGGATGACTCCGTTTGTGAATTTCCAACATTTTGCTACCATGTTTGTAGAATGATGAAGTGTTAATGTCATTAGGATTTTGTTAGATGTGGTGAATAGATTAGGTATAAAGGAGAGAGTACGAAGATATATAACGAATCTTATTTTGGTATTGTGATCGAGATACCTCCCAAAAAATGCCATTGTATATTTATTTCTTTTAATTTCATCATCATTAGTAACAACTTCACTTTTCATTATTAGATCTTTCCATTTTCTCTTTTTTTCTTAAGTTACTATTCCATTGAGTTTCCATCATTTTTGGTATTAGAGAGTGGATTTGCTTGGTCTTTAGAGAATGTCAATAATGAGGATAGAATCTTAGGTGGAAAGTATGGAGGAGAAATTATCAAGATTTGAAACCCGCCTCTCCTATTTAGATTCAATTGTGTCTTCTTTAAATTATAAACTTGATTAAGTGTTAAATGCCCCAACAAAGAGCACTTTCTCGACAAAGACGAGCATAGTTGAGTTAAGTGGTGCTAAGGTTATGTTGGGTTTGATTAAGACTCTAAGAAGAGAGGGCACTCATTTGATGGAAGGAACGAGCTCCCACGCTACGGTATTTGATACTTATCATGATAGGAAGTTAGAGATGCCAACCTATGAATCCAACATGTTTGGTCTATATGGTAGAGCATTATTTCATTGTGAATTGCCTAACTGAAGTAGAAAAACCATCTCCAAGAGGCGGTATTGGCCTATTTATAATGGGGAAAAACTAGTGGCATAATTTGGGAGGAGCTCAAAAACCAACTTTTATAGCAAATTTTGCAAAAACAAACAATAACAAAGGCTTCTATTATTGTGAAAAACTTCTTTGGTAGTTAAATATCAGCAAGATTTAGAATCATTGATAATTATACCAAAGCATTTGGATGACGATACATTGGTAGCCATTTTTATCAATAGGGTTGAAAAGAAAGTATAGGCATAATTGTTGAAGATGAATTATAATGGGCTGATATAAGTGACGGACGTTGTTGAGAGGATTGAAGAAGGAAACCAAGTTTTGAGCCTAGTACAAGGTTCTAATTCCACTAAAAATTCTGAGAAAACTTACACCCAGACTGCTACTTATAATTGCAACAAATATACTACTTCGACATCAATCACTAGAGCCTAAAACAATACTAAATCCATAACCCAAAACCTACAAACAACCAAACTCAATCTAAACTCCACCTAAACATACTTTTAACGTATGATAGTAATTGAGATACAAATAAAAAAGGAAAAGAGCTCTGTTTTAAATGCAATAAAAATATCACATTGGGCATCATTGTAAGGGAGGAGAATTAAACATGCTGGCTATCTTAGATGATGAAGGAGAAGGGGAGATGTCCAAGGAAGATGAGGTTGGGGGTTCTAAAGCTCTAGTCTAAATTTGTGAAGTATAGCTATTTCTAAACTCTGTTATTGATCTAACTTTTCCTATCAATGAAACTCAAAGGGGAAATAAGGGGGTAAGAGGTGTAGTCTTAATTGATTACAGACCTATACATAATTTTATGAGAGAAGAATTGGTATAAAAACTCCATAGTTTGATTACGAAAATGGCTAGTTATGGGGTAGTGATGGACACTAGAATTTTAGTTCACCGTAAGATCATTTACTGAGGGATAATATTGAAATTGCAAGAGGTCACTATTGTTAAAGATTTCTTGGCTTTTGATAATAATAACTCCTACATGATTTTCGAACTCAAATGGTTGCTCGCAATGCATCATATTGATTTTGATTGGTGTAGACTAACATTGAGGATCCCTATGGATGACAAAATCATGGAATTGCTAGAGGACCCAGAGTCAAACATTTTAGTAGTTTCCCTTAAAAACTATAGTGAAGACAAGTAAAAAGGAGCAACAAGCGTGCTAATAGAGCTTAGATGTATGATATTTTAGGAAGGGGAACTTGCAACACAAATTTCAACTTAGGTACAAGGTCCTGTATAGTGTACTTTACTTTTTTCCAAAAATTATTTTTTTTGGTCTTATCCTTATATTTCTATATCATCTTAAATAATCTCCATTAGAGGTTGAATGAAAATTTTATGCTCGATTTAAAAAGTATTATCCAAATTATCTAAACAAATTCCTAGATTGTGTTATTCACTTTTTCTCGAGAACCTCCAAAGATAAAAAATTTAGATCTCTTCTTAAACTTTTTATAGCATCTCCATCAGAGATCAAATGAGAAAATTATGCCTAATTTAATAAAATTATTCCAAATTTTCATATTTATTTTCATTAAGAAAGATAAGGGATCTCAAGCCATGTTCTTCACTTTTTCTGAAAAAAATCAAAAACATAAAAGGTTCACAGCTCTTCCTAATCTTTCTATAACATCTTGAATCATTTACGTCAAAGGTTGGAAGACAAAGTTATACCCAATGTAAGAATCATTATCTATAATTGACAAATTTGTTAAAGGCAAAATTAAAACAATTAAAAAAAGTTATAAAATCTATTTACTTTCTTTCTGATGTTCTTTTTCATCGCCATACATACATTTCACAATTAAGTTATCCATTCTCCTTTTTTTCTCTTCGATATTAAATGTCAATATCTTAAACTAAGGAAAAAAGTAAGAAGATTGATGCCATTAATACCATTTACCTACTGCAGAGAAACTTAAACTAAGTGAATTTAGAAAACCTCTAATAACAAAGAATATCACCTCTAATAACAAAAATATCATCTAATTTGTAAGTTGATTCTATTTTAATGGATTTAATGCACTTAATTATCAAGAGAATTGTGGATATGTGAGAGTAAATGTAAGAGGAATTGCCCAAAGAATTAGCAGGGACATCATCGTCAAATCTCATTTTTGGTTACGGCAATTTAGGATTTCAAACCCTAATTTCCCAAATTTTTTAGGTTTTATATTAGTGGATTTCACTTAAGTTAAAATGCGGTGGTATTTTTGAACAGGTTTATAGCATTTGCAATATTAACTAAGAAGTGTATAATATTGAGTAATGTTTTTAGTATAAAGGTTGTGTTTTCTAAGAAGTGTGGTAGTATTTTTGTATAAGATTGTAATTTCTGTAATATTTTAGTAGTATTTATAGTATTAAGTACAAGTATTTTTTGTATAAAAGTGGTGGTATTTTTTGTTTATATTATCAATATTTTTTTTAAAATAATGATATTATTTATATAAGGTGGTGGTATATTTTATATAGGATTGTAGTATTTTCAATATGAACACGTAGTACTTACAATATTGACTAAATGTATTTTTTATAAATGTAGTATTTTTAAATAGAGTAGTGATATTTTTTTAAAGAGTGGTGATAAATTTATATGGGGTAGAGATATTTTAGAGATGTTAATGGGTTGGGCTGGGCCTGGGCTGCTCCTGACCGGCCCGATCTCAAGCTACGGTGACTCATGACCTGTGGTCCGGGCCAACTTGGCCCACCATTTTTTTTAAGAAAACTGTCAAAAACGTCGTTTTTGGCTATATTCACTATAGTTTTTCTTTTTTCTATTTGATTACCTTCCTTTTGTTTTGTTGATTTTCTACTAATCTATTTCTTTTATTTAATTTCCCAAGAGTCCCCCAATTATTTTACAGGTTAATCCTAATATTGAAATTCTAATTCATTCTCTTATTCACAAAATTAATTATATATTCAATATTATTTTATTCTATATAATAAGTAATGACGATTAACCACTATCAATTACTAGTTAAAACGAGTTTTTCTCAATGATTAAAGAATTCAATCAACTATAAAAATTTTGAACAGATTAATGGTTCAGTTCAGTTTTTATACTTTAATAACTTTTGTTGTTAAAAATTGATCAATTTATTAATTAATCAACTAATTTTTGTAAATTAATAAGTTTTTATAAACTAAAATAAATTAATTATTTCTCATTTAACAATCTTTTATTAATTAAAATTCAAATTCTTCCATAGATAAGGATAATATATTTCAATCATATTTTAAATTCTTTATTTTTATTTAACCTTTAGCCGATTTTGTAATGGTCTAACACTAATTGAACCTTTTAAACGTTAGACCTCTTGTTTAGCAGTTTAACTTTTGATCCAGTTTTTTAAATGTTAATTTTTCTAAAGTGAGTTGCAAATGAGAGATATCCTCTATCAAGTAAGAAAATCTAACATTTGGCTGTGGAGGAGACTAGAGAAGAGTGCAAGAAGGGCATTTAATGCTTCGGTGTTTCTTCGTCTTCTTCAAGACCCAATATCCATTTTGTCCTATTGATTTCCAAAAATGGCTAAAAATGTATACTCGTTCTGTCATCTTACCGCAGCCCCCAGAGTTAAATTGACAAAAACGAACACACGCACAAAAAGTGATGTTTGACCCAGATGTAGTGGATTTGCTTTTAGTTGATTTTCACAGTTTTCGTTTGTATGAAAAGAAATGTGTTGGGTGTAAGCGACTGAAGATTCATACGTTCGAAGGATTGGAATGGATGTTCAGCTTTTGCATTCTCAGTCTCTCACTACACAAATTTTTGTTTTACTAATGAAAATTAAAATGAAGCATTTGATGAATAATAATAGACGAATTTGTTTTAAATATTTTATATTTTTTAAAGGTTCTAAATTTTGCCAAAGTATTTTATTACCTTTTTTACCTACGAATAAATTCTTTTTCATTTCTTAACATTTTGATCTTGTTTTCTATTTTTGTATTTCATAACTTTTGTTCCATCCTTAACTAAGGACCCAACTTTAATTTGTTGTGATACATAATTGTTTTAAATATTTGGACATATTATAAATAGTATTAACTTTTTTAAGAAATTGATTTTGTTTTTCCTTTGTTTGAAAACTATTAGTCAATATTAAAGGAAAAAGTATATTTCTTTTATATTTTCACTGTCATGTTTTTACCTTATTTTTAATATAATATTTATGTATCACAAAATAGTAAATTATATCTTTTTGCATATAATTATGTTTTACATGATTGGTATTGATAATTTGAATAAAAAATAGTTTAAGAATAATCATATTTTTATGTATAGTTCTTTTACAAATATTTTTCATTTTTAAATTGAAAATTTATCATATGATTTTTTAGTTAATAAATTTAAGTTAAATTATATTTTAAATTCAAAACCTTACTCATTTTCCAATATTAACTAAAAGTATAAAAAAATATCAATTACGTAACAAAATTTTCAATTTATTATAAATATATCTCAGCGTCAACTCAATTTCCAATATTAATTAAACGTAACAAAAATTTCAATTACGTAACAAAAATTTCAATTTATTATAAATATCTCTCAGTGTCATCTCTTAAGATTAACTTTGCTAATATGAGTAAGAGCAACATTTCATCTTAAAGAAAACTTCAATTAAGCACAGGACCATGCTTTCTTTACTTTATTTACTTTGATAATTTGTCAATGTATCTCCATAGACACCTTGACAATCTTCCTTTGTCTTAAACTCTTCTTACACTTTCCTTCTCTCATCTGCCCCTTCTTTTTTATCCCTCTTTCTTTCCTTCTTTCTCTCATCTACAAATCTCATTTTGCTTATTCCAACTACTCTAGTTCCCTACCTTTTTAAGGGCATTTTAATCCTTTTCTTATAGCTTTAGCCTCTTGCCTTTTTCTTTTTCTTACTTTAGTAGCTTTGCAAGCAAATCATCCTTTTTGGCTAGCTTTTTCTATTTTGAGATCATGTCAGGCTCTGGTGCAATGCCTTTTATTGAGAATAATTCAGCTTTGACATTTCTACCCTTTCCTTCATCTTGTCCATCTTCCTCCACCAAGCTAAGGAAAGAAGCACAAAGGTCGACGACAAGTCCCAGGAAGACTCTACCCTATGTCCAACATAGATGAATTGGAGAAAAGTAGTAAGGGATTCTTAACAAAATTACCTACAATAATGTCCTCCCTGCAACAAAAAAATGAGTAAGATCGTAGCACCTGATATTGAAGTTATAAAAGAAGGGGCAAAAGCTTGGAATACTATAATTTTTAGCTTTTTCCTAAACCACAAACCTCCTTCCCAAGTAACCAATAAATAAGCACACACAATATGGAAAGGTAAAAGGTTGCAAGAAGTTATAATCTTAGAGGAAAATCAAATCTTATTCGAATTCCAAAGTGCTAAAGAAGCAAGGAATATAGTTGGTTCAGTTTCATGACATACAACTTGTGACTCTTCCTTTAAGTATAGAAGTTTGGTATCAAGTTTGATAGGGTCAGGTATGAAAATATACCACTATGGGTGAATATATATATAATATTCCTTTAGAGTATTGGACCACCATAGGGCTAAAATCACTAGCAAGTTAGATAGGAAGGCCCCTATGTATGGATGAAATAACAATAAAAAGTAGACACGTTGGTTTTGCCCACATTTGCATTAGAGAGGCAATAGATCAAGAGCTTACTGAAGTTATACTAAACTTAAGACTCAGTGAAAAGGGGAAACTTGTTAAAGATGAAGTGTATATTTCATATAGCTAGAGACCCACCCTTAAGCATCAAGGTAAGCTTTGGAAGTTGACTAGTAGACTCTTTAATATAGGGGATTATGAAGAATTAATAAACCTATATAACTTTACTAAGAAGGGGCCTGAACTATCCAAAACAGCTGTTAAATCACCTTTTAAACAAAACCAGGAAGAGGATAAAATGCTACCAACTTATGAAAATCAAAAGGAATCTATAAAAACAACCAACCTAATAATTCTCTCCTCCAAGGCATACTCACTGATTATATAATAGAAAGTAGGTAAGGAAGATCCAGGAAAGGATTAGGTAGAAAAAGTTTCCAATTCTCCAGCACTATCCTCTAACATCTCCTTAGTAGAACTACACCAAAATGATAGCAAGGAAGACTCTAAAAGCACCAGCATGGAGAAAGACATAAGGGAATTTTAATCAAGTAGAAGGAGGAAAATAGGAAGAAAAAGTAAAGGTAAAGGCCTTACCACCTTAGCTTCTCCTTAATGTCCATTATAGCATGGAATACTGGAGGCATAAATTGCCCTAATAAGCTAGTGGTAGTTAGAGAATTTTCTAAGGAAAATAAGCATATTTTGTTAAGATTACTAGAAATTAAACTAAAGTAGGAAAATTTAGATCAGTTAAGTATTTTGGGTAGCTTTTGGACACTTTTTTCTAACCACCAAGACCACCAACTTGGTCACATTATTGTAGTTTATGACCTTGAAAAAGTTGATCCAAGTAAAGTATAAACAAAAAATTTATATGCTGCTTCAATAAGTATGTGGTCAAAGCCCCAAGCTCCTCGATCCTCTCGGAGCACTCTTTACTTAAATTGAATATTATCGAGACTTTGGACTATCTGGACATAAAGCTTCATTTAGCTAATTCAAATGACCAAATAATGCATCTTGAGGTGACAACATTCTAGTGTAATGATAGTATATAGGTAACCATCGTGTATACCTCAAATTTTATTTTTCAAAGGAAAATATTATGGGAGAAATTGAGTAACATACACAATACTACGCAAAGACTATGGTTGATACTAGGTGATTTTAATAGTAATAAAAAAATCAAAGAACGTTGCTCAAGAAAAAATTAGACCAAGCACTAATAAATAAGGATTAGATGGACAAATTTCCTACTAGCACATTGTCTTTGAAGCCCTAAGAATTTCAAACTACAGCCCAATAATAATCTAGGAATTAGATAACCTTAATATCAAGAAGTTTTCTTTCAGATTCAACAACTTCCTAATGGATGAAAGGGGCTTTACTAAAGCAATAGTCAAGTGTGTGCAAGAGGAGACTAGAGGACCAAAATGTTTATATGTGCCAAGAAACTGACTCTTCTTAAGAAAGAAATGAAGAATCTTAATGAAATCAAACAAAACCATTCTAGGGGGAACATTGAAGATGCTAAGACAAGAATGATCCAATCCTAAACCCTTTTAAACCAACTCCCTTATGATGCTTTTCTAATAGAAGCTGAGGAGGTGGCGCTAAGGAGATATTAGATCTTGAGAGATTTAAAGTTCTATATTAAGACAGAGGGCTTGTATTAACTAGTATCAAAATGGTGATAAGAATACATTTTTTTATAGATATGTCAAAAATAGGACAATAACAAACATAATTTCCTCCCTTACCAAAGTTGATATTACTAAGATAACTATGTAACATAATCTGAAGGAAGATAATTATTTTAGTAGACTGGTTGGGACACAAACTTATAGTAGATCCTCCGTCCCTATTCTTAGGTCTTTTATAAATAAAACTATTAATGAAGAGATGAAAAGCTCCTTATGTTGTTTAGTATCTACATAGTAGATTGAAAGATCATCTTTAAATTAGATCTACACAAGGCCCCGAGCCTAGATGGTTTCAATGGGTTTTTCTTTCACAAAGCTTGACTAATGATTAGACGTATGGTAATTAATGCAATTCAGAATTTCTTCACCAATGGAAGGATGCTTAAAGAATTCAATAAGAACACACCTTTATTTGGCTCCTAAGAAGCAAAATCTAAGCTCCTTAACTCATTATAGGCCAATATCTTATTATAACTTCATCTACAAAGCTATTTCTAAGATACTGGCCAATAGATTGAAACGAGCCCTTCACTTTCTTATCAAAGACTCACAAGAGGCTTTCCTAAAGGTAAGTTATAGGAGACAATATATTGTTAACGCAGGAACTATGTAAGGACTATGCAAGGGAAAGAGCACATAAAAATTGTGCCTTGAAAATAGATTTCAATAAGGCATTTGACACCATAAGCTAGTATTGAATCATATAGTTATGCCAAGTTTTTGAGTTTCCAGATCAATAACGCACCTAGATCAAGGAGCACATCACCACTATTTTTTTCAGTATTTTATTTAATAAAAAGCCTACTAAACTTCTTAAAGGTAACAAAGGATTGAGGTTGGGGGATCCCTTTTCCCCATACCTCTTTATCTTCTACATGGAAGCTTTCTCAAGATTATTAAGCTTCAGCATCTCCATAAGTCCATGTTTTGAATTTTATAATAAATGTAAGGAAATATGGCGTACTAACCTATTTTTTGTTAATGATCTCCTAAAATGTAATGATGTTTGAGACCCTCCGCTTTCACCGCTTTTCTCCTCCTGTTTCTCGCTGCTGTCTCCATCCTCTACTCTCCACCTCCTATCGTCCACCACTACGACTCTGTAATACTAATAAACACTCCTTTATTTTTTTCTTTATTGATACATCAAATGATGATATTAGTTACCTCTTGAAGATTATGAGCATCTTGATCTTTCTAGGTGTTAGGATGGGGCAGGCTTTCACTGGTAAGGGCTTGATCTTCCGATTAACTTTTTCATCCGCAAGTAAAGCTCTAGTATTTTTCTGTTCACGTTTTCTTGTTCATGTGGCTTTCTTTGCTTCGTATTTGTCATTGGGCATTGTTGGTGTTTTTGGTCCTGTGCGTTTGCTTTTTTGATAATTTCTCCCATATTATCTAGGTTTACTCTCACTGTTTGTTCTTCTATATTATCTTTATTCAGCTGTTTAAATTTTCTGGTTTCATTAGATTAATCTTCTGGTATAAAGGGGCTTGGCTTTTGTGTTATATGGTAAACTCTTGAACAACTCGTATAGAGGAAAACTCTCTGCTCATCCGAGATGTCATGTCTCTTGCTGCTCTTCTTCTTCCGTTATGACTTATATTCTTCTTTTTAGATAGCATGTGGAATAATGGTCCCTATTTTAAGAGTTATATCAGGCATATGAGCTCATAGCAGGCTAATGCATTCGATTCAGTTAGATGGCTATTTGTCCAGGTTTCCTTATGGTTTGCTAATGGCTTCACGTTGCTTCAGGTAATCCTTGCTCATTCATTTTGCTACTCCTAACGGAGAAGTGAATTTGGGTGTGAACTTCTTGAGATGCCACCTGGGAGTTGTTGGTATCGTCTGACAGAGACACGACATAACGGAGTGCATGATCCTTTTTTCCAATCTTTGATGTGCCTTCTTTCTCTTTCTTTGATAACACAACCCATCACTTCATACTAACTCTATTATTGTTATATCAAATTTGCTGTTATAAAATCGCAGGAGTATCATTGATGAAGGAAACTATCCAGTTACACTTTCGTTAGGCTTCAGTCTTCACTCAAGTAAGTACGTAGGATTACAAAAGCCCAACCCTTAAATACAGGTACGGTTAGTCATTATTTTATTGTTTCTTTAGTATTATCGTATTTTATTATTATTATTGTTATTATTTTACTATTATTAAGCGTTTAATGAGTCTCTTACTAGTGTTAGTTTTTCTTTATTATTATTCTTATTAGTATTATATCATTATTATTCTTCTTATAATATTATTTTTATTATTTTGTGATTAGTATTATTAGTGTTACTTGAATTTATTTTAGGTATGTCTTAAGATTTGGGTATTTTTTATTATTATTTCTATTTAGTGTTTTTATTTTTTGGAGACAAGAAGGGATTGGATGTTGTAGCATATTAGGTTCTCGTCGATCTGGCCTCCTTAAGGTTTTCTCCATTACTTGTATTTTCTGTTTTTTAATG
Source organism: Erythroxylum flavicans (assembly GCA_027576715.1). Taxonomy (NCBI): domain Eukaryota; kingdom Viridiplantae; phylum Streptophyta; class Magnoliopsida; order Malpighiales; family Erythroxylaceae; genus Erythroxylum; species Erythroxylum flavicans. The sequence goes on along the minus strand of JANZXP010000196.1, from coordinate 12,458,018 downwards.
AATTGTTGTTGTAACCTGCATCATTTGTATATTGTCTCATTTGCATGTGGGTCCACCGAAAATAGCCTCTCTACTATGTAGGGATAAGGCTGCGTACTATCGGACCTCCCCAGACCCTGCTTCATTGCGAGATTTTGGACTGGGTGATGATGATGACTCGCATGATTGACCGTGTATATAAAAAGTTCTTTATAATCACAATTTTATATGTTCTTAGTAGTTTAAATGGGCATAGAACACTACCACATATGTGTGTATGTTCACAAAGGAAAAAATAGTAGCTTCGAAGCTTTACATGTTCATAGTCTCTCACACAGTCCCCTTATAGGCTGTGTATAATACTCAGACGGGGTTTATATCTTCACACAGGGGTGTATCTCCAAAATAGCTCCAATTCTTCCATTTTATGTCCTAAGTTCACCCAAATTCTTATCTTTCTGATCCATAAAGGCAATATAAACTTGGAAATACACTTGAAACAAAATAAGTAGTAAAAACAATGTAAAACTCTTCAATAGTAACTAAAACACACTCATTATGGGCATAAAAACATAGGCTATTAATTATTTATCAATTAACTTTTGAACTGAAAGATCATTTAACTTCAAAATGATGTTATAATACTTAAATAAGAAATACGTTTGATTGAAAGGTTTAAAAGAAGGAAATTTTAGAAGGCTTATAGATTGAAATAGGAAATGACTTGAATAAAAAGGATTTAAGGAAAACTAAGTAAAAAACTTAAAATAAACCTTTTAAAAAGAAAATAGACTTAAATGTTTCAAGAAATGGACTAAACCCTAAAATTTACTATTGAAATTAAATAAAATTTCTATTAAAAGGAAAGTGGTTAAACAAGTTATAATTTTAGAACTAATTATTTTTTAAGTATGACTAATGGGATTAAACTTTGCTTTGATAAGACATTATTGGTTTATCAATTTATTTTCTTCAACTATCTTATTAAAAGGTTTCCACTTTGTTCTCTATCTTTTCTCGCTTAACCATTACTTGGGCCAATCATATCAAACAGTAAAAGAAACAAATAAATAATAAATAAGAAAATAAGTTCGAATTTTACTTTTGTAGACATTATTGATTTATCAGTTTATTTTCTTAAACTATCTTATTAAAAGGTGTCCACTTTGTTCTCCATCCTTTTCTCTCTTAACCATCACTTGGACCAATCTTATCAAACACTAAAAGAAACAAATAAAAAATAAATAAGAAAATAGTTCTAATTTTTATTTTTGAGTTTAAGCATGCACTAAGTACTTAGACAATAAGCATAAGGTCTTGATAGTTGAAATGTCTTACTAGACTAAGCTTTTGAGAACTAAGGATCTAGATGACGTTTTATTTTTTTCAAATAATATTAAAAAAGGGACCCAAGTCTAAATAAAAAATACAATTAAAAGTAATCAAATAGTAATTTATTATAATTTTTCACACAAATTTGACTTAAAGCTAAAGATTGAACCTTCTCCTTTTCCATGACATTGTCTAACTTTTAGGTAAGCTTTTCCTTAGGTTTAATATGAGAAGTATTAATCTAATAAGGCCTACACCACCCCTTAAAAAATCTTTGTAATTTCTTGCTTATCTCTTTTCATATTCAATATAATTTTCTGGCTGTAAAACTTTGTTATAAATCTTACAAAATAAGAATTCTTGTTAAAATAATTAATTAAGAAAAAAGGGAAATGAAAAGAAACTAAAAGAAGAACACTATTTAGCTTAACCTTTGAAAGTTGACTTGGAGAATCAATGAAGTAGAGAAATGGTTGATAATTAAGGGAAGAATTAAAGAGTTCAAAATGATAGGCACAACTTGGGACAAAATGTAAGAGGATATTAGGATTAGTTTATGCCCTTGTAGCCAATCAGTTGGTTGCAATTTGATGTATGACATTATTGTTTAATCAATAAAAGACATTCTTTATCTTTATGTATTAAGTTAATTACATTTCATGTTTTAATACCAAAGGTAAAGTCCCTGAAATAATTACTGTGTAATTGAAATTATAATGAGATCATAATTATGAGATTTAATTTACAGTTATGTATTATTCCTTAATGTTCCTAGTTTTATTTCATCAAGACAGGATATTGATGAAATGGTAACTAGCACATATTATGTTTCTTTCTTATAAAGAAAGTAATTGATCTTATAAATTCAAGTACGGAGAAAGTAATTATCTCATAAATTAAAGTGTAGAGATACTTAAATTAATGTGTGGGTGCTTATTAGAGAATAAGTTCATTGAATTAACCTATGAGATACCAAATGGAATATTACTTATGTATCTCTGGATTTTCTCATAACAATGGTTATATAACTGATCCTTAAATTTGAGATTACTAAGGTATCTTATGTGGAAATTACTGTGTTTTGATGCAACTTATGAACTATCCTAGGATAATTCAGTTAATAGTATTTGGATGTAGTATGAACTATATAGAGACAGTTAAGTAAATCAATAAAGGATTCATCACTCTAAAGTAATTAAAGAGAATGTTCTATTATTATTGATTAATAATGATTTATAGAATTCTCTGGCTAGAGTAAATTGAGATTTGAAAGATATTTTCAAATATCAATTATAAATCGATTACTAATTAGTAAGAATGAACGTGAATGGATACAAAAAAGTAGAGATTATATCCATACTTTGTATAATTGGAACATTAGATGATGAAAGGATTAAATTACACATCATAACTATGCATAGATAGGTTAAGTCAAACCACTTTGAAATTCATGATATTTGGGTGGTCATGACACATTGTTAGAAATCAATATTGATCTATAATTATAAATTGTTTAATTGGAGAATTAAAGATAAATTAAAAAGGGTTTTAATTTATCTGATTCTAATTATGAATTAGAATTGTAATTTATAATCATTGTGAATATATTAGGAACCTATTAAGTCACACATATAGAGCAGTTTAAAAGAGAAAACCAATTTTAATTAAGTTGGGCTTAATTATAAAGTTTAAGAAACTTTAGGATCAAATATGATATATTTGATTTTATTGTGACTTTGATTGTAATTTACGTATTTAATTTTAATAAAATTAAAAAACTTAATGTTTTTTCGATAAATAGGGATTTAGCATAAGGAGCTAGCACTCCTGCTTTTCCATCTCGAAAGTTAAGAAATTACTATATGGATACTATTAGAGGCTAGACATGTGAACAACTCGTAGTTGACACATTGCAAGGTTTGAAAAGGATTTCAACAAAAAAACTGAATTAAGTACAATTTTATATTTTATAATTCGATTTAATTATTCAAGTTATTCAATTATCGGGATCCAATCAGAAATAACAAATTTTTTTTCACAACTCCTATTATTCGATCACGATTTGTTTTTAACAATTAGGATTCTTGAGTAATATTAGCGGCTCTAAATGAAAGAGGAGAGGGTTGGTGGTGATAGCTTAGAGAAGATGAGATATATGTGACTATAAGAAAGAAATAAGAAAAGGGATGATCAAGGTAGGGCAATGGTGGTGGCAAAGGTTTGGAAAATGATGAAATTTATGAGAAAAGAATAAAACTCTGCGAGGAGGTTGCTAGGATTTGGAAAAACAGATCAAACTTGTGAGAAAAAAGTAAAGTCTATAAGGATGGAGACAAGGATTTACAAAAGGATAAACTTTTGAGAAAACATGCAAATTTCATGAGTGGCGATTTGGAGAAAATAAATATTAGGATTTACCTATCCTTTTGTAGTATTACTAAAGTTAATTTTGATTAAGAATCATATATAGGGTTAGATAATGGTAGTTAAAGTTGTAGAAAATATCAAGAAAGTAGAGAGATAAGAAAAGACAGAGATTGAATTCTTTAATTTGTTACACTATATGCCATTGGCTATTATAGTTGTTAGCTTCCTTATGCCCTTATCTTACATGTGTACCCCTATAATAGAGTCATATTATTTGATGCTTCTGACATATGTCATTTGACATCTTTTTATTATACATCCATAACTACATTCAATGGCATTTCCTTCTTCTTTTATCTAAGTTTTAGTATCGTCCTCCATCTCCAACTTGAACTGTATCAATTGATCGCTACCTAACAACCTTATCCATAAGGTTAACATTAACATATCATTATCGTCATTCATATAAAGACTCCCAAGAAATGTCTAACATATCATCTAACTATTACACAAGAACTTGAAACGTCAAATTATTATGTCTATAAACCATCCTTCATTTTAAAATTGGAACTGGACATTTGATAATATCTTGAAGAGAAATAAGAAATTGAGATTGAATTTTGGAAGCATTAGAGACATGTTTATTAAGTTAAGAAATATGAAAGACATTACGAATTTTATATCCCTCTAATAATACTAATCAATATGCCACTACCCTTACACATTGGAGAATCTTAAATCAACTAAAATATAAAGTTGAAAACTTCTGATTAACTTTGACTTTCACACTTATTTGTTGGTAAGGTTAGACACTAATTGTAACAACATAATCTATTTAATGCCTATCTGCTAATTACTTCATGCGATTTTGAGCCCTCTAACTATGAAAGTTAATTAATTGAATGGATGGTTCTTTATCTCCCAAAAATTGATCCACCATCAACTCCTTCGAATCTCTGACTAAATAAAATGTATAGGATGGTGGTGGAAATGCCTATAATTCCTCAAATGAAGAGCAACTAAGAGCAGTATGGAATATGGTATTATACCACCATTACGTAAGAGGCAACCATTTGGTTCATTGTTGAGGATAGTATCCTAACATAAATCTCGAATATATTTCTAAGGTCCTATTAAGCACCCATCTTTCCATCATTCTATGGAGAATAAGCTGAGGACAAGGCTAGAAAAATACCTTATATCTTGAAAACCTCTTGCGAAAAGTTTCATAAGAAAACATGATCCCTATCGCTAATAATGATGGCATATTTTCTATGCAATTTATAAACACAATTAAGGTATACAAATGTAACTTTAGCAGCTGAATAAGAGTGTGATAATGGCATAAAATGAGCATATTTAATAAATCTATCAATCACTGAAAATACAATAGCGTACCTGTTAGATTTTGGCAATCCCTCGATGAAATATATACTCACATTCATCCAAGCCTGCTAAGGAGTTAGCAACTATTAAAGTTTCTCAGATGTAGCTACTATTTCATACTTGTTTCTTTGAAATAAGTTACCTTTCCTAATGAATTCCCAAATATGAACTTGCATTTTATTTCAATAAAAATTCAAATTTAGCCTCTTATAAGTGGCCAAGCAGCCTGATTGTCCTTCCATAGATGAATTGTGAAAAAAAAACTATGATTTTTTACCTTAGTAGAGAATTTACTCCTACCACCAATCTATCTTTCCAACATAATAATTCCTTATTATAGGCATAAGAAGAATTGTTTAATCCTTTTTGCTTGAACTTTTGAATAAGTGTAGGAGAGAGTTAGCTTAATTTCTCTGCTTCTTTTAATCTCCTGCAATAATAATGGCTTGAATTCAAGAGACCAACATATAATAAAAATCACCATTGTTAGCTAGTGAAAGACCATTAACTATTGCTTTTCACTGCCCTTCTTGTATTTGCTTTCAAAATCGAATCCAAGCAATTTAGGTAACCATGTCAACTGAAATGGTGTAGTGATCTTTTGATCTATTAAGTATTTCAAGTTTTTATGGTATGTTTGAACTACAAACTTTCTCCTAATTAAGTATTGTGATTAGTGTTTTATTGCCATAACTAATGCTAGTAATTCCCTTTCATATATCAATAAATGTTTTTATTTTTTAATAAAGCCTTACTGATATAAGTTAATAGGTTTCCATCCTGCATTAACTTAACCCTAAGCCATTGCTATAAGCATCAAATTCTACTATAAACATCTTATCAACATTAGGTGACACCAAAATATGAGCAGAAACTAAAACGTCCTTAAGTGCACTAAAAACATAATTAGTTCCCTATTTTTAGTACTTCTGTAAAGTGATCCAAATATAGCTTTGGAGGAGAGCTATACACCAATATATCATAGAAAAAACTAATATAAACTTACATAACTATGTTTTAGAAATGGAATTCATAAGGATCTGAAATATTGTAGGAGTATTGGTTAAATTAAAATGTATAAATAATAACTCATAATGCCCTCTCGTGAGTTCTAAAAGCAATTTTCTGGATATCTTCTTCAAACATCCAAATTTGATAATATCCTACTCTTAAATCCAACTTAGGAAAGTAACTAGCTCCCTCCAATTCATCCATCAGTTATTTAATTAATGGAATATAGAACTTATCTTTCACCGTGCATTTATTTAGAGCCTTATAATCTCATACATCCTCTATAAATTGTGTCTTTCTTCTTAACTATAACTACTAATAGAGAGAATAGACTCACACGTTCTTGAATTATTGCTTGTTATTAAACAAGTTTTACCTAATATCATACCCTTAATATTTTGCAAGTATACGGATCATAAACTTGTAGTAATTGAGGTATGAATCCCACAAGGAATTAACTAAAACTAAATGAACCTAACTTTATCTAGCGTTGTGAAATTGAGTTGAGTGAAACTAAATTCAAAAATTGAAACAATCAAATAAAATTAAGCACTTAACCACTTAACAAATGAGATGTCACAATAAAACAAGGATGATCAAGTATGAAAGTCTAGGATTCGTTCTACCGTTATTTTGCTCCTTTAACCACTTTTGACTCAGTTGGGTGTTGATCTTAGATTTTTGAAGGGTTGATTATCCTCTCTCAAAACCTAATCATTTAACCTCTAATTAATAATCCCTAATTGATTATGAAATTCCAGATTTGCAATCTCTCAAATAATAAAACAACTTAATGTTTTCAGCTAGTTCTTAAGCAATCTATCGGATAATTGAGTTCTCACACAAGATCTCTCTTTGTATGATTACCAATTTAATATTTATGTGACTTATTAGTTCATTAAATCTCATAAACAAAACTAATTAGATTAATTTTGACTCACTCTCTGGATTTGTTGTCAGAGTATAAACAAACACAATTATCACAATACCCAAAATATTGTATTGAAATCAAAAGTGTTCAAGTCACAAAATAAGTCAAGAAAAAAGCATAATCTAAAACTAAAACATAATAAACATGTAGAGCTTCCTTAAACATATTTAATAAATCAAGCTCAAGGAAAATAAACAAAGAAAGAACTTCAGATGTATTGGTATGGAAGTTGCTGGAACAACTGGAAATCCAAATGCTTCCTTCTTGATCATCCTTAGTTTTTCCCCAATTTGTTAAGATGGTGGCTGATATTTTTGGGTCTCTTAATGTTCATTTATAATAAATGGTGACTTAGGGTTAAGTTTAGGGCTTACCCAAATCACATTGTGTAACACCGGACTCTTTGAGCCTTTTTTTTATTAGTCTATACTTGGAGATACAACTGAATATTGATATATACATGGTTGTATTTGAGTTTGAAAATGTATTTGAATCCTTTTGGTATATATGCTGGTGATGTAGAATGTTATATGCCCTTACATGAACTTAGAGTTCATCGGTATGCGAAATCTTGGAGATTTTTGACATATAAGCTTCTAAGTATGTAAAATTGATTCCATTAGATGGATATGGCCATATTGGCAAACTAAATGTGTTCTAATACCTTAGAGGTGATTAGACATGATTTATAGATTTATTGAACACTTAGAAAGCTTAATTTAAAAAGTTGATGTACATAAGGACTTATGTACAACCTGTTAAAAGTTAAGGGGCATAAATGTAATTTTTTAAATTTTGGAGGACCAATATATAATTTTATAAAGTTAAGGGGCTTAATTATAATGTTCAAAAGTTCGGGGACCAAAATGAAAATAAAACTATTGGTCATTCTCAAATCTTGGGCTTAATTGCAAATTTAGGAAAAGTTTGAAGGGTATAATGGTAATTTCATATAAACTAAGGGCAAAAAGATAAATTCAAGAACCTTATCCTTGTGTGACCGTGCATCCCACCATAAAACATTAAAAACATTTTGTTTTTAATTAAAAGAAATGAGAAGAAAGGAAAAGAGAGGAGAAGAATAAGAATTTTCGGTCATCATCAAATTTCCACCAATCTTTTGATTCTCCAACCAAAAACAAGGTGTTCTAAGTTAATTTGGGTCAAGGAACTCTAATTTATCATTATATTTGAGAAATTCTCAAAGGATTTAAGATATCACTAAAGGAAAGTTTAGGTAAATTTTGTCTTATCTCTCTCTACAGTATGATTTTGAGTTTGGTGTTAAGATATGTTGTTCTCCATGCTTGACTATGCATGTGACATGGTTTATATGAATGAAATGAGTCACGGAAAAGCTTCTTTAGGCCAAAACCAAAATGCCCTCTCTTTGGTGAAAGTTGGTGAAATTTTAAATATCTTTTGAAATTGATGATTTAAATGAATTCTATGATGTTAATTGTGTATGTATAATGTGAATTGATGATTACAAATGAGGAAGAAGTACATTAGAAGGAGGCTTTCAAGTTTATGCCTTTAGGTGTTTGATAAAATGCCTAAGTGAACTTGACTTAGGATTTAAGGGTTTTGATAGTGTGCATTAGAAAGAGGATTTCATGTTGACTTAGAGTAAACTTGAATTGTTGTTTAGATTGATGAGTATTGGCCTAATGTGCTTGGATAAAAATGTGCTCAATTATGCTTTGAAACGTGTAAGCGTTGGATCAAGGCATTAAATGCCTTGGAAAATGCAAAAGAAAGCTTATGTGAATAATAAAGGTTGAGTTTTATACATTTATGTGATGGTGTATAAATATGAGTTACATGTTTGAGTAGTAAGTACATTACATTTGTATGTGTAAAGGCTCAGGAGCTATGGATCAAGAAGCTCGTACAGAGGATTAGTGAAGTCAAAGGAGTGTACACCTTCTTTTGAGGTGAGTTGGGAAAAACATATCTCTCAAATAGGATTAGGACATTCCAAGACATGCATAATGACTTGTATGTAAGTTTTGAACCTAGGTAATGCATAGTAGAATTGATTCTCAAATAGATGTTAGTATACTTATGTATTTAATAAACAACATTGTTTTGAATAACTCTTTATACTTGGAGTGAAACTGATGTTTTAATTTCATATTTTGAGAAATGATATTATTTTCACCAAAGCTACAATTGAAGTGAAAAGAACAATGTTTGATTTTTAGAAACTACATTTTTGAATAACTTCGCACTTGGATTTCAAAAGATGACTGTCACTACATGAAATAACATTTTGGAACTTACATATGCATAATTGAGTCATTTATGGTACATGTATATGTTCTCTTTTGGCTTAGAGCCATAGCAAGGTTCCATTTTATCAGTTGGACCGATAAATAAAGGCATGGTACCTTATTTGATTTTTTATTTAATATTTGCATAAGATTTTTTTATGATTGGTAAGGAAACGATTGGCCAATTGTGTGCTAGGCATAATAGATTAAGCGACCCCGTACCCTTGACGCTGGTACATAAAAGTCAAGTCCTTGTAATGATGCCATTCTATAGGACTTGTGGGTGATTGCACATCTAGAAGTCTGGTCACCGACGAGGTCATCACCTAGGGTCATGACGCTCTTGTCGACTATAGTCTGGACTCACCAGAGATGAAAGTCGAGCTAACACTGGGATTCGGTGAGTGTGCACACTAGTTTGGTTGACTAGTGGTGACACGTATAATTGTTTTGGCTTATTATGATATTTAGCTTCCTGAAGAGATTTGATTTTTACGTGTGATGCTTTTCTGCTTATTTGTATTGGAACTGGAACTTATATTCACTGAATGAGTGATTAATAGGCTAGGCCTATGTGGTTCTTAACCATTATGGCATGAGCCATAGACTAGGTCTATATGTTTTATATCATACATATTCAAATTATAGGTGGTTATGTGCATGTTAGATGTATAAAACTGTTATTAGGTTATTTAGACTGTTTTGGTATGTACCGAGTTCTAGTTATGATATATGATTCTTCTACTCACCAACTATATAGTGTACTCACCCCCTCCGCCTCCTAACCATGCAGGTTAATTTGTGAGTTTGAAGCTCTGAGTGGTTCGTGTTTTTTTGACATATTCAGGGCATTACCGCACACAGGTAGTCTCTATTTTGTTCTTTTGTTGTATAATGACTCATGATTATGTTGATATGCTTTAAAAATTTTGTAAATTAACTATTGACTATCTTATGGTTTGTAAATGACTTATGTGGGAAACTTTTTGTGCTGTCTAAATGTTTTTTTAAAGATATTCAGTTAGCCTTGCATAGTCGGGTTAAGGGTACTGTGAGTATTCTTAGCCCGAGTATGCGACGGTTGTCATGGACTTGATGTGGTTCCAGGTCGTGACAGTTCTATTACTGGAATATTCATTAAAGTGTGAATTTCAGGTTAAATATACTACAAAAGAGAAAACAGGAAATGATGCAGCCAAGGGTCAGGATACCACCATTTGGACGAGCCAGTGTAGGTCCAAGTGAAGGATCACATTCTACAAATGCTATAAAATTAGGTGTTGTACGTCTAGCTACTGCACATCCAGATGAGACATCACCTTCCCTACCTACAGTCCCTATACAGTTACCTTCAGTACATGTTGCTACACCATCTAGCAGCTCTGCTACACCATCCACCACCCTTATACCAACAAAGATATCAGGGGTAAATGTTGTGGATGAAGGAGGCGACTTTCAACCTGAAGCTAAGGGAGTTGATGGAAGAACTTACATCACAATTGTCAACAATCTGTGAGTGAAATTCTAAAAATTTTGTAATATATGATATCACCATAGTTTTCTACCGAAGTTATAGGTTTTAATTTGAAAGTGATCTAAAATAGCTTATATATTAGGTTAGTTTAGGCTAAAACGTGCTCTAGAAATATCTCATCTAAGTTTAAAGAGAAGATAGATCTTAGGGTTATATATGGAAGAATATCTCTCAAGTGACAAAGGATTTTTACTATCAGGAGTCTAAGGTACAAAAAATATGTTCTTTAATCTTTTTATTTTATCTAATTTTATACATTAATTAGATAGATATTGTAGTTTATCTTTAATCTTTTTATTTTATCTAATTTTATACGTTAATTAGATAGATATTGTAGTTTATAAGTACTTATAATATGTTTTTCTTTTTTCAGAAAGAATTTTTTTGGGATTCAAAATTTGATGCTATAATTTATAATATATGGGAGAGGCAAGTTTGTGCACGTTATAAAGACTTTCTTGGTTCAATACACAAAAATGGTGTACGACCTTCTTATATATCTAAAGAAATATGGAGTTGTTGACATCAATACTAGGCATCATTCGAGGTAATATCCATTTTAGAGCGTAATTTTACAAATAGACGTGGAGGATCAGAGGGAGAGAGTCTACCTGTACACACTGGAGGATCTATGGCCCACCAGGAGCATGCAGAGAAACTAGTTTCTAAACTTTATACTTATATTCTGATTTTTGTATTTTGATGTATGAAATTTGATTTCAATGTAATTTGATGTATGAAATTTAGAATGAAAATATATGTATATTATGGAAAATGATAATGTTATAAATGTCTGGTGTCATTAATGGCAGTATTGTTGAGTAAATTTTTTTTGTTCAACATGGGGTAAATATAATAAAAATAGAGGAAACTCTACTGAAATTTTTGTAAATTGTAGTTCACTTATGACAGTTTATTCCGATACAGGAAAAGTCTATGGGCAGGAAGCCTATATTACGTTAGCTCTTTTTGCACACCCACACTAAGAAACATGATGATGTGACCTTTGTCAACCCCCGATGCAGAGAACTTAATGTATATAAAATTTATATTTTAATATTAATTCTTAAAAATTATCACTTATTAACATAAACAACTATAATGATAGGACCAAACACAAGAAAGCATTCAATGATAATCTCAACCCTTTGAAACTGTTGATGAGAGTCAGACATATCTTGATGCAGTGGGTGGTAGGGACTGCCGTGGAAGGATCTTCGGCTTAGGTTCATTTGCAAACACATTGCTATTCACAATCCTCCATATCCACTACAGTTGGATTTATTAGACGGTTCACATCAAATGAGAGAGTCGTTCAGCTTGAGAACGTATTAGAGAGGCTGGCAACTCAGTTGCAATAGTCGATGGAGTACATAGCCCAACTTTGTTATGAGATGGATGAGTTGAAAGGGAGTTGTAGCACCTCATCACAGCAGTCAGAGCATCCGCCTTTACCAACTGCATAGCTTAGATGGATAAGTGAATGTAGATATTTTGTTATGCTACTCGTAAGTAATTTTGTATGAATTATTAATTTACAGTTATTTTCAAGATACTTATTCTCGTACATTATAATTTTTTATTATATATTACCAATCAGGATAATTTTTACCTTATATTATTAATATTCTTATTGTTTAGAGAAATTAAATGTAAAAAAAATAAAAAGATTATCAACAGTTTCACTCGGGAAGGAAGTGAGAAATGGTGGTTGAAATTATCATAAGTAAATTTTCTGATAGAATTACAATATTCTGTTACCGACAACCTACTAATTCAGGAGGTAAATTACTGATGGAATGACATTTTCTGTAGGTAATTTTACTTATAGACAAACAATGTTTGTCGCTAATTTTTTTGATGAAATTGCAAAATTCCGTCTTTAAATTAATCGACAAAATTAGAATGTACAGTTGCTAAATTTATTGACAGAACTAAAGTATTTTGCTAAATTTGCGACAAATTCAAAATATCCGCCACTAAATTTTAGCTACGGCTGCTTCACTGACGACTCTTTTCGACGATAATTTTCATATTCAAATTTGTTTTTCCATTGATAATTTTTATCGCTAAAACCAAAATTTCTTATAGTGATATATAACGGGAAAAAAGTAAATATTAGAACTTCTTATATATTCAAACTTCATTTATCTTTATAATAAATTTACTCAACTTTTTTCAATCTATTAGAAAATTAGTTAACAAAGGTTTAGAACAAAAGTGTTAGTTCTTTTGAATCCTAAGACTCTTTATAATATGTTATTAATATTTTAGTTATTTAATTAAAATAAAATTCTAATTTTAATAAAAATTATAATTAATTTTAATTAAATATCAATTGTGTTCAGATATGATTTAATTTCTCATATTTAATCATAATGTTTCTCAAGCTTTACAATCAAATCTAACTTGATTAAAACGCAATTTTCTCTTCAATTCGATCTTTGTGTGTAGCTCATTAAGTTATCAAATATATTGACAATAGATATAAATTACAACCTAAATCATATTTAGATTTAGATAAATTAAAGTAATTTATATTCAGAGATCAAAATTTAGGTATAGCAATGTATTATGACAACTAAAATATTTAGGAATGTTAAAAATAATTTTAACTAACCTTTTTTCATACATGATTTTTTTATATAACTCAACCTTTTTCTTAAACAGTTTTCTGATTGGACATTAACGTATAGAAGTAACGTCTACTTTATTTGAGTCCAATCATATTAGTTCTCCACTATTAGAATTGATTTAATTGATGATATTTGAAAAATGTTTTTAAAGTATTATTCCATCTTGGCTAAGGATTTTTCAATTCAATATTAATCAAAAATAATAAAATATTCTCTCTAATTACTTTAGGACAATAAATTCTATATTGATTATTTAACTATCTTCATATAATCTATGTTATATCCAATGAATTGGGTAGAATATATTATAAATAGTATCAAAACATAGTAATTTATATACAAGATACTTTGGAGATTTCAAGTCAAAGAATTACTTATATATTCATCACCAATGAGAATTTTTATAGACATATAAGTAATGTTTTAAATAAAATTCTCATATGAGGTTAGTTTAGTAAACTTGTTCTGTAATAAGCACCTATACATTGTTTAAGTATCTCGATATTTTAATTTATGAGATCGACTATTTCTTTCATAAAAGAAAACCTAATATATGCTAACCTTTTTACTTCATATTAATGTTCAATCTCAATAGAACAATAACTAAAAATAATTTAGGGATAATATATAAATATAACGTGAATCTAATTATTTTGATCTCATCATAATTTCATTTATAATGTGTATTTATTACATACATTTGAATATGTATAAGATACCTTTAAATAATCATATCATTATATTACAATCAACTGATTAGTTGTAAGACAAATATATCTTTTATTTTTAAAGAATATTTTTGGGAGTGCTCTCGAGATATAGCTGAGCACATTAGAACCAAATCAAGCCATAGCTGAGGACGTAAGAGAGGCAATTCATTTTACTCTCTCCATGTTATCGACGTGATAAGACAAAAGCTGTGGCTTGACATTTTTATGGAGAAAGCCTCCCTCGTAAATCGTTGAATGCTATCCTAATGATATCCATGCCATCATACTTTAAATCGTTAAATAATAAATAGGATATTAGTTAAATGTTACATCCTTTAAATTTTTTATGTAAACTGGTGAAGAATATTAATTCGATGTATTTGACATAAATACACTTTTGCTAAATCACTATGTGAATGGTGTGTGACATGCAAGAGTTGTGAACATATGGAGATGAATAGGCATATGTCTTGAGATTTCAAGTTTCGATGAATACCTACAACTAATTCAATATAGAATTAGAGTGTCATATACTTGTTTAATATATTGCATGATTGAACCTTATTGTTGCATGATTTCAGGTCCTAAAAAGTATGAAATTATACAGGTATATATGATGAGGTGATGAGTATGGTTTGTCAAAGCCTATTTACTGGCGACAATAAGGGACGTAAATCATTTTGTTGCCCAGGATACATTATCCTAGGCCAAATCCGAGAGCAGGTACAGATTTGTTGATTAAGGTGAATAAGTCGATATTAGAATGAAGCGTAGTATTTAGTTGTTTAAGATTATTATTCATGATTAGACATGGGCGTCTATAAATTTATTGAACGAGATGAATTAGTAATCCCTATTTTATTAGCTTTAGGTAAATCATTTCTTAATTTAATAAACTTCAGAGAATTATTTTATTATTATTACTTGGAATTGGCTTAGATAGTTGCTTTATATGGCTATGGAAACCCCTACTTTCACAAGAGGTATAAAGCCACTAAATGCTAGAAGAGCAATGTCGCATGTTGCTTGACAGGCATTTTCCCATACCTCCATGTGTGAAAACGAACAGAACACATGGGGGAGCTCGTCAACGGGTTTACCTATAAATGATCTAAGCAGGAGAAACAATTCAGAGTAGTTTTTTTTTTATAAGAACCGAGTAACCAGTCAGAATCAAATCTCCCATTACTAAAACCAGGTCTTGGTCAAATAGATTGTAGTAGTTGTTGATCGAGCGTGATCTATTATCTTTTTCCTAAATAGAATCCTTAAAAAGACTTGCTCTTATCTACCGCCTTCACATAAAATAGAAACAGTCATCCGAAGTCATCTATAAATAGCATGTTTCGCAGGCACCCCTACTCATCCCTCGGCAAAGCACCAAAAGCTAATACTAAGAGCTAGAACTAGTTTGGTCTTGTAAATCATGGAAAAGCTTCACTACCCTCTTCTTATCACTCTCTTGGCTTTAACTTCTTCACTAGTTGCCTCTGCCTATGATCCTAGTCCTCTTCAGGACTTCTGTGTAGCC
>JANZXP010000196.1:12431467-12442225 GCA_027576715.1 Erythroxylum flavicans | reverse complement strand
TCTTTGATAACACAACCCATCACTTCATACTAACTCTATTATTGTTATATCAAATTTGCTGTTATAAAATCGCAGGATTATCATTGATGAAGGAAACTATCCAGTTACACTTTCGTTAGGCTTTAGTCTTCACTCAGGTAAGTACATAGGATTACAAAAGCCCAACCCTTAAACACAGGTACGGTTTGTCATTATTTTATTATTATGTTATTGTTTCTTTATTATTATCGTATTTTATTATTATTATTATTTTACTATCATTATTTTTTCCTTATTAATAGAAGATCTATTATTATTATTATTACTATTTTTATTATCTATTATTATTATTATTATTATTTTGTGATTAGTATTATTAGTGTTACTTGAATTTTTTTAGCTATATCGTGAGATTTGGGTATTTTATTATTATTTATATTTAGTGCTTTTATTTTTGGAGACAAGAAGGGATTGGACGTTGTAGCCTATTAGGTTCTCGCGGATTTGGCCTCCTTTCGGTATTCCCCATTACTTGTATTTTCAGTTATTTTCTATTTTTAATGAATTGTTTCTGTAACCTGCATCATTCGTATATTGTCTCATTTGCATGTGGGTCTACCGAAAACAGCCTCTCTATTATGTAGGGGTAAGGCTGCGTACTATCGGACCTCCCCAAACCCTGCTTCATTGCGGAATTTCAGACTGAGTGATGATGATGATCTCCTAGTTTTTTACATGGCTAATTATAGGTCCATTTACACCATCATCTGTTACTTGAAGATTTTGAAAAAGCTCTTAGGCTTTAAGGTGAACCATAGAAAAAAAGTCATCCAATTCTTTCATTAAGTTAATGGGAGAAGTTGACTGGCTTTCAAAGGTATCAAGCTTCTAAGTTATACAACCTTCATTCACTTATTTGGGACTACCAGTCTCTAGAAGAAGACTAAGGTATAAAGAGTGCCTCCTTTTGGTCAAGAAGTGCAAAAAAGGCTTAGCCACTGGACCAATTAAGACTTATCTTTTGCAAGAAAATTCCTATTGATAAAAGTTATCCTAAATTCCCTTCATATATATTCGACAGCCCGCATAGCACTCACAAAATAGGTTGTTGAAACACTTGAAAGAACCATAAGAGCTTTCCTTTGGAGACGAAGAAAGTAAAGAAAGGCAATGGACAAGGTAAAATAGGAGAACTTTTGTAAGCTTAAAGATGAGAGTGGGTTAGGTATCACCAAAATAAGCCTAACAAATAAGGGTCTGGGATAAAACTTAGGACAGTTTCAATAGTAAGAGGAAAGCTTATTAATAGAAATTAGATAATGGAGTTGGGAGCTACTTACTTTTAAAAGTCCTAGTAGCTGAGAAATCCTAGCTTCCATCGAGCATCCTTTACTCCTAAACCATTGAGCATCCTTTGATTGGAGATTCATATGCAAAACTAGGCACTGCACTAAAAGTAAACAACCACCCTCTTAATTGCCATGTCAACCCGTTTCAAGCACTTTAATGAAGTAAATTGTAAGAAGGATTACTAGGTTTTGCCCAAAAAATTAACACCTCTCGAGAAGATAGTAATGTATAGGACAAGTGTCCTCTCTGTAATATGTGTGAGCCTATTTTAGTTTAAATATTTTTTTGCTCATTATGGATCAATAGCAGTGGTGTAGGTTTGTGGCAAATCCTTCAATCTGTATATTATTGATTATAAAGTGCTATTCATTACATTAAATTAATGACAATTTTTAATTTTCAATAAAACTTTGCTGATGTGAACGATGATATGAGTTATATTCATTTTCTTTAGAGAATTTGCAGAATTATAATAAGTAAATTATTTAATAAATTAAAATTTACATTTTTTTCTCACATTCATCAATGAATGATCAATTAATTTTATTTCTTATTTTAAATTATTTATTTATATAATTAAAAATATAACTATTTATTTATTAAACACATGTAAGTTAACATAAATGGACCTAGCTTATATGGCGATCTACATTAAGGAAGCTAACGATAGGGATTAAAAGAGCTAAGTGTTGACCCTTAAATTATATTTGTAAAAAACAAAATTTTCTAACATTTAATTGATACTTTTGTTATTTAAATCTATTATTATAAAATTAAGTAAAGTTTTAACTGAAAATATAATTTATCCTAAATTTAGCTAACAATCGTCAAAATTATTATTATCATTATTATTTTTGACATAAATAACTTTAAAAGGATAAAAATTAATTTATATTTTGTAGATTCTCTTATCATATACATGATTTAATGAATTTAAAAATCTTAAAAAAATGCATAGGTTTAGTACTATATGGAGTTTAGTAGTTAAAGATTTGGTTGGCCTCTTTATTAGAGTATGCCTTACAATCAACCAATTTTGTAGATTTTGTGGCATAATTAATTAAAGGCACTGTTTGTCTTTAAATATTATTTGTTAATTATATTTGATATTTTAATTCTAAAAGTAAAATCATTGTAATAACTAATGCACAACTGAAATTATTATAAGATTACAACTATGAGATTCAATTTGCAATATGTGTTATTACTAAATTATTCGTAGTTGTAGTTTTATCAAGACAGAATATTAACATAATGATAAAATAGCACACGTTGTATTTTTTTCTTATGAATTAATCTCATAAATTAAAGCATCGAGATACTTAAACAAACGTGTAGATGCTTATTAGAGAATAAGCTCATTGAATTGGCCCGATTATAAAGATCCCAAATGAAATATTATTTAATTATTTGTGGATTTCTTCATTATGATGGATGTTTAATTGATACTTAAACTTGAGATTACCAAAATATTTCATGTAAAAATTACTTTATTTATGGCAACTCAGTCGATAGTACTTAAATACATTATGAATATTATGAAGATAGTTGAGTAAGTTAACAAAAGATTGATCACTTTAAAGTAATTAAAAAAATATTTCACATTTTTAAATAATAGTGATTTAAGGAAATCTCAGGCCAAAGTGTACTAACAGAATAGGTTATCTTTCAATATCAATTATAAATCAATTGCTAATTAATAAGAACAAATAAGATTGACTTTAAAAGATTAGAAACTAATTATATATTATGTCTAATTAGAATATTAGTTGTCAAAAAGATTAAATTATACATCATAACCATATATGGATAGGTTAATCAAATCACTTTAACGTTCTTAATATTTAGGTGGTACATGTTGCTACAATCTTAATCTATAATTATAAATTACTTAATTAATAAGAATTTTAATTTATCTAATTTTGTTTATATATTAGAACTATAATTTATAATCAACGTTAACATTTTGAGAACCTAACATGTCATATAAAAGGAGTAGTTAAAAAGAAAAATTAAATTAAACTTAATTATGACGTTTGGATAACTTCAAAAATAAAAAATGTAAATTTTAATTTTGTAATTATAATTAGAGTTAAACTATAGTTATAATTAAGAAGTTTAATTTTAATAAAAAAATTCCCGTGTTTTTTTATAAGGAGGAATTCTGTAATTGACAAGTGAGAAGAAATTTTTTAAAAGAATTTAAATATCGTAAGATTCAATCTTCTATTTATGATATATATTTTTTAGAATTAACTCAACTAAAGAGATTTAATAAAAAATTATGGTTTTACAGCACCCATGATGTCGTGGTTAATTTTCCAATGCTCCTTTACTCTCAATTTTGAATACTGGAAATAGAAGTTTTAATAGAAAATACAAATAAATGAACGATTAGATTGGACAGGCCAGCAATGCATGCCTTTTTCTTATTTACAAACCAAAGGAGAAAAGAGGTTGAATGTTGTCTTCCAATTTATTCTCTAGCCCGTTAACTTATTTTTCTTTTTTGAAAAGTTTAGAGAATAAATATAAAAAATGCAAGCTAATGTTTAAGCAAGTAGATATATCAATAAGCCGGATCAGATTCGGACCGCAAAAATGCAAACTAATATTTAAGCAAATTGGCATATCAATGAATCGGACTGAACGAGCGGCCCATTATTGCCATCTTTATAAGCAAGTGGCAGTAGACTTTTCAAAGTCGTAGTATCTTGTCGAACATGTTATTCCCAAGCATTCTGATCACATCTGGTATAGGAATTATTTAATGGGTAGCGGAGATTATAGAAAACAAACAATGTATACAAGAGTATTATTAATTAATAATTGTCGATTAGTCCAATTGGTGCTACATATAATCCAAGAACCAAACTCTGAATTCTCGTCAATGACGTGAGGAGATTTAAGGCATATCCCTATTTTAATCTTCTTCTTTACATTTGTTATTTTGTTGGAAGATATTGTATGATGTAAAAACTTATGTCACCTAATACGGAGATATAAATACTCAAGTTCAATAACCAGATTTTAAATATGATTTAGAGTGTCTTGGAATGTATCAACTGACACCAGTGAAGCCTGAAGTTCCTCCAAGTGGCAACTTCTCACGAACTCCTCAATCTTCTTCCAATATGTCTTGTCCCTTATGCCAACTATGCAAATGGAAACAGTCAAATAAATCCATGCAGATGGTCTAATTATAATTTCTTTTGAGAGGAAAAAACAGTGACAACACCCTCCCAAGTCCCAACTCCCAAGCCCTAACAAAAACTTGACTTGATATTAGCAATGAACAACAGAAACTAACTCATTCAGAGAACGAAGAGACCATGGATGTTGCTCTACCTCTTGTCATGATCCACTCCGGACTTTTGCCATCTGGGTCTTTGCTGGAATCTCTCATTCATATTTCCAATGAAGTTTCCGCAATGGAAAAGCTTCCTTTTGTGCAGTTTAGGAACATTTCAACAATGATAAGGAGGGTTAGACTTTTGTCCTCTTTATTTGAAGACATTCAAGAGACAAAAACTCCTCTTCCTCCATCTTGCATACTGTGCCTCACCGAGCTCTTTGCTGTGATCAGAAGAGTCAAGTTTTTGATTCAAGGATGCAAAGATGGAAGCTGTTTATGGGGTCTGATACAGACAGAAATCGTGTCAAACCAATTCTGCGCTTTAGTGAGGGAGATGGGCAGAGCACTTGATATTCTACCTCTAAGTTTGCTCAACTTAACTGCAGATACGAGAGAGCAAGTTGAACTCCTTCACAAACAAGCGAAGAGGGTAAATTTGTTTATTGACGCTCGAGAGCTTCGAAGAAGAGAAGAGCTTCTGCAACTCATGTCTCACAACAATGAGAAGAAGAACAGGAGCAAGGGCTTCATTGATTTCAACAAAGTCAAAGAAGTTTTGAGCAGCATTGGTTTGAGCAGTCAAGTAGATTACGATGAAGAAGTTTCGAAGCTAGAGTCGGAAGCGCAAGAGCAGGCTGGCAAAGGAGGACTACTTGTGGTTTCCAATATAAACAATCTCATCTCTCTCGTTACCTACTCCAAGTCAATGATTGTCAGTGATGAAGAAACTGAGAAAAACGAACAAGGCCTGAAGCAGGAGTCTGCATCTGCGTCTTTGAGTCGAAATCAAGACATTTCATCATCTTCTCAATCATTACTTCCAAGCATTCCTGATGAGTTTCGCTGCCCGATTTCTCTCGACTTAATGAGAGACCCGGTAATAGTAGCCTCTGGGCACACTTACGATCGAAACTCGATTGCACAATGGATCAACTCAGGCCATCACACTTGTCCTAAGAGCGGACAAAAACTAATCCACATGGCCTTGATACCAAATTTTGCCCTTAAGAGCCTAGTGAATCAATGGTGTGAAGAGAATAAAATCCCTTTATTGGAACACTCACCTTCTTCAAGCACTAGCACGAGTAAATCAAATGAAAAGGCACTAGATCACATCTCTGCCACGAAAGACGCCATAGACGTTGTTAAGATGACAGCTGAATTTTTGGTGGGCAAGCTTGCAATGGGGTCCCCAGAAATTCAGAGACAGGCAGCTTATGAGCTGAGGCTATTAGCAAAAACTGGTATGGACAATCGTAGGATAATCGCTGAGGCAGGGGCCATACCTTTTCTTGTAACATTACTGTGTTCTAATGAAGCAAGTATACAAGAAAATGCTGTCACTGCCTTGCTCAACCTTTCCATTTTAGAGAACAACAAAGTGTTAATAATGGCAGCAGGAGCCATCGACAGAATAATAACAGTTCTGGAATCAGGTAAAACCATGGAAGCCAGAGAAAATGCAGCTGCTGCAATCTTTAGCATGTCCATGATAAAGGAATGCAAGGTCAGCATTGGATGTCATCCCAGAGCAATCCCAGCTTTGGTTTTGCTTCTCAGAGAAGGCACGACTCTGGGAAAAAGAGACGCTGCAAGTGCACTGTTTAATCTAGCGGTCCACAATGCTAACAAGGCTCACATTGTGCTAGCCGGAGCAGTCCCTCTGCTCATCCAACTGTTAATGGATGACAAGGCAGGCATTACAGACGATTCCCTGGCAGTTTTGGCTATACTTTTGGGTTGCTCTGAAGGGCTAGAGGAGATCAGGGAAAGTAGGATTTTGGTGCCACTTCTCGTTGATCTTTTAAGATTCGGATCTGCCAAAGGGAAAGAGAACTCAATAACTCTTCTGTTGGGGCTGTGTAGAGATGGAGGAAAGGAGGTTACGAAGCGTTTGCTTTTGAATCCTCGTAGCATTCCTTCTCTTCAAAGCTTGTCAACTGATGGGTCTTTGAAAACCAGAAGAAAAGCTGATGCATTGCTCAGACTACTTAATAGGTGTTGATCTCAATCGCACAATCCTGTTGGATGAAAAAGATCTGCCGGGCGAAGTTTAGATCTGTGGAGTTTATACAAATCATACCGTGGTATATTTTTTTAATGTAAGTTTTACAATTATATTTATGAACTCTGCATAAGAAACTAATTTGCCCTTTCTTGAATATTAAAAAAAATAATTCAACCGCTTCAAATTATAATGAGCACCTGAAAACAAATACTCTAACCTCACCCCACTTTCCCAAACTTTTGTAGCAGATGAAAATCCACTAACCTTACACTGTTTCTGCATTTGTGTCAATAAAATGGGCATGGAAAGATAATATGAAACCTTACATTGCATTGCATTGGAGTTATATATACAGCAGCTTCAACAAAGGAGGGTGGTGGGGTGGAAAAGCAAAAGCTTTAAAGAACTAGACGGACCGTACAGGTAATATAAAGCTCTAATACAACATATTACTATACTGGATTTGATGGCTTAGCTTATGTTAAACCAAACAACAACTATGAAAAAGTTGAGCTCTTTAGGCCTTTGTGAACTATTTTATCATTCACATATGGCGCGGTTTAAGGATGATTCTACTTCACAGCTCCACTAGTTCCAACACAATGTGTGTTCCTTCGATCCTGTAGTTCCAGTACCAGCTTCCACTATCCATCATAATGGGTTCTATGTGATTGAGCTGGACCTTGAGACCTGCACCGCACCAGAATCATTAACCATGAATACAAATTACTTTCATTGAGAAGGATTTCCAGATTATCCTGTCCGATTATACTGCTAAAATCTGGAGTTATAAATTAAAAAAGAAAGAGAAGTTTAGGCATAAACGTGCATACGGAATTTTTACATTAATTTTATGGTTCTATGAGTGTAATATTCAGTCAACACCATGACTTCTGAGAGACATTGAATAATTATTCCTACAATATATGTGCATATACAGTAGCAACCTGATTCCCCTGATGTGATCTTCATTTTGTATCCGTCTGGAACTTCAAAATTATGATTTCCCTGCCCAAACAGAAAGAGAAACAACCAAATGACTCTTCTGACATGATACCTAAGCTAAAAGTAAATTTGGACGATTTAAAAGATAAGGATTCCATAAATTAGCACAACTGAATCCTGAAAGTATCATTTCAATTAAGTTATGCCCCAACATCTTAGTTCCATTTTACCCACCACTGATGCGAGGATGCTAAATTTTGCGTTCATGGTTTCACATAAATTTGAGCAAATAGTAACTGATAAATTAATTTTCACGTTGAATTAAATGCAAGACATTTTGTGGAGTTCCTAATAATTTTGCAAGCTCAAATTCATGGTGCTCAAGTAATTTGCTTTCTATTATACTCAAACAGCAGGCAACATATACAATGGATACAGCGGCTTCACATATTAATCAAACCTCTATTGTGACATTCTCGGCCTCGAATTCAGCATTTCCTTTAAGTATAATTTTAAGTGCCTCAAATCTTTGCACATCATGCTTCCAGTATCTATTCTCTCCACAACTCCATTCAATCCCTTCATTCAGAACTCTGACATTTTGCAGTTTACATCTACCACATCTGATCAGGAATGAAAGACATTGGTAACCCTGTAAGTACTTATCATAATTCAAGAAAAAACAAAGCAAGACTTTACCTCTGCCCATAACGTAATATGGGTTCACCATTAGTACCATTCCTGGTTGCACCCATAACATTTTCAGCAACAACAATCAAGCTACCCTCCAGCTGGATCAGAAATTTCAATTAGCATAGTTAAAGTAGCTTTCATGCTCAAAGGTAAACGGTCATATACCTGAACATTCCGCCACAAGAATTCGGCTACCTCAATCTGTAACTCAGACCTCTTGGATATTGATCCTCCACTAAACTGAGAAAATAGAAAACAAAATCATAATGAGGAATACAGATTTCTAAAGGCACAGAAGAGAATTGAATTCAGTTACAATAAATGCATGAAATTTTGCTTTTAAGTAATGGAACACCAGTTGATCAAAAGCTTGCAAAATAACATGCTTCGTATAGTTATTTAGTGCACGAATCAATATTATATAGAGCTCTATATGCTGCTAACTACTATCACAATGAATATCAAAGGGAAAAGAACATTAATAAATAATGAAACCACGAATTTAATGTGCTTACTTTTTGTCTAGTAATCTCCCAAAGTGGGCCAAGAGCAGGATGGAGGAGGATTAGGTATGGTGGTCCAGAGTCGGCATATTTAGCATTATCCTCAATCTGAAAAATTCAAAAGGAAAACCATAAATCACTATGCAGATTGTACAGAATTACGTGACAAGTGAAGTCTACAAATAAGGTACAACCAAGTAGATACAGATATGGGCTTGATACAAAAGAAGATTCAAAAAGATACCTCAGGAAGCTTAATATCACAACGGGAAAGAAGATCATAGGCATTCCTTAAGATATCTAACAATGACCCATCTGGTGTCTGCAGATAAATGAAAGATCAAGTCATTTAGATCACATCTACTGTAACCAGACTAAATATGAATCTAGCACTTGACAAATCCTAATAAATATATATGATATAAGTACTCAGAAATGGAGAAAGATATTAACCATAAAGTATTCTCAAAGGCTTTGCATTTGAATGAATATAAGGATCACATAAAACTGTTGCAAAAATAAAAAAATTAAAATAACCTGATGCAATGAACTGTCTGATTGTCTTCTCTTTCTCTTAGCAGAAGATGTAACCTTTCTTCGTTCGTTATACACAATAAAAGTATCTATTTCATCTGCCAATAGGTTGCCAACACGTATTGTTACGAAGAAGATAAGTGAAACAGCTAAGAAAGAGTGAAGCCAAATAAAACTTCTAACTGGCAATCTGCGGCCCAAGAGAATATAGCAAGAATTATTATACCTTCCACACCCTGGTAACGTCTGGATAAATAGGTACTTAAGAAACTATCCGCAATATTTTGCATTGTACACTCTAGCCGACCACCAGAGACACTGAAATGAAAAGACAATAAGCAATTGGTTTAGTGCCATGGCATCATAATAATATTCTTTTCTATTAGAGCCAAGAAGTAAGATGACCAATAGAGAAGTATATTGTCCATAATACTGGAACTATGCCCCCATCAAGCAACTATTTGTAGGCATACTACATTAGCTACAAGGAATAATAGTAACAAGACCAATATCCAGAACAAGAGAAACCCCCATAAATGCCATACTTATGGAGATTTGCAGAAAGATGCAGCTAATTAACTCTAATGAGGATTCACCACAACAATGGGTAGATAGGAATTATAACAGTCATCATATGAAAATGAGCTACAGTTTTTAAGAAAAGAAAATGAAAATGAGCTACAGTTTTTAAGAAAAGAAGGTACCTGTAACAATTCCCAAAGTGGTCCACATATGAAATTGGCTTCTTTGCATTAAGTACCATTCCTGGTAAACATTTTTCATTATCACTTGATGCAACTTCCGCCACAGCATGTAAATCCACATAAAGAATGTTCGTATTTGCAGGAAACTCTGACTGCAAACTTAACAAGAAAAGTGAAATTCATACATGTATCTTTCAATTCATCATCTAGAAGTTGAAGCAAAATTGAGAGCAACCCTACCAAAACAAGATGTGGTAACTATTACTAACTAAAAGGGGGAAAAGAAAGGAATGATGATTAACAAAGCCCACAAAACTGCATATTTTTCAAGAAAAAAATCAATGTTGCTTAAGCAAACCACTAAATTTCTGTTTCCCCGACACAATGCATTACAGTGATGGAAACAGTGTTCCCACTTCCCACTTCATGCATATTGAACAAAAATGCCAACAATAGCTACCATTTTGGAAAGATGTATTGCATGTTGGTCTCCAACAACGTGGTTAGTTATCCAAACTCCAAATATACATAACAACTTAGAAACCTGGGATAACCATGAAAATCATCAAGAAAATGCTATTCAAGTCTAACACATACCCGTGAGAAGAAACAGGTCCACTAGGAATTCCAAATTTTTCAAACTCAGTGTATTCAATGCATGACAAACCATATGCCCACTTCCCATCA
>JANZXP010000196.1:12405032-12431367 GCA_027576715.1 Erythroxylum flavicans | reverse complement strand
CCTTCATGATTTGCTTGAATTAAGAGTTAATTCAAGTGCCTAAAATAACCGGGAACCTAAGGGTCACACACATAAAAGATTGGATGAAAAATATAACGTGTATGACTAATTTTAAGTAGGCCACAAAGGTGAGCCTATTTTTTAAGTAGGCCACGATCGTGATAGAGGGCACGAATGAGTATATAATTGAGTTCTTCACTTATGTACACAAGGTCTTACTACTTGTTACACACTCAAGTGAGAGCATAAGGGCTCTAGAAGAGAACTCTAGAGTGAGAGAGAGATATCAAGAGTCTTGTTCTTGCAATTTATGCAAGAGTTGTATGAATCAAAGTGCATGTAACAAGAGTCTTGATCTATTTTCTATCATCTTAATCATATACTAGAACTTATCCACACTACAAGAAATCAACACATTTTGTGACGTTTAAAAAATGTCACAAAATCTCAAAAAATGTTACAGAATACAATTTGCGACGTTTTAAAAAATGTCACAAAAAACGTCGTGGAATGTGGTGTAGGTAAAAGGTTTCTGTGATGTTTTTAGTAAAACGTCACGGAAAACACTAACATTCTGCGGCATTTTAAAAAAATGTCACTAAAAGATTGGTCTTTCTGTAGCGTTTTTTGGAAACGTCGCAGAAAGTCACATTCCGCGACATTTCCAAAAAGCGTCACGAAAAGCCATCTTAAAACGTTGCGTAATGTTTTACAAAAACGTCGCAAATAGAATTATTTTCTTTTAATTATTATTTTTTCATTTTTTGGAAAATAATTTTAATTTAATAAATTTTCAATTTTAATAATTATTTTCTAAATAATTATTTGAAAATCTTATTTGTTTAATAACTATTCAATATTATTTATGAATTTTATTTATTTAATTCTTCAATTTTTTTAGTATATCATTAATTTTAATAATTATTCATTTATCACTTATTTTTAGTATATTATTAAATATTATTTTAATAATATTTAATAACTATTCAATATTTTTTAGTATATTATTTATTCAAATATTAAATCAATTTTTAGTGTATCATTCAATATTAATAATTAAGATTGTATATGAAGATCTGTGTATGTTTATCAAGTAGTAATAGTTCTGCTGAGTCCTATATCCAATTTTAAAGTAACCATAGGTTGTTGCACAAGATTAACCTTATGTTATGTTATTTTGTTAACGTGGAGAATGTTGCGAGAGCAGAGAAGGGAGAAGAAAAGAATTTCACAAAAGCCTAGATTTTCATTGATTCTTTTAGTCGTTACAACAGCTAATAAACAATACTTGACCCTTCTAAGACTCGACAAGTGTTCATTCTATTTAGTTTGTTATAGGCCATTACAGATACGACACATATTACCTTTAAACACTGATGCTATTACTAAGTCGTTCCTTACTGCTTCTTGCTCTTCTGCTTCCTTCTTCGACGTCGTCTTCTTTCTTCCTTCTACTCTTCCCATGTGCTTCTTTTGTTCGTAACAAGGTGGGAACCATTGGTCATAACAAATGACATCCCAGTTGTTGGGAAACTAGTTCCTTATGCAGGGAATGCCTGTATTTAAAGTAGAGTTGAGTTCAGTAACAAAACCAAGAACAGTTCAGGCAGGGAAGTTGATGTTTATGAGACAGTTCTATAACTCTTTTGGGAACAAGTTTTCGATGTTCAAATCAGGCCTTGGATTTACAGTAGCCTACTTCATCAACAAGAACTGTTCATGGTGGAATTGGGAAATCCTTAAAAGTTGGAAAATGGTACTTAAGAAATGAAGATATATCGAAGAAAGTTACCTCTACTTGTCTTTGAACAGAATGAACATAGTTAATGATCGCATCAAGAATTTTTGCTTTTCCTTTGATCTTATTTCACCCAGGAACCAAATCTTGCAGATACTTCATTCTTTCAGTAATTTTTTCTCTCCTTACCTTCATACAAGATCAACAAATTCATGTCTGTTAGAAAAAGTTGCACAAGAAAATCTAGGGAAACAGAAAGAACATTAAGCACCAACTCACTCGTTTAGATAAACTGTGACTACCGGTGGCTTGACCACGACGAGCTCGGACATGGATGTAATTTGGCTTTTGAACCTCAGTTACTTTGGAATTGTCCTTTGAAGTCTCAACAGAATTTTCCCTGCTGCTTTTGCTGGTATTCTTATCTTTGTTCTTTGATTCTTCTTCTTCTTCTTCACTTCCTTTAACTCTTTTTTCTCTAGTTTCATCTTCTGGAGCAACCTAACATGGCAGAACATAAACTTCCTTTAAGAAATGCATTCAACAAAGATGAAAACTTTCAAAATTAGTTTTCAATGTTCATCAACAAATTAGGAATTTAAGACAGTTAGATTTTTCATTTGTCAAAATTAGTTCTTTCAAGTTGTTAGAGGCAACAGAGGCAGTGCTGTCCAATGCATCAACAAATTTGATCGAAAGCTGAAATTACAAGTGAGGTCCAAAGATTTACTATTAGATTTTATATTTACAAGATATACTACATGATGCTTAAAATCTCCTAGGACTTGTAGGAACTATGAGACAGCAGATGGATAAAAGATAAGGAAATTAAATGCTATTGAAGTCTAACACATACCCGTGAGAAGAAACAAGTCCACTAGGAATTCCAAATTTTTCAAACTCAGTGTATTTAATGCATGACAAACCATATGCCCACTTCCCATCAAGATTCTTTTTCTCAATAAGGACATTGATTCCTTCTGTAGCACCTGAGATACGCTTACAAGATGCAAAGCCCAGTTTCTGTTTCATATACAATTTGTAGGCATCAGTTAGGAATTTACGTAGCCTTTATAAGACACATATGATTTTCACTAGTCAAAACAACTGAAATTCAGATCAATATTGATCAAAGTTAGACCTAATCAACATAATTGCTTCAAACTGAAATCTACTAGATGCTTTGTTCTTTCTCATTCATGAAACTCCCTCAATTCTATGTACATAATTTACCAGAAAGCAGAATTCATAGACTTGAATTGGTAGCAATGGCTGTAAAATGCAGGGACTTATGATGGAGGGGCCATCTTCAGAGTGAGTGAGAGAACAAGCACAGGAGAATATAATACTGTTAGTTCGTCAAATCTGACCCTACCTTTCGCTGGCGAAGACCAATTCCTGCCAGGGCCAGGAGAGTTAAATCCGTAGCAGCCACAACATTACTGCACAGTTAATAATCCTGTTTAGAATTTAGAAGATAGCCTTCAAAATCCAAAAGAGAAAGAATTTCAAATATCCCGATGTAGCTAACCTGACTTGTCGGACAGTTGCACCTCTCCTTCCATGATCATAAAACCACTTAAAGACACCTTTATCATAAGCAAGTTTCCAAATGACACCATGTCCTCCGGGCTTGCATACAGGTGTGAATGGTTTTGTTACCAGCCACTGCCCATCTTCTGAACTCACAGCAGGAACCATAGGCTGCGACCTCACACACATTAATTACCTACCTAAGTGATAACACGAACTGAGCAAAACAATTAAAAATCCCTTCAGCATCAAACCTGTTCAAAAAGTTGGAAATTGGAACGACCCCTTCCAAACCAGCCAAGCCTTTCACAGAGAGAAGTAACGTGCTTATGGTTGTTCTTAGCTGAACTAGTCATTATTGCAACTGGGATGATACACTGCTTCCCAAACAACTTGAAGTACAAGAATTCTCTAGCCTTGCATTTAAAAGGATTTGGTAACACATTGGTACAATGAACCGCAATTAATATAACTACTCATCCAAAAAATTATGGTTTACATATTTACAACCATCAAAAGTAGGAAGAAATTTCCAGGCTCAACAGACACAGCCTTATACCTGAAGATCTCTTATAAGGCCTTCCAACAAAGTCCGTCCACAATAGGGAAGCATTGCAGCGGGAAGACATTCACCAGTCTCATGATCAACCAAACCCAACCGGTCTGCAGAACCACCAAGAGGGTAAATTTCTCCCAGGTCTGGCAAACCCTAAAAGGATACGATCTTATTATTCTATTAAACCGTGGCATATCTGAATGGTAAGTTCTAGGAACTAACCTCAATCCCCCATAAAGCTGCTTGTGACGCGTACTCTGTACTTTTTGAGAGGTCAATTCCATTCGGAGCATGAATTTCCAAAAACTGACATTCCATAGTTTCTTCTATGCTCCGCGACCAATTTGTAGTCCGTCTTTCGATTGTTGACTGATCAAGAAGCTCCAGCACCATTATCTCATACCTGCATAAAATAGCCGTTCCAGATATTTAAAACATGAACTTCTACCAAATTTCGCACCAAGACTTGATTTCCAATATGTAAACAACTCTATAGCTATTGAATGAAACAAAGAAAAAGGGATAAAAGAACTCTCACCCAATAATGCCTCCAATGCAACCATAAAATTGTTCAATCTCCCCCAAACTCTCAATTAATTTCCTCAAATCATCAATTATATCCTCTTCCAAACCGAACGAAACACTTTTCTCTGAACGCTTACCATCACCACTCAAATCAAAGCTCTCGATCATCTCCACCAACGCCCCAAGCGCTTTCTTCACCGGGCTTCTAGACGACTGCAGTTCTTCACTCTCCGCGAACTCCCTCCCCGAGCTAAGCACGTGCTGTTGTCCCGCCGCAACCAAGCACTTGAACAAAAACAACTCGCGCGAGCCCAAATTTAGAGCAGCAAAAAGCTTCGCTAACGACTTTTTGCGAGACTCAAAGAATGCGCGAACTCTCAAGTCAGAATCAAGCACAGCGAGCTTTCGAGCCAAAGTCTTGGAGTCAGCGATCTTTGACCGGAGAGACTTCAGGCGGGAGATTTCCTGCTCGAAATTGAAGTCCGGCTCCAGCGGCGCACACTCGACCGGAGCAGTGGACGCGCGCGTCAAACGGAAACATGGAGAAGGCTCTAGAGGAGAGAAAGAAAGCGATAGAAGAGGAGTATAAGAATGAGACGAGGAAGAAGAAAACGGTCTCTTGAAAGAAAAAGATCTGGAGTTAAAAGAGAACAAAAGAAGATTGGTGTGATTAGGGTAATGGATCACATTAGATGTAGTGAAGCAGGTGTTAGCCATAGCTAGAGCTAACAGAGAAATGAAGAAGAAACAGAGAAGAACCGTCGCCTCTGCTCTGCTTCATTGTGGGTAACTTATATATAAAAAGAAATGATATATTGTAGGATAAGACAAGATTCCAGACGCATATACCAAAGAGCGAGGAGTTTACATAACTGCCAAGAGAAGCATATAATATATGTAGTGTTTGTTCTGTTTGCATTAGACGATCTGCCGTTTGATTACAAAGGGCCAAGTCCATTCCAAATAAATAATGTTAATCACATCACAGCGATAACAAAAGTTGGGAAACAAGCCCTATGACTATGGGCCTACAAAAAGGGTAAAAATTTTCACTGGTGGACTAGGCTTCTTAGGTTTTTAGAAAGATACAGATTTCTAATATTAATACTTAAATTTTTTAAACCTTAATTTCTGATATAGACCAATTTTTATTTTTTAATTCTTCGTTAATACAATTAAATTTTTAAACCTTAATTTTTTTATTTTACTGGTTTATTTTTAAAATAGTTAAAAGTTTAATAAGTCTCTACGTATATAAATTTTAAACAAGCCTTAACCAAAGGAGCTCAAGGGGCTTCAATTTTAGAACTATACAAGCTAGAATGGAATTTCTCATCAACAAAGCACGCATTTGATGACACTTAATTACTTACCCCTCCTTAAATATTAGAATATAAACTAGTCGGTCGGTCGACAAATGATCCTTCCAAGTTGTGACATAATTGGTGGACCGACATTCTTGAATTTATAGGAAATTATATTATAGGACGCCGTGCACCCAACACTGTAACCGTTGTTCATTACCATCTAACGTCTGCATCCTTTCTTCATTAAATCCAATCAAATTTATATTGCTACATTGATAAACGTAGGAGAACCGGAAGTTCATGTGGGGCTAACAAGTCGAAATCAAAAGGTACAAATAATGCATCCACGTCCTTCGAGTGATGCTTTCCATATTTTTCCCTAGGCTAGTGTTACAAGCAAAACCTTAGAGTCAGTTTATTTCTATTTCTATTTTCTTGTTTTCATTTAAGTTATTTATTTCTGTTTTTAATTTTAATTCCTTCCAATTTTCATAAATACGAAAACTATAAAGAATATTTTATTTTTGTTTATAATTTTATTGACAATCTAATTTACTATCAACTAGATATATATTATTTAATATTAATTACTAATACTAATTACAAAAAATTTAATTTACTATTATGTATTTGATTATAATTAAAATTATGAATAATTTAGTTTTATAATTGAATTAAATATTAATTTTAAAAATAAATTTATTTTATTTTAATAATCATTAATAAATATAATTTAAGTTTAAAATATCTTCAAATATATCAATTAAATTTGTTTTAATAATTAAAATAAATATTATTTTATAAATAAATATTTAATTATTATATTATTTATTAAATGTAATAATCTTTTACTAATAATTTATCAAAGAGATTAAAATAAATTTAATTAATTAATTTAAAAATAAATTATTTTTGAATTTTATATAATATGTAAGTTTTTATAATTAGTAATAAAAATATAATTACATTGACTTAATGACCAAACATAATTTTGTTTGTATTTAGAAAAGAAACAAAATGTTGAAAATATGACAGAAAAATAAAATTGCATCAAACAACCCTTAGTCTTTATTAAAAAGGAATAAAAAAAGTCTTATATTTGATATATGCATCAAGTTTAATCGCTGGGCCCTAACCCTGTTAAGTAACCTTTTTTTTTTGGTAAAAAAGGAAAGAAATACAAAAGCCTAACGCCTTAAGAAAGCAACCAAACGCTGGTTATTAGAAAGCAACAGTCGTGACTCAGGGATTGGATCAATCCACATAACCTAATGACGAAAATGAGACGACCCTCGCCTAGCTAAAAAATTCACACATTGATTTGCTTCCCAGAAGACAGTAGAAATTGAGCACACTCATGTCCTAAAAAGAAGAGACCTGATCTCTAGGACCAGAGGCAAATAAGGATGAAAGGGGGAGCAGGATTGAATGATGAGACGAACTGCCTCTAATGAGTCTGTTTCCACTAGAACCTTGTAATGCCCAAGATCCCAGGTAAAAATCAGACCACAACGAATAGCTTGTAGTTCTGCCATCATATTAGTTGCATGTCCAATATAGCCAGAGAAGCCTGACACCCAACAACCATTGTCATCACGGATGAGTCCACCAATCCCAACATCTCCAGGATTACCCAAGGCATTGCCATCAACATTGAGCTTAATAAAACTCTCTGGGGGAGTCAACTAAGAAATCCATTTGTCTAGCTTAGGCTTAGGCATAGCCCCACCTTGTGGCAAAGCCAATGTACATTCCATCAAGAGAGACTTAATCCATTGGCATTGACCAGAAATCGAACTAATGGAATGGGTAATGACATCACGATTTTGTTCACACTAAATGACCCATACACATATAGTAAACTTCAAGACAGAGGAGAGCAATAATGACACATCGAAAAGAAAACTATCTAACCATTCATCCAAAGTAGATGCAAAGAAGTCCCCAGTGACATCACTCCAAACCGTGAGCCACACTTTCGTTGCTCAGACGCAATCCCTCAAGGCATGAAGAGTAGTTTCGTGTCGTCTTCCACAACGAGAACACATAGACGAGGTAACCATTGCCTTATGATGACGAAGAGAATTAATGGGGAGACGATGCCATCGGACTTGCTAAAGGAAGAATCGAAACTTTTGAGGAATCGGGAGTTTCCAAATTCTAGACCAATGCTTATGAGGATCAAGAGGAAAAGGCACACTAGTAAGATAAGCATAACCTGATTTTACTGTATATTGACTTGATGTGCTCTCGTCCCAAATAAGGATATCCTCGAAACTCACATTTGGAGAGGTAGGGGCAGCAATTAATAGACGCTGCACATCAAGGGGGATAGTAGTGTGAAGTCCAGCGAGATTCAGCTCCCCAGAAGCCAACAATAGATCACAAACACGCAGATGAGAATCAAGTTCATTAATAGGCGATACAAGCTGACGAAGAGGCGCTTCCCCAATCCAACGATCCTTCCATACCGAAACATGCTCACCATTGCCAATCTGCCAAACAAAGCCATCCTTAAGGAGAGAAGTGTATGCTGGATAGCCCGCCACACAGGAGAAGCATACGCCAGGTAGACCTTCTCAAAGATGGACTTGTCACGTATATATCGATTATGGAGAATAGTAGCATAAATTGTCGTATCGTGATTAACTAATGCCCAAACGAGCTTGCCTAGCATAACAATGTTATTATCTCTAGCCATGTGGATACCCAAGCCACCATAAGATTTGGGACTGCAAACAATTTCCCAACTGAGAAGGTAGATCCCCTTTCTCCCACCTGATGATTTCCAAAGAAAGTCTCTGCAAGCTTTATCAATCACACCACAGACTGCGGTAGGAAGCCAGCACATCTGCATCGTATATAAGGGGATGGTGGATAAGGTAGACTGCATTAAAGTGTGTCGCCCAACCTTATTCAATAATTTGGTCTTCCATCCCTCCAAAAGGTGTTGGATTTCTCAACGAGATGTTGAAAGTCATGCTTCCGATCATTACCAAGCAACGAAACCCCAAGGTAAGAACCCAAGTCGTCAAGTTAAGATGACGTTGCAAAACTTCCTTATGCTGTTGTGATGAGCTCGGTGAGAGGAAGGCCTTGGACTTTTGTTGATTGATGGACATGCCAGAGAAAGAACAGAAAGAGTTCATGAGATTGAGGACAACCCTACAAGCACATAAAGTGCCATGGGAAAATAGTAACATATCATTTGCGAAGAGTAAGTGAGAGAGAGCTGGACTATTGTGTGCAATCTGCACAGGCTGCCATTGGTTGCAATGAACGCTCTCACTGATAAGCAAAGAAAGCTTCTCCATACGAAGGACAAACAAATACGGAGAAAGGAGGTCACCCTAACAGAGGCCACGCTTAGGAGAGAAGGGAGACAATCGAGCACGATTCCACACAATGGAGAATCATGGACTAGAAACACAAGACATAATAAGAGAAATCAGTAAAGGAGGGAAACCAAAGTCAGATAAGGTTTAGCATAAGAATCGCCAATCCATTCTATCGTAGGCTTTGGCTAGATCAATCTTCATAACAAGCAGTCCCTAACCTAATTGAAAAATGAAAATCTTGAACTATATATATATATATATAGTTAGAATATTAACATAATTTGGATTAGAGGTATTTCTATATGAACAAATTAATTAAGAAGTCGTTTAATTCAACTTTTATTTTTCTGTTGTAGTTTTTAGTTTTTAGTTTTTTTTCTTCTAAATAAAGACCAAAATGTATTTAGTTGTTAATGTCATTGTAGTTATATTTTTGTCATTTATAATAATTACATATAGATAAAACTTAAAGATAAATTATTTTTAATTAAATAAATTTA
Organism: Erythroxylum flavicans; assembly: GCA_027576715.1. Classification (NCBI taxonomy): domain Eukaryota; kingdom Viridiplantae; phylum Streptophyta; class Magnoliopsida; order Malpighiales; family Erythroxylaceae; genus Erythroxylum; species Erythroxylum flavicans. Next base: position 12,421,870 of record JANZXP010000196.1, on the reverse strand, counting down.
TTTTATATCTTATAAAATATTCATTATATTCATTAATAAATTATTTTATTTTATTAATATAAATAATTTAAAAAGAGCTTTTTATTTATTAATTAATATTTATTTTAAGTATATTTTAATTACTAAATCAAATTTTATTTGAAATTTATATATTTTAAGATATTTTAAATCTAATTATATTTATTAATAATCATTAAATTTAATATATCTAATTTAATTAAAATTTTAATGAAAGTATCAATTAAAATGAAATTATTCATAATTTTATTGATAATTAATTAAATATATAATATAATATTAAATTATCCATAATTCTTATTAAAAATTAATATATTAAATAATTAGATAATAATTATTTGGTTGATAATAAATCAGATTATGGAAAAAGTAGATACAGAAATCAAAAATTACTTTTTATGATTTTCGTAGTTTTTAAAAACTAAAAGGAATCAAAATCAAAAAAAGAAAATAAAACCAAAACAAAAAACTCAAACAAATAACATTTTTATTAAATTTAAAAACAAAAACAAAAAACAAAAAATAAAAATAAAAATAAAAACAAACAAACAAACCTTTAGTTTATGTGATTATAGAAATACTTATAATCTAAAGAGATAATTAGTACGAGTAAAAGACAAATACATCCTCTGTAATTTAAGAAATCTTAGAAAAATTTCCTAATCTTTAAAATTCTCTAAGGAAACTTCTTTTAGTTTTAGTCTTTCACAAAATACTTTATTTTAAATTTAGATTAAAAATAACAATGAAACTTATGAAGTACTAATTTCAAGCATGAACTAATCAAATATTACTAATATAGTAATTCAACTCATCTCTTGACTCAAACTAATTCAATTTAACTTAAATTAATAATTTAAGATAATTATTAATGTTTTAAAATCTAAACTGGAAATCAAACTAATAAGACAAGAGGTTTAAGATTTAAAAGGTTCACCCGATATCATACCATCATAAAACTGGCTAAAATTTTAATAAAATTTAAGAATTTGAAATATGATTGAAAAAGATTGTCCTTACCTATCGAAGAATTTAAAGTTTAATTAAAAAATTGTTAAATGAATATTAATTAATTAATTTTAGTTTACAAAAACTTATTAATTTAAAAAATTCACATATTAATTAATAAATTGATAAGTTTTTAACAATAAGAGTTATTAAAATAAACCGAACCGAAAATTTGAAAACTAAACTGAAGAGTTAGACGGTTCAAGATTTTTACAATTAAACTGGCAATATCGGTTGATTTTTTAATAATGGATAATTATAATAAATTATTAGTTCGAGTTGAATTTAATTAAGTTAGTTTGAGTTTAAGAGATATATTGAATCTTCACATAAAAACAGTATTTAAAAAGCTTATGTTTGATATTCATACTATATGTATTTTGTAGTTATTTTTATATCGAAGTTTAAAACAAGAGTTTTTTTTTAAAACTGAAAACTGAAAGGAACTTTTTCAAGAATTTTAAAAACCAAGAGTTTTCTAAAAATTTTTAAACTAAGGAAAAGTCTACGCCGCTTACCCACATAGCAATATCTATCCCGTCTCATGCAACGGTTATTATTCACGATCTCACCTTAACTGACGCCATGCAAGAGGAAGTGAGCTGCCAGGCAGCTGGAAAACCAAATCAGGACGTAGGTAGGACCATATCCATGCCATCGTCCTCTTCTCCTGATTTACTGCCTCCTGGCCTTCCACCAAAATTAGACACTGACATGAGTCCAGAAAGCGAGACCCTTATCGTTCCAAACTTCCAAGCTACAGATAATCAGATGAACTCCACGCCTGACCCCTTGAGGGCAATGGACATCCCCCTAGTACACACTAAAGAATCATAGTGTTTGTTTCGTTTTAAGTTTTCATTCATGTCTATATTTATTTGGAACTGCCAAGGGGTTGGAGCTAAATCCTTCAAGCTGATCCTAAAAAATTATCTTAGGATTCACAATCCAATTCTCACGGTGCTCGTCGAATCGAGAATCAGTGGTGATTGAGCAAGGAGGGTTATTCGGAGCTTGGGCTTTGAGCAATCTTTCAGAGTAGAAGCTTCAGGGTTCTCCGGAGGTATTTGGTTATTATGGAAAGCTAATATTAACTGGAGACCGTACAATTTTGACTTTACAGCTATTTACGCTAGCCTAAATCATTCCCTTCAGCACTTTCTGTAGGATTATCTCCGTAAAATTGCTCGAATCACTTCTAACCGTGGATCGTGGGGAGGTGATTTCAATGCTAAACTTGACAGTACCGATATGAGAGGAGGCCCCAGACTTTTATCGGTAGTCAATAATCACTTCCGTGACTGTGTTCATCATTGTCATCTTCATGATCTAGGTTATGCTAGTCCCAAATTCACCTGGAAAAGAGGACAAATACTAGCCAGACTAGATCGAGTTCTCTGTTCAACCTCCTGGCATTCCACCTTTAAGAACACTTTGATTCAGCATCTCCCTTTCATCAAATCAGATCATCGACCACTTCTAGTGAACCTTCATAACAATATCAAGTTGCATCGCATCACGAAACCTTTCCGATTTCAAATAGCCTGGTTGATGCATGACGAGTTTGATCAAATTATAAAATAGAAGTGGCAGTCGTGTACTAATGATATAAGTGGCGCTTTATCCAATCTCTCACATTCCTTACTGGAATGGAATTCTAACACCTTCAGGAATATCTTTCATCGGAAGAAGAGGCTTCTGGCTCATCTGCAAGGCATCCAAACAGCTCTGGAAACTCAAGACTTACATTACCTTCGAGATCTCGAGGAGTATCTCAGATCAGAGCTGGAACAGGTTCTTTACCAGAAAGAACTTTTCTGGCACCAACGCTCAAGATGTCAATGGTTAAGTCAGGAGGACCGGAATATGAAGTATTATCAAACCGTTACCTCAAACCGTTAGCGAAAATCTCGGACTACTACCCTTAAAGATGAGCAGGGAATTATGAGATTAGATACGGCGAGCATTTTACGGATAGCTCAAACTTTTCTGGCACATCTTTACACTCAAGACCGTCAGGCCCCTAGGACTTCCCAACTTCCTGGCACGTTCCCCCAACTCTCACCCCAGGCTATTATAGAATTGCAACATCCACCAAACCTAGAGGAAATCAAGAATGCTTTCTTCTCTATGGCTCCGAATAAGGCACCCAGATTAGACAGATTTACTGCCCTTTTTTATCAATCACAATGGCCCACTGTCAAGCCATCCCTGACTTTGTTTATCCAACGAATTTTTCGACACGAAGTCTGGGACACTGAACTCAATCGGACCATTATAGTGCTTATCCCTAAGATCCCCACGCCCACGTCGATAACCCATTTTAGGCCCATAGCGCTCTGTTCTGTGCTTTACAAAGCCATAACCAAGCTCATTGTGACCTGCCTAAAACCTCATTTAGATGACCTAGCACTGACCTAATGCAGCTTTGTTCCTGGGCATTAAATTACTAACAATATCATCATCGTTTAAGAAGTGCTTCACTCTATGAAACGAAAATCTGGTAAAAAAGGCATCATTGCGATAAAGGTGGACTTAGAGAAAGCCTATGATAGACTTTCCTAGGATTTATCATTGATACTCTTTTCAAGATTGGTATTCCAGACTCGTTGACTAATTTGATCATGAAGTGTCTCTCCTCGATTTCTATGCAAGTGAACTAGAATGGGGAGCTCAGTGACTCTTTCTATCCCACCAGGGGTATTCGACAGGGTGACCCTCTATCGCCTTACCTTTTCGTTCTTTGCATGGAAAGACTGGGCCGCTTAATTAACGTTTCTATCTCTAACGGACAATGGAAGCCGATTCGATTAAGTAGAGGCAGACCTCCCCTATCTCACTTATTCTTTGCCGACGATCTCATTCTATTCGCGGAAGCCTCCTTAGACCAGATACAAGAAATACAGGATACGTTAAACACATTCTGCACAGCTTCCGGTCAACAGGTCAGTCATGACAAATCTCGATGCTTTTACTCTAGGAATATTCCAAACACACTGGCTCATTCTCTCAGCGAGGCCTTGGGTTTCAAACTGACTAATAATTTGGGACGTTACCTCGGCATGCCCCTTTTATATGAGCGGATTAATACAAGAACATATCAACATATTCTGGACAAGCTTCAACACCGTCTCTTGGGGTGGTCATCTAACCTTTTATCGCTCGTAGGTAAAATCACTCTGATTCAGTCAATCATTGCAGCGATCCCCATTTACACGATACAGAAGGTTCGCCTACCGTGACAATTATGTGATGACCAGGAGAAAATCATGCGTCAGTTCCTGTGAGGCACAACACCTGATAAAAAGAAGATCAGCTTGGTCAATTGGGACACACTGTGCCTGCCCAAGGAGATGGGGGGTCTAGGAATTCTCAAAATAAGGGAAACCAATGATGCATTACTTGCCAAACTCGGCTGGCCAATGGTTTCTAAGCCTAACGCTCTATGGGTTCAAGCGCTATCTGCTAAGTATAAATTTGATGCTAACAGTTTTCCCTTTTCTTTGATGTTACAGGTGGATCGATGATCTGGAGGAGTATCAAAGCGACTGGGCATCACGTTATGCAAGGAATGAAGTGGATGATAGGGGATGACTCCCGAACGAGAATCTGGCTCAATCCATGGGTCGATGATTGGGGTACCTCATACAGTGGCCCCGATCTCTCCAGGAATTATTGATCACCGAGTGCACCAATTCACAGACACTACTGGTAACTGGCATTGGGCCGCTTTTCAACACCTACTCCCTTCGACGATCTGTTTAGCTATTGCAAGTATCCTACCACCGAAGCTGTTCCTAAGGCCGGATAAGCTTATTTGGGCCCGCACAGAAAATGGGTATTTCACAATGACGTCAGCTTATTCCATGATCTTGCACCACGAGGACGCTATGTCCAATGGCTACTAGAGGACTATTTGGCAGTGGTAGGGTCCCCAACGAATTCGCGCATTTCTTTGGCTCTTATTGCATGATAAGCTTCTCGCTAATCAACAGCAGGTCCATAAAAGTTTCACTTCGGATGCGACTTGTTACTATTGCCACCTCGAGGAATCCTCTCTTCAAATTGTGCGGGACTGCCCCAAAGCCCGCACCCTGTGGAATAGGTTTCAGTTTCCCCCTTAGGTTATCACTGTAGAGTTTTTTTTCACAGACAACAATGAGTGGCTCCTAAAAAACCTCCACACACACCGAGAGGTAGGGGGCTTCGACTAGACTATTATCTTTAGCACAACGTTTTGGTTTCTCTGGTCTTGGAGAAATAGAGCCCTCTTCGAGGATCACTTCTCTTGGCCAATTTCGCTAGAGCATCAGGTTTTAGAATATGTGCACCACATTCACATGGCGGTAATTTGGCAACGAAGGACTTAGATGAGCAATTGCAATCCTCGGAAACTAATCGTCGGCTAGAGCAAACCTTCCTATGGCTGGGTGAAATTAAATACAGACGGGGCCAACAAAAGCTTCAGCAATTCGGCCACAACAGGTGGCTTGTTGCGCGACAATTTAGGCTCTTGGTTGGGAGGATTCATCCAGAACATTGGCTGGTGCTCCCCGTTAACTTCGGAATTTTGGGGGGTGCTTTCGGGCCTTAAGCTGGCATGGTCCTTGGGGTACCGCCATATAGTCGTAGAAGTGGACTCGCACACAGTGACCAATATGCTCTCTTCTCCGCCGATGAGAGCTACTTCCTTAAACCCTTTAGTATTGGGAATTCATGAATTGCTTTCTCGTAACTAAGTCGTAGTAATTCGACATATTTACCGGGAAGGCAATAAGAGTGCGGACTGGCTTGCAAATCATGCAGAACAGTTCTCCTTAGGGATCACTGCTTTTGAGCACCCTCCTACAGGATGCATACCTATCCTCTTAGAGGATGAGTCGGGGGTTTTTCACCCGAGAGCTCCCATTTATTTGGACTAAATAAGATCTTGACTTATAGTTTTGATAATAATAAAATATGTCACTTCTAATATTTTTTAATCTTTGGTGATGATATTAAGTTAATTTGTTAAATATTTATGCAAAATGTCAAAGGATCTAAATGAATAAAGTAAAACACCAAATATAATTAATATAGTTTTAAAGGAATTCAAGTCAAGTAGATCAAGAATAAGAAAGAGTGAAGGTATTTTATGTATAACAAACTATTACATCTTTAACCTTATTATAGTCATTTCAATAGTCTAAAGACTCAATATTATATGAATATGTTATATTACATTCATAATTTATAAATCTTTCATAATTAAGAGGCAATTTAGTTTGAGTTTAAAAAAAAGACTTGTCGATGCATCAAAAATATTTTGCAATTTTTTTTAATTGATTTTGAATCAAAATTTTATGAAAAGAATGTATTAATCTTTGAAAAAACTTGAAAAGTATTAAAAAACTTGTTTTAAGAGGTTTAGTCAATCTACATTAGAGTTAGGTTGGCCATAATATTTTTTACATTCTAGACATACATTGGTACAATAATGTCATATACAGTTGTCCGTTGTCTTTAAAAGAAAGTCGGTTTGCAGAATAATAAGTTTGGATAGTTTGTTTCAGGAAGCACTCATTAATATACTAGTCATCATATTCACACCTTAGTCAACCATTTTTACTTTAATTAGTTATTATAACGATTAAGTTATGTCTCTAACATGCATATTTGATTATCATAAATATAAATAGATAAGTTGTAAGAAGGAGCATTGATACTAAAGAAAGTAAAAGTAAGCTATTAAAAGAGTTTCATTACAATCATATATGTGTGAGCATAATATTAGCATTTAGTATATGGTGTGATTAAGGAAAGAGAGTTCTTGAGTTGTATTTAAGAATTTGTGAAATCAATTGAGTGAGTTTATAAAATTTCTTTTTACTCGTAAATAAAGAAGACGTTTTATATATAGTATTTCTTTACATATCGGAAGAAGAGATATAATAAAATTTTAGTATGGAGTATGAGAAGTGAATGTAATCCAATAATTATTTGACTGAATTATTATAAATTGAATTTATCTATCTATCTTTTTTTATTATTGCTGTAATTATTTTTATAATTTTATCATATAAATTTGATATAACTATATATTAGTACATTTAATTTATTTATTTATTTATTACTAAAAATATATAAAAATTCTCATAATATAAAAATTTACTTTCCTCCTGTCCATCATCTAAACATCAGTACGTATATTATTGAAATTCCAATATTAGATTTTAAGGAAGCTATATCTTGATCAGAACCATATATAGTATATTTAAAAATTTAAGCCATCAGGTGATAGATCCATTCATTCTATTTCTTGTCTATTCAATGTGAAATAACTTATTCCAATAAGAGCGAGGGTTTACTTCTAAAGAATTGAATATGGTACTGATAATTAAGTTGTATAATAACTTGTCAAAATAATTTTTTTTGTATTGAAGTGATTGGCGGAATTAAGTGGTTGACCTGAAATGGAATTCTAGGGATTATTATGTCGAAAGTCTTACATATATAATCCATTTCTGGTTGCCTTTGAATTTGTTCACTTTGCATCCAACTGCCTTAAATTTTTCCTTTTAAGTAGCAGATTCCTTAATGTTCTTCAACATGTTTGGATGGCTGCACAAGTATAAATAAGACATTTGTTTGAAAAACTGTTCTTGAACTTAATTGGATTGACTAAGTGCGGCCACAATTATGTATTCTGAAGAATATTGATGGATCCAAACTGTGTCGCATTTTCAACTACAGGTCTTCAAATTCCTGTCTATGAACTCAAATTTCAACTTTAGGTTATTCTTCTTTGACTGGAAATATATATATACACAATTGCGCTTAAGTCAGTATTCTATTTGTTCTTGTTGTATTCTAACCATATTAAAAAGCAGTGCTTATACGTATGTGAGAAAGATTCTCACATTCATACTCTAATTAAGTTATAATTATTCATCCCGAACGCTTGTTCTATTTTGAATATTTTTGTTAAGATTATATAGTTAAGTACTGGCTCAAAGTTACTATAATCTAGAAAGTGCTTTCAATGGGAGACTAGGGTATGCCATAAGCCAAAGACATCTAATCAAAGATATCTAAACAGCTAACTCCATGAAAAGGTATGGGTAACAAACATTGGATGAATTTTCTCTTCCGAAACTCAGCCAACTGAACGGCAGGAAGCAAGATGACGAACATAGACCTGTTATGAACGCTATTCTATGCGCTGCACTTAACTAAAGATAGCTTCACTGATATATATAGTTTTGAAAGCACTTTTTCCTTTGAGTCAATCTTCAGAGATGAATCAGAAATGACAACGAATTTTCCAAAACTCTACCTTATTTATGGATTCTCAAGGAATTAATCATATTCATGTATATATAAACATCCTCGCTTCTTATTCTAGGATTTACCCGCACGCTTATTCAATTTTCTCGAGCTTCTCTAGTCTTCATCCACAATGAAACTCTTGTTATCTAAGCAATACTATTATGGCATGACATACTGATCATGCTACTCAAAGCACATGATATGAATATCCCAGTTCCTACCTGTGTCTTGTAAGACTGCCGATAACCTAGATACTACCAGGCCTCACACATGTAAATGAGGTAATAGTTAGTTATATTTGGCTTCCCTCAAACTAGTATTTACATACTCTTGCTTCAACCGATTGCCTTAAGAAGTTTGAAATAACCTACACGGTTTACTTCATTAATTTATCAAAGACTGATAGTACTGGTCAGGCTTTTCTTCATACATTAACATCGTTTTTGTTTGGAGGCGTTGAGAATTCTGCTTTTCTCTTCTTCAAAATGTGCGGGATAAACATCTAACAAGTAGAATAATCGTACTCTCAACTGAAAACTGATTGTCTTATCTAAGGATATTGGAGAACTATGGTCGGCTCCTAGACGTTCCCTGAATGAACACTAGTCAATATTGTTCACCTGTACAGTATTTTTATCCAAGGCCGAGGGGTATTAGAAAGCGTGCTGTCGTTTCGTGAAGCATACCTGTCTATATATTATAAAAGGATTTTCGTGGAGATCATTTGAGTAAATCGAGTCTTGTTCCAATTTTATTTGTTTCAAAACACGACAACGGGCTAATCAAGCAAGATTTTACCAGGAGATAGGAGACCTATTCAACTATAAACAATCTCAGAACCCAATATGCACATCTTGTAATGCTAAAAGTGTTCATCTATTTCTTGGTATCAGCACCGTTGCGGCCTACTAGCCTATATCATGCGTACAAACGGCAAAAAATAAAGATTAGAAAAAATTGTCTATTACCTTGTCTACTGGTGCATGAAATGATCATTGAGCAATGGCCCGGATAAGTAAGTACCTCAAGATCTCACTCAGAATTGTCTCATTCACAAAGTCAGATCTAGGGTACTAGCCATCCTTGCACGCTTCCTCCTTGCATCTCCTTCGTTGAATCTTTTAGGCTTTGAAGATGAACCCGAAGACAAAGAAAGAGATAATATACTATCCTTATCGTCAAACATCAGATTTTTCTCAAGTTCCACATCTTTTACTCCCACTTTCAGAGACAAATTCAAGTCTAGGTTGAATTCATGATCGGAGTTTCTCCTTTTTAAGGTTTGAAATTCTTGAACTCTCCTCCAATTTTTGTAGCTGGAGTTAGCATTATCCAGACAATCCAGGACTTGCTCTATCCCTCTCTCTTGCTGCTTGGTTTTGAAGCTGTCATCCATTGAGCTTGGTCTTTTTTCGGTTTGCCAAGATCTGCACAATGACTTCAATTCCTCGAAAGATTGATGAGGTGTATAGGTAGTCTGTCCCCTGAAAGGTCCTTTAATGATCGAATCGTAATCTATATGGTCGCTGCATCCAACAAGTCTCCCAGAGACAGAGCCATAAATACCATGTTTGGTTCTATTCAGTGCAGTTCCTCCCATGTAAGAGCCATAAATCTGGTGCTCCTGACCTCTCCAAGAAGCATCCGCATATCTTTCAGAGAGCAAGAAGTACTTGTTATATATGGCACCAATTGGAAGTTCAATTTACTGCTTTAAACGGGAAAGTCGGACAAAAATTTGTACCTTAAACTAGAAGATGGCCTTTGAACGAAACTCCGTAGCATGGGAAGCTGGCTAAGGTTATAGATATGGCGGTCTCGGCCTTCGGAGATAAGTTGCCCTGCCAACATCAATCTCTTTCCTTTAGGTGATTGGACTACAAACCCTAAAGAAACCCTAACCATTTGGAATACTAGGATTCAGAACAGTACCTTGATTGGGTTCATCAGTCTTCTTGCTTCTATACATCTGATCAAAGAACCAACGAGAAAATTTGGTAAACTAGGATCAACACATTTTTCAATTGACATAATTGATTTGGAAAACAAGTATTGTGTGAAATTCGCTTAGATCAATATACCTGAAGATGACTTTTCACATGAGCGATGCTAAGTCCTTTGATGTTCATCAATTGAAGAACTAACTTTGGGGTTGCTCCTGCATAAATGAAATTGCAACCGCTGTTAACAATTGGCCCAAAAATTTCTTCACCATGAAATAAGAAGCATGAACCGAAAGGTATATATGAGTCGAGCGTAATCAGTTGAGTACTAACTCTCTTGTCCTCCTAGTCTTTCAACTGCATCAACAAAGCATAAATGGAGATCAGGAGTCCATCGAAGCCTAGGCAACTTAGAACGATTGTATTGGCGTACAGATCCAGATGTTGCCCTCTTTTCATTCTCTTCAACCGAGCTGTTGCTTATGCTCTCCCCATATTTTGGCTTGGAATTACTCGTGTTCACCTCCTCCTCACCCTCATCTTCGCCGACTTTCTTGTTAGAATAGCTTGACTTGGAATCTTCAGAACTTTCACTTCCCTTCATCTTTTCTATCTTAGCTGGATTCCTATATTCAGCTCTACGTGTGAATGATCAAGAAACTATAGTGCGTCTTAGAAATGACTTTGGATGTCTCAGTTTCATCATTCTTACCTAAGACAAAAGGAGAAAATAAAGAAAACCTGTGTCCCTCTTAGAATAAGCAGCAACATATATGTGCACAGCACACCCCTTGGAATTGAAAACCCTAGACCTTGACATGTGTGGGGAAATAGTCACCCATGTTTCACTTTTTCCCTCTCTCTCATTTGTCAACATTTTTTTCACTTTACATGCATGATGTGATCTATCATGTGTGCAGGTAATGTATGATGCGTATTTATTGGACATGTACGATATTAAATTAGAGTAGTTGTGAGGCAGGAATATTGAGATTTTACATTAAAACATTACAACATCAACATTTTGATATAAATTAAGATCATGAATCCCTAGCTACTCAATCTTTTACTTAATAGAAGACTCTAGGATTTCGAACCAAAGTTTGCAAGTTTTTTGGCGTCTCGCTAGCACTCGTCAATTGGAAAGAGAATTCTTTTGTCATTTAGTGCTAAGTTTGGGATTTGAATTTGTTAATTAGCTTCATTTAATTTCTGATGTCTAAACTAATACTAAAATTAACAATAAAAGAGAAGAGGGTCATCCACACAACATGTGTGGAATAAAAAGGGATTATATATAGCTCATGAATGTGAAGAGTTGGCCCTATCAGAGTTTGCTGGCCTGTCACTCACTCACTCCACAGAGAGACTTGGAAAAAATAACCTCTATCTTTCCGACGAGAATCACGGAATTTTCTTTGTCTCCATCCAATAAGAGTCCTTATCTTCTTATTTCAACAACTGATGTCTCTACATGTGGTCTTTGCATTGTAATTAGGTTACATATATGTTAACCTCAGTTCTGATCAATATATATTATATGTCCAGATTAATATATAAGAACCCCACCAAACTGCTAAACCATGCAAAGCATGACAGGATCATGTGTAACACATAATGATCAGTTCTACGTTGGTGGGCCACACCCATAACAAGAGAATGTTGGTGGAATATTTTTGAAGTGTTCTGATTAAGAGTGAAAATCAATTTCACTGTGTACGGCAGTTAACATCGTGGCACAGCCTAGTTAGTTTAGTTAAGACCTTTAACGTTGTCTGGCCCCTCCCCTTGTATTTCTTTCCAATCTCAAATAAAATAAGGCAAAGATTCTCTAAACTCCACTTCCTCTACGACCATTGACTGTTCAGGAAAAGTTAAAACAGTGTCAGGATAAATATGCCATTTAGCCTAGGAGTTAGTTTAACTGGTTCAACTCCCAATAGAAACTTTTTAAAATCATACGATTTACATGATAAATTTGGAAATTAACTAATATTTGATTTAGTAAAATAAACTAAGATTCTGGAGATTATCTAATAAACCTATGGACACATAGACTGAAATTAACTATTACTTGATGGGGGCCTTTACCATAATAAAATTACATCTCGATTTATTACAGTAAATTTCAATAAATATAAAAAAAAGGGGATCATGGTTTTAATAACCAACTTTCTCGAGATTCAACAATTGTCATCCACATGCATAGTTACGGGTACGTGTTTAGTTGTAAGTCTTAATTAAAGCGGAGTAGGCATATAAATTCTGTGCGAGACCCAATACCTGATATTCCATCCCCGTGTTTCCTAACAGCATTTATGAGCTATATTTTGCAAGTCTTTAACTTTGACATATAACCACTAACTAAAGCTTAAGGACTATGCTTTTCTTTAGGTGAAAACCAGCTTGTTATCACGGGAATCCCTTGAGAGAAAATCAGAAATTCAAAGCCGTCCAAGAAATTAATGTTGCTTTTGAATGTAGATACTTGCTTGAATTTGTGGAGCGTGTGGATGACTGCAAATGCTAAGAATATCTCACCGTACCAAACAAGAATTGGTACATCGTAGAAAATATTATTAAAATCTATATTAAGTCTTGATTTCTTATTTATATGGTTTAATTTACCTTGTATAATTAAATTATAAGCAATATTGGACTAAAACTATCACATAAGCTAAAATATTCAACCTAAGATCCCCTAAATACGTTTTTAGAATTGGCCCCCATTTCACAATAAAAGCAAACGAAATTCAAATTATTAATTAAGTAAATAAATAATAGTTAAAATGTTGTCTATTCTTTTTTGCTCGTACTTATCGGAAACACAGAAAAGGCTAAATCCATCACCTAATCAAATATAAGTAATGTCCAACTTGTCGATTTACGTGCATATACAGCATCCTGGAAAGATCTATAGTTAATTTAAAATATCAAGGATCGATGTTTTGCAATTGGGAGATCATCAGTTCTGAGCAATGGTGGGCTGGTTCCCCTGTGAAGACTATTAAACAAAAGGCGTAGGCCTGAGAGATTCGACATCAAGCACCCAACCTGTAAAGTCAACTCTTAACAGGACCTCTGTTTTCTTCTTCCCTTTGCCTCTACTTTTAAAATGTGCATGAGAATACGTGAACCTATTAATGCGGATCTACCGTCCTCCCAGAATGAGGATGTCTGTCCTTTTCTACATCATAGTTTAACGTATCTTCTACATGTAAATATACATTCATGAACCGTCATCGTATGTGATCATGCCATGCCATGCAATTACCATATCATTAATGCATGCTGAGTGGCTAATGATATACCCGTCATCCAAGTTAATTAGGTTGACGCTTTCAATTTCAAAAGAAGCTTCATCTTCACACAACTGCCCATTTATAGAAAGAGTAATTAAGGATTTTATTTCACCAGTATTAGATCATGAGTCTTACATATATACATAATTGATCGATGGCTTTATATCATCCCCACGATCATATAATATCTACCTCTTTGTCATCAGATTTTTAAAAGTCAAGGGATCGTTTAGACCCAAAAGCAATCAAGATCAAGTGGCCGATTTAGACCGAGAAGGAAGGTTAATGCACATCACTGCGTAGCTAGTGTGATCAGGAAAGCAATTAGAAGAACGAAGAAATATATATTTATTGATGGGTAGCCTTCAAACAGGAAAACGTTTGCATAGACTTGAAATTAATTATTATTCAGTAATATATAGATCGATAGAATGGTAAACCCATCTCAAAGGTATTTTTTGTCTCATTTTCAAGGCATATTTGCTGGCCAGCGACATTGACGTGTTACCTGTCACTAGATGTATTCACCAATTACATATACACACACATATATATCTTATATATATTCTGTGTACATATCATTTTTGGTGAATTGCATGAATTTCATGGTTTGCAATTCTAGGTGATACATATCGATCGATCGTACAAGGCTTATATTTAATATGTATATACTCTCCATGTCGCTCTCCAATTCTCTTTCTTTCCTTACCTAACATGAAAAGTTTGAATCCAACTTGCTTTGAATAACTGTTGTTAATATATCATACGTGACCATGTTCATCAAAACCTAAGAATCAAATTAGATGAATCAGAATTTAGTAATATCTTTTGAATCCAACTTGCTTTGAATAACTGTTGTTAATATATCATATGTGACCATGTTCATCAAAACCTAAGAATCAAATTAGATGAATCAGAATTTAGTACTATCTCTTAATTTGAGACTTGTACAGAACCTGTTTACGTCACAAACTTCCTCAACCTAATTCATTGGTAAACCTGTGATTTAATTTTTCTTTAGATCGAATTCCAGCTGAAATAGCCATACATCCGTATTGACTTGAATTTTTCATGTTTCCTTTTTTCTTGTTCTTTGATTTAAGTGCACAATTAAATACCTCTAAACTTTTGTACGATGTCGCATGTTACACTGAATTATTGTCTACTTGGACAATGTTTATACATAGGTAGACATCGTATGATCAAGTTATTGCTCAGGCTGTTTATATATATATAAGCACCTTACTGGTAATTATTCACATCGGATGGATTGTATCAGCCACACACTATCTCTTTCAGTACAAAAACGCAAGCTTCTAGATGGCTTCGTGCACTGTTGGTGAAGAATTATGAATGGTATTATTCATCATATTCTTAAATATAATGTTGATTTACCTATTGTCTTTAGAATAACAGATAACGTACTTTAGATCTCTTATTTAAAAATTCTTAATAAAAATAATAACCTTCAAAAACTAAATTAAAACAAATGAATAAAGAATTAAAAAATCATTACAAATCATTTTTATCATTAATATCAGAGTCAACATATTAGGAAGATTAAATGATCAAGAAATGAATTTATTTTTTAAGAAAATAAGTTTTTCATTGAGGATAAGGAGCTCGATGTAATTTCCTGGTGAGCAGTAAACCTATTAATCAACTTAAGACCCATAATCGGAGAGAACTAAAATATATTTGTTTATAAGAATTAAATAATTCTCTCGTGTCTCAACCTTGGTAATGTAACATTGTTAATAATAAAGAAATTACAATAGCAAAATTTTAAAGAATCTATAAATAATTGTGAAATTCTTAAAATACAAAAGATCAAACGTATAGCTAAATAAAATTTAATTTCTTTCAAAAATCATATTAAACTATTAAATTTGAAGTAAAATACACTTCCTATCAAAACATTTTGAAATAATGCATCTATTGTCACAAAACTCTTTACGCAAAATATAAAGATAAAAAATGCAATTATTTTCATATATATATCATGATTAGCACAAGTTAGAATTAGGGTCGTTAATATCGTTTTATATACTCGGGACAAAGTAGAAGAGCCTTATTAAATCGACAATATGTAAATATGTATCATCTAAAGAAAACACAAAATTCAAATTTCTTATAAGCTTTTTTCAATTAAAATTTTCCTTATTTCACTGTCAATATTATTCCAGTTTTTAAGAGCATAAAGATTCAACAGAGGGATTGGTTGCTCTTCTACCCTTAAATTTTCTAAATGGGATGCATTTAATATATGTTTATACTTACTAAAATTGCTAACACTATCATGAATATGAATCTTATCACTTAACTTTTCATTAGGTTGTTCAAAATTATCTTCACATAATTTTTCGTAATTTTCATTAGAAGATTCATTCTTTTAACAAATTTATCGATAATTCACTACAAGAAATTATATTTTTAGTGAAAGCAAAAATTGTCACTAAAAGCAATAATATTAGTCACTATTCTTAATAGTGTATAAGTTTTGAAGTTGTCACCTTTCGTCACAAATACCTCCGTCACTAATGAAATAGTGACTAATTTAGAAAATTGTCACAATTATGTGACACTTTTGTGATAAAAGTACCGACACTAAAAAATGTAGAATATGTGACAAAACTATATGGTCACAGTAACTTTATAAATATCACAGTAACTTTAAATATTTATGACAAGTTTATTGGCATAAATAATATAAAGTAGTGACGAATTAAGTCGTAACAATACTTCATTTATTGTGACAAAAGTACCGACACTAAAATCTATAGAATGTGTGACAACACTATATGATCACAGAAACTTTACATATTTGTGACAAATTTGTTGACACAAATAATATAAAGTAGTGACGAATAAAGTCGTAACAGAACTTCATTTTATTGTGACAACATTATCACCACTAAAATAATTGAAAATAGTGAGAACATATTTGTCACTCATGTTTTTTTATCAGTGTTTATTGCTTCTTGGTCACTAATATTTTAAGAAAAAAGTGTCAACATCATTTTGTCACAAAAATGAAAATTTGCTCTTATAAAAAATATTGTCACTGATTTGTTTATTACTGTCACAAATAAAACTATCAATTCAATAATATAATTGCATTATTAGTAAAAGAAATTAGTGATCATATTGTCTAATAGATTTCATCACAAGTATGAAAGTTAATGTTACAATAATGTTGTTACTAAATAAAGATTATATGTTACAATAAATTTATCACTAATGTGTTAGTGTTTGTCAT
>JANZXP010000196.1:12369665-12398171 GCA_027576715.1 Erythroxylum flavicans | reverse complement strand
TTGGTTTACCTGTTGAAAAGATTGATTGTTGCAAATTGGGATGTACGTTGTATTGGGGTGATGATGTGGAATTACAACAGTGTAAATTTTGTGGTCAATCTAGGTTCAAGCCTAGAAAGCGTTCTATGAAAGGAAAGTTAGTACCGTGAAAGCAGATGTATTATTTCCCGCTAACTCTGAGACTTCAAAGATTATATGCTTCTAATGTTACTGCGTCTCACATGAGATGGCATAATGAACATAAACAGGAAGATGGAATTATGAGTCATCCATCAGATGCATTATCATGGAAACATTTCAATGACACCCATTATGAATTTGCAGCTGAAAGTCGAAATGTTAGGTTGGGATTGTCGACGTATAGATTTCAACCTTTTGGTCAATCTGGCCAGCAATATTCATCATAGGCAGTCATAATTACTTCTTATAATTTGCCTTTATGGATGTGTATGAAAGAATCATATATGTTCTTGATAGTGATTGTGCCAAGGCCTACAAATCCAAAGCATAAAATTGATGTTTTCTTACAACCATTGATATCTGAATTGCAGCATCTTTGGTAATATGGTGTTGAAACATATGGTGTGTCTCTTAAACAAAATTTTGTTTTAAGATCAGCTTTGGTGTGGACAATTAGTGATTTTTCGGCATATGCCATGTTATCTGGATGTAGCACAATAAGAAAAATGGTTTATCCTTATTGTGGCAGTGATTCTGATGCATTTTATCTTCCAAACAGGGGCAAAATATGTTGGTTTGACAACCATAGAAAATTTCTTACTCCAGATTATCCATTAAGGCGTAATAAACAAAAGCTCATTAAGAATAGGATGGTAAAAACACCTCCTCCCCATTGAAAAATCTAGTGAAGAGATATTGCAGGAGATTGAGGAATTAGGCTTGCTGAAAGTTATAAATTTTGAAGCTGATGAAATTAATACAAGCATTAGTAGAAACTTTGGGTGGAGAAAATGAAGCATCTTTTAGTATTTGTGGTATTGGAAAACTAATTTGATATGTCATAATCTAGATTTGATGCATATTAAAAAAATATTTTTGACAATTTGTTCAATACCATAATGAACATTGAAGGGAGGATAAAAGACAATGCAAAATCACGAGCTAATTTGAAACTTTTTTGTAGAAGGAATGAGTTACATAAAGATCTTTGCACTGGTAAATATCCGAAAGCATGTTACACTTTGGACAAAAAACAAAAGAAAATAGTGTGAATGATTGAAAAGTTTAAAATTTCCCGATTATTATGTTTCAAACTTAGCAAGTTGTGTGGACATAAGGAAGTACAAATTATTTGGGATGAAAAGTCATGATTTTCATGTGTTTATTCAAAGGCTAATTTCAATTGCATTTCGGGAGTTGCTACTGAATAAGGTTTGGGAAGTAATAACAAAATTAAGTTTGTTTTTTAAAAGCTTAACATCATCTGAAATTAAGATGGTTGAAATGGAAAAACTAGAAAGGGAAATTCTAGTAATTTTGTGCATGTTAAAAGGGATATTTTCTCCAAGCTTTTGTGACTGTATAGTGCATCTACCTGTCCATTTAACACAGGAGGCTAAACTAGCTGGTCCAGTTCAATGTCGTCGGATGTATCCATTTGAGAGGTAATTAAGCAAAAATGATTTTAATTAAAGTCATAGCATGTTTTAATAACTAAATTGGTATAACCCTATTCGCTCATATAGGTATCCGCATCACTTGAAGAAAAATGTGAAAAACAAGACTAGACTTGAAGGTTCGATATATAATGTTTATTTAGTGGAGAAAGCTAGTACATTTTATTCACATCATTTTGAGCCGCATGTTCACACAAGAGAAAGAAAAGTTTCTCGTAATGATGATGGGGGAGGAACTAGTGATGTTGATGGTAAGTTATCCATTTTCACATATCCTGGACTAACATATGGACGTTCAACAAGAAGAATGTTAACAGAGGAAGAAATTAAGGCTACCCATTGTTACATTTTATTGAACTGTTAAGAGGTTCAACCTTCCGTGCAATAAGTTGAAATTGATTATTTGGGTTTTGAAATTTAGTGTTATTCATAACAGAAATATATAATAATGTTTTTAGATTATATGAGGAATTGTTACGTGAGCTCATGCCCAAAAAAACACAGGATGATATCAATAAAGAAGTTGGAAGACATTTTCCTCGATGGTTCGAGCAATATGTAAGTTTTCATTTACAAATATTGAAATGATTGAATTATAAGTTTTAAGTGTTCAAATGACATTATATTGTTTAATATGATATTTTCTTTTCTGTAGGCCTTAGAAAATCCAATAGAGAACAAGTTCATATGTGATCTTGCGAAGGGATCTTTGCGAATCATTAAATCATATCCAGTGTATTTCGTTAATAGATACAAATATCATACAGAATATCATGGTCATAGCATGACAACAATAAATAGTGGAGTTTGCATACAGGGAGAATTGATGGATTACTATGGTAAAGTTATTGAGATATTTGAAATTAAGTACCCTACATTGCTAATAAATGAAGTGTGATATTTAAGTGTGACTGGTTTGATCCAACTCTAAATGTTGGTACAAAAGTACATAGCCAATACAATCTAGTTAAAATCAACAAGCGAAGAAGAATTAGACAATTTGAACCTTTCGTGTTGGCAATGCAAACGATCCAGGTGTATTATGTCCCTTTTCCCAGCTTACGAAAAGATAAGTCAGATTGGTTAGCCGTTTACAAAGTTAAACCTAGAGGTGTTTTTGAATCACATGGAAAAGGAGAACAGAGAATAGAGAATAGAAAGTGAAGCGTTTCAGGAAGATGCTTATGAAATAAATGCATCTGTCGTTTATAAGGATAATGAACCTTTAAATGATCCATGTAATGAATATGTTGAAATTTTATCTGGAGAAGATGAGGAGGGCCAGAGATTTGAAGAAGAGCTTAAGTTTGATTCAAAATCTTCAGAAAAAGAAGATGATTTTGATTTACAATTAAGTAATGATAGCGATTAATTTGTGTTTGTAATTGAATATTATATTTTACAAATTAATTATTTCTTTTTCAATATATTGTATAAAATATTGAATTCAAATTGTTTTATTTTTATAAAATTCAATCAAATATTAATTTTAGGTTGAAATATGCCACCAAAGAGAAAACAGGATATAATTCGACTAAGGTTCAGACCACGATTCAGAGCTACTTACCGTACAGGTGAAGCATCTCATGGTGTAGCAGCTGGAACTGAATTACCTCCTCCCTCTCTAACTACTACACTTATAGATGAGGCATCGCCTTCCGTACCTACTGCTATACCATCCACCACCCCTACATCATTCATTACCCCTATACCAATAGAGATATCAGGGATGAGGATGAAGGAGGTAGCCGCCAGCCTGGAGCTGAGGGACTTAATTGAAGAACTTACATTACAATTGTCAATAATCTGTAAGTGAAAATATATGAAACACTATATGTTTATAATGAAGTTATAGGTTTAAATTTTAAAAATGGTATAAAATTATTTGTTTTTATATTAGGTTGATTCCTTCTGGACCATGCTCAAGAAAAACGACATCCAAATTCAAGGAGAAGATTGATCTTGAGAGTTACGTATGGTAGAATATCTCTCAGGCCATAAAGGAATTTTATTATCAAGAGTTTGAGGTACAAAAAAAATTATTTTTTCTTTTTTAATTAATTTTTATAAATTAATTAGATAAATATTATTATATTATAAGTATTTATCGAATGTTTTCCCTTTTGTTTCAGAAAGATTTTTTTTAGGATTCTGAATTTGACGTGGTCATTTATAAAGTATGGGAGAGATGAGCATGTACACGTTATCGAGACTTTGTTGGTGCGATACACAAGGTTGATGTACGACTGCCTTATATTTCTGAACAAATTTGGAGTCGTTGGCAGCAGTATTGGACATCACCTGAGGCAATGTCCATTTCAGAGCGTAATTTTACCAACAGACGTGGAGGACCGAGGGCTGAGAGTCTTCCCATATATACGGGAGGATCTATTGCCCACCACGAGCGTGCAGAAAGACTTGTAAGTAACTACATTTTACATTTATATTATGATTTCTTTACTTTGCTATATTTCAATTGAATTTGATGTGTGAATTTTGGAATGAAAATATGTGTATTATGAAGAATGATAATGTTATAAATGTCTGGTGACATATATGACTATGTTGATGACTTGTTTTATTTGTTCAATAGGGGTAAATATCATAAAAATAAAGGAAACTCTGCCGAAATTTTTATAAATTCTAGTTCATTTATAACATTTTATTCTTATGTAGGAAAAGTCTATGGGCATGAGGTCTACACCCTGTCAGCTCTTTTTGAACACTCACACTAAGAAGCATGACAGTGTGACATTCATCAACACTCGATGTAGAGAACTAAATGTATGTGAAATTTATGGTTTAATATTAATGCTTAATAATATTCACTTACTAATATAAACATTGCATTCTAATATGACCAAATATAAGAAAGCATTCAACGACAATCTCAGCATTCTGAAGATGTTGATGAGACTCAAACCTATCTTCATGTAGTGGGTGGTAGGGACTGTTATGGAAGGATATTTGGCTTAGGTTCATTTACGAACACATGTTATTCGTAATCCTCTACGTCTAGTACAACAACATATAGTAGGCGGTCCACAACTAATTAAATCCAAAAGCTTCAGAGCACAGTGCAGACATTGGCAACTCAATTGCAACAGTCGATGGAGTACATAGCTCAGCTCCGTAATGAGGTGGATGAGTTGAAAAGGAGAGGTAGCACCTCATCGCTAATCAGAGCATCCGCAGTCACCAAATCAATAGTATACTTGTAGTCATTTCATTTTAATTACAAATACTTATTATATACAATTTAATGTTTTTATTATCAATTAAGATAATTTTAACTCTATATCGTCAATAAACTTTCTATTTAAACAAATTAAACGTATAAACAAATCAAATTATTGTGCACAGATAATTCATAACTGTTTAAATTATGCATTAAACATAAGATCATCAAATAAAATTTATTGACGGTATATTTATTAAGATCATCAAATAAAATTTATTGACGATATATTTTTTTTACAAGTTTTCTAGTTAATTTACCGACAGACATTTGTTGTTACGTCGATAAAATCAATTCTATTTACCGACAAAAGATAATAAATTGTCGGTAATCACAGACAAAATAACCAATTCCGTCACCAAATTTACTGACATGATTTGCCGCATCATAATCGTCGGTATACTCATCGATGAAACAAACATAACTATCGGTAATGTTGTAACAAACTTATTGACGGAACAATCGATATTGTCAGTAAATCTGTTGATGGAAAAATATTAACCGTCGGTATATTTATCAACGGTACATTAATTGTCTATCGGTAAATTTACCGATGAACATTATATTATTTTTCGAAAATTATTACCTACGGTTGTTTCTACGACGCCTTTGTCCGTCAGTAAATTCCATCGCTAACCGGGCTTACCGATGGAATGTTTATGTTTTCCGTCAGTAATATCCATCGCTAAACAACATTTTTCTTGTAGTGAAGCAGGTTAGGTCAACAAGAGCCAATCTATAACTTAATGGATAGTTTAAAGCAGGTTAGGTCAACAAGGGCTAGTCTACAACTTAATGGGAGCCCAGGAGCCTGTAATTATAATTGGAGAAAAAAGGGATTGCCTTGATACATAAAAGTAGCAGTAGAGGCAGGGTCACCCATAATAGCTTTCAGTAAAGTGCAGGCATCAAGATGATTCCTTGGATAGAAAAGGCACACCTAAAAGACCGCCCATAACTCCACATTAGGACTAGTTGATGATTACCCAGTTAGAAAGGTATATTAGGTAGATTTTAGG
Source organism: Erythroxylum flavicans (assembly GCA_027576715.1). Classification (NCBI taxonomy): domain Eukaryota; kingdom Viridiplantae; phylum Streptophyta; class Magnoliopsida; order Malpighiales; family Erythroxylaceae; genus Erythroxylum; species Erythroxylum flavicans. The sequence continues at coordinate 12,392,277 of JANZXP010000196.1, read as the reverse complement.
GTATTGTGTACCATTAGAGAGGGACAATAAGAGTTGATGGAGCATGTAGTATGGTTAGAGGCACAAGATCGACGGATGAAGGAGGTGCTTATCAAGATCGCAAGACATTTATGAGTTGTGGTACCACCTCCATTGAAGAAACTTGTTACATCATCACCAACTCCTCATGAAGTTGATGTTTTAGCTATTAAATGTCAGCACCCTAGGATACCTGAGACATGAGCACTCACATCTTATTGCCAGAGGCAGGCCAATCTTGGGATGTTTAACATAGGCATTTTTTTTCTTCTTTCACCTTTTATTTTAAGTGTATTTTTTGTTTTATTTTGTATTAATAGTTAGCAAAGGATTAGCCCTGCTAAGCTAATGTTACATTATTTATTTTATTTATTGTGAATATTCTAAACCATAATTTCTTTTAATAAATATAATTGATTTATGTGTCTTTTATTTTCATTATATTGTTTAATGTTTTATTTTATTTTTGCCATGATGATAATGGATGAAAATCATACCTTAAATAAAAACTTCTAGATTATAAACAGGGCAAGTACCAATCTAGTTCACTTTTAATACATACCTATATTAATTATGTGATTTGTTGTGTACTGAGGATAATGTACATATTTAAGTGTGAGGAAATGGGTATAATGTTTTAGTTATGGATTTATTTATGACTGAAAGCATATTTTAATTTTTATTTATTAATTCTTCTTTATAAAGATCTATTATTTCAATTCTCATCTTAAAGCATTTTGAGTTATTATAAATTATGGTATTAAATTAGAATAAGAAAGGATGAAAGCATGATTAGATGGATTTTTACTTACCACATTAATATTGCATGTATTGATTATCGATTTGGATGAAAGTGCCTAAAATTTTCCACACAAGAGCTTACCTTACTCAAGTGAGCTTTATCTTTGTAATAATGAGTTATTACAATGTTACGTAATTTTTAGACAACAATTATACAATTGTAAATGCAAGAGTATTATAAAACAACCCTTGTGTAACTGTTTACAGGATACGAAGAAAATATGAATTAGCTACTATTTTCTCTCTCTCTCTCGTGATTTTGTCTATCTTCTCTCCTCCTTCTGGTTTCTTCCTTGTTGTTCTCTCCTCTTCTCTCTTTTATTCTTCGTATTTTCCCTTTTCTTTATATTTTCTTAACATACAACCATAAACTAAAGGGGATTTATGAATTTAGACTCTAGATAAGTCATGCTAGACCTTAGGACAACTTTGGTCTTTATTAAGTTTGTGATCTTATCTTGTTTGTACATCTTTTGGAAGACTTGAACCTGTTGTGACTTTTTCTGCTCTCCTTAATAACCTTTTTTGTGTGTCTTCTTCTTGTTCAACTTTACTAACTTACCTTTTGACATAAGCTTTTCAACTCTTAAGGATATATGATATTAATCCATTCTTGTAATGAAAATAGTGATTTTTGTACTCATATGTTGTGTTTGAATAAATGAATAATAGAGAATTATGGAATACTTAGGGGTATGCTAATTAGAAACTCCAACATCAAATAATAAATTATATGTGATTACATCTCCTTAAAAAGAAAGGGACATACTTCTCTTAACTAGGGTCTTTTTTTATTAGACAACATACCACTATATTTATCCATATAATTAATGTTAAGGTTAAGCTGCCAAACTTATATTATCAATCTTCTTACCTAAAGCTTCCAACTTCATCTATAATATTTTTACTAACAATGAAAGTATGAATACCTCCTAATTTAGGCATTAGCCTCGGGCTTTTCTACTTATGGTTATCATATGTATGTCTTTAATCAACTCTTGCAATTTTATAAAATTTAAAGTTAGTAATCCTACCAGAAGATGCATCGATCAAATACTTAGTTAGATAGATCAATCCATTATGAAATGTTTTCATTTGTCATCCTGAATTGAGCCTACAGTGTAGGCAATCTCTCAATATATCCTTCTATTTCTCCTACCTCTTATTCAATGTCTTACTCTTTAATTGTTAAAGGGAGGGAGAAGATGTTGTTCCTAGTTCTTGTTGTTTGTGATGAAGGGAAATACTTAGCTAAAAACTACTTAACAAGCTTGTTCCAGATGGTAATGGATCCAGGAGGCAAGTCCCTCCATATGAAAGGAAATGACGTTATTCGAATCACATGCTTTGAACATCTATTAGCTTAAACATATTATAGGTCTTAAAAAAATTTACAATGTGCATACTTGAATCCTCACCTAACAACTTATCAAATTGCATAATTTATTAGACCATTTTAATCATATTAGGATTGATGTCAAAATTTGGCCTCCATTTTAGCCTAATAATGCTAGACTTTATCCTTATAAACAAAGATCTAGTATAATCCCTCATATCATGATTTTCTCCCTATCCTGTCATTTTTTTTGGTAATTATAACCTCAAAACTTCTAAATTTCTCTCCCTTAATTTTTAAAGTAAGGTTTTTTTAACTTCTAGGCTTGGTTCGAAATGTACTCTAGAACTACTTATGGTTATAGATTAAGTACCTAAAACTTGAAATTCAACTAACTAATATAAAATTAAGAAAGAAAGTTCTAAAATAAATAAACAATATAAAAAGAAAAGAAAATTGATTAAAATAATAAAATAAAGTTATCCTAATATCCTATCCTGCAAAAATGGTGTTAAAAACTTAATTGAGATATGTGTATCTTTGATACAAAACTACATTAAAGATTATTAGACACGTGAATCTATCATTCTTATAGTTAGTTTAGGTGAATATTAGTATTGATCCTACAAAAACTATAAGTATCAGTATTGATTTTCTTTCTACTATCTAATATAACAAAATGGATGATTAAATTAAAAGAAAAAGTTATTTAAACTAAAATAAATAATCTAAACTCATCAATTAAAGCAATATACAAGAATAAATGCATTGAAGATATACAAGGTCTATATGAGAATTCCTTTAAAACCTTTCTACGCTTAGATTATCTTAATTCAGTGATTAACCCTAGTTTTCCATACTTAAGTTGATTTATTAGATTCTCTTTATAATTAAAATCACTAATAACAAATTAAATCATTCTATGAATTCCTTTGATAGAATTAAAGCTAGCCTAGAAGATTTATATAGTTATATCTCTAGGATTCCATTTGATTGAATTATCTATGAGTGAACATAATTGATTGTAAAAAATTAAAAAATAAATCTTGAGTATTCGACAATATCAATATGATGAGGACTATAGTTACTTCTTATTAATCATATCCAAATAATGAAACTAAATAAAATCAAAATTTATGAAAAGAAATTAAATTACTAAACTAATGAAATCAAGATAATTAAATAATAAGAACATATCAATATAATGAAACACTAGGGTTTCAGGGCTCACTTGTAAGGAATTCTAATTATCGAGCAATGATTGATTACCAAGGCTAAAATAATAATTAACCTAATATATTTATATCTTCTCTCAAGGAAAACATGTATATTTAATTAAATAATTACTACATCTCAATGCATAATTTAACCTAATTAAACTCATTAAGCATAATTGATCTTTTTAGTTATCACAATAGTATAGGGAATCTCTTTCTCTAGATCCAAAATGCTTATTATGAAGATTATATTTCACTTCTTAGTCCTTCATACAATCCTTAAGATTGAATATATGATGATCAAACTCAAATTTAACAATTAAAATGAAAAGAATAAATTTAACCAAACGATAACAACTCATGCATTAATAACTGAAATATCTAATATAAACTGCATCCCTAACCCTGACTAGGGATTTAACTACTAAAAATAATGAAAATAAAACCAACCAATCTATCTTAACATTAAAGAAAATAAAAAGTAAAAAGATAGAACTAGATATCCCTAAATGGCCAAGTTAAGGTTGATCTCCTTCCGATCCTTACTTCTAAGCTCCCATCGATATTAGGAAAACCTAAACTAATGAAAAAGGAGCAAGTGGTTACCAAAATATTCTCCCAAAAGACTCAAGAAACATTCCCTAATTAATCATCCTATAAGTACTTATAGTTAGGATTACATTATAGAGTCATAAGTTTGGTTAAATTATGTTTCTGCACATCCTCAAATGATGAGTTATAAGAGTAATGTTGGACCAACTTCCACACTAACATTAGCTAGCTTCTATAACTTTATACATATAAAATTAACGAGTCCAATGCCAATCATAAATACCACTTCGATGCCTATTTACTTATGCTTCTTAAACTTGCCTATCCAACAATATAGGAATGCTTGTCCTATTTATGACATAAATGCCAATTAGATTATGTTTCTCAAGTCTCTCCAACTAGAATGTAATAAGCACCTAACACTAATATGAGTCCATTATAGTTCAAATATTCTTCCCAAATGATTTAATTTGACTAATTTTTTCTAAAATACTATCCTTATTAATGGACTGCTTAAATAAGATTTGTAACTATAGTATAAGCCATTTTAAGTGCCAAATAATCGAGAAATAATCAAAACACAAGCTAATTGCTCTTAAAACCATACTAAAACCATAAAGTAATTAGTACCTATCAAATTCCCTCATTCTTAATCATTTACTTGTCTTTAAGCAAATCAATTTCATTATACTTAACTTATATTGTTGATAACTATCAGAAAGAATTCAATAAGTCAACCAAAAATTTCTATTATTCATCTAAATACAAAGATCATCAAATTGTTAGATATTTAGCTATTTGGATTAACTTATAAATTAATCCAATTAACTTTACAATCCTTCAAACTTCAACTACAAGTAAAAGCAACCAAAACGAATAATGCAAAAACATAATAAAAATGTAATGTTAATGATACTAATCTACCAAATGAAAGCAAAAACATCTAAATCATTAGGTTACCTCCCAATAAATGCTTATTTAGAAGTCTTTTAACTATATTTGGTCACTACATAGATCTATTCATTAACTAAAATTATGTTTATGTGATCCATACTATCAATCTCAAAGTAGTGCTTCTATCACTACCTATTAACCATGAATGACTTCTCATTTGTTCCTTTAACTTCAATGGAACAATAAGATTGCACTTTCATTACAATGTACATTCTAGATCACATAGTCTTCAATTTTCCTAAAAATAATTTAAAATAAAACTTAATAATAAAACTTTTTAATTCCATTAGACACTACCTACTAAAGATATTTTTGTTGTGAAATGCCTTATACTGCTTTTTATAGATTTAGGCATTTCAAAAGATTCTCTTTAGAACTCACTGAGCTTATTTAATAGGAGAAATCTCTTTTTTATTAACCAACTTAAAATCAATGTTAAGTTTCTTTTCCTTCTTAGATCCTTATCCTTAATCTTAATTGAAAGATGAAAAAACTTGTCAAATAGTAATCGATAAGGGGATATTTCTGATTGGGTCTTAAAAGTTTTCCCATAAGCTCAAAGATCATCACCAAGTTTTAATGCCCAATCTTTCCTTGAAGTATTAACCATTTTTGCAATTGCTTAAGCTCCTACTTAAATACTTTAACTTGCCCACTTGTTTACGTATGATAAGTGATTGAAGTCTTGAAAGTGTACCTTTTCTTTTTCGAAATTGTTTTGAACATATAATTTTGGAAGTGGATACCGTTTTTGCTAATGATTGCCTGAGGTACACCAAAATGGGAGAAGATCTTCCTCTTCATGAATTTCATTACATTAGTACAGATGTTTTTAGGAAAAGTCGTGCCTTTACCCATTCTGAAAAATAATCCACTGCCACTAGTATGTAGGTATTATCATAAGAAGAAGGATATGACCTTATCCTGTATATGCCCTGTGTATTAAACTACTATACTTATAAGATCATATTCAAAGCAATCTTATGTCATCTTTTAATATTTTCTATCCCTTAGCATTTTTCATATATTATCACAAAGCTCTTAGCATTATTGAATAATGTAGGCCAATAAAACCACATTGTAAGACTTTACTAGCTTTTTTATTAGTATCTTGTTGTCTAATATAGGAAGATAAGTGGCACTGATGTAAAATTTGTCTTATCTCCTCCTCAGGTACACATCTTCTTATAACACCTTCAAAAAATCTTTATAATAATAAAGGATTTTCTTAATAGTATTCCATATAAACAAAACTAATACCAAATTAAAGAAAAGCAAAATGGGTAAACAAAAGATTCAAGAGGCCAGTAATGACCAATATCAAGAGATGAATAAGCCAAATTGATATTTTGGCATTATAAACACAAGGAGGAGTTTGCGGTAAAATTTCATTTCTAAGAGAAAAAATTTCCTCTGATAATAAAATCTGTTGGGAAAATTTTAAGGTAAGGAATTTCACAAGATCTGCAAACTAAGGGCTTCATTATGGTGAAAAGCCCAATGCCCGTCGTTGGACCATATAGTCTCCTTACTCTAGTTAGTCTCGAAAGGTGATTTGCTACCAAAGTCTCTAACTCTTTCTTGTCTCTTATTTTCAAGTCAAATTTATGCAAAATAAGAATCTAACAAATTTATCTTGATTTAGCATCCTTTTTAGATAAGAGATATTTTAGTGCCAAATATTCAGTATAAATGATCACATTGGAACCACAAAATAATATCTAAACATATGAAAAAGCAAATATTACAACTAAAATTTCCTTTTAGTGGTAGCATAATTAATGAGCATCATTAAGAACTTTGCTAGTATAATATATAATATGAAGTTTCTTACCCTATTTCTGGCCTAAAATAGCCCCTATTATATAGTCACTAGCATCATATATCAGCTCAAATGAAAGGTTTAAATTGGGTGAAACTATAATAGGAGTTGAAGTTAACTCCTTCTTTAACCTATTAAATCTAATAAGACATTCATTGGTAAATTCAAAAGGAACATCTTTTTGTAATAGGTGACACAAAGGTTGAATAATTTTAGAGAAATACTTCATACATCGATAGGAATTGTTATGGTCAAGAAAACTCCTAAATGCACGGACTAAAGTTGAGGGTGGTAATATTTTTATAACTTCTACTTTAATTCAATCCACGTTAATCCCATTTTCGGAAATTCTATATTTTAGCATTATTTCTTCTTGTACCATGAAATAGTAGTTTCTCAATCAAGCACCAAATTGGTCTCATATAATTGTAACACTTATTTCAAATTAAGCAAGCAAGCATCAAAAGAAGATCTCAAAACTGAAAGTCATTCATAAATATCTTGATTGATTTCTCTACTATGTTGAAGAAAATAACAATCATATAACATTGAAAAGTGGTTGAAACTTTACACAACCTAAAGGACATATTTTGATAAACAATAAAACTCATGTCTTGCCAATCTTTCTAATATTTGGTTATTAAACAATAGATGGAAGGGATCCTTTCGAGTGATAATATTTGACTTCCTATAATCAATGTACATCTTCCAGCTTGTGACAGTTCCGACAAGGATAAACCTTTCCTTCTCATTAGTTAACATAGTCATGCCTTTCTTTTCTTGGTACCACTTGGATAAGACTTATCCAAGAGCTATCAAAAACAAGGTATATGATTTGTATCTATGAGTTTGATTACTTTAAAGAACACAACTTCTTTTATATTTGGATTGAGTCATTGGCTCATTGCTAGTCATCCACACTAGGCTTATGATCGATGTTCCTTTATAAGATTTGGTAAGAACACAAAGATAGACTAATATCACAAAAATGTGAGATAGTCCATGTAATCATCATCTTATGCTCTTATAGAACCCTAAACAACTTGTCTTCCTACACAAATCGCAGAGAAGAAGAGATAATAACGGATAAATATTATTTTTTTCTTAAATATGCCTATTATATGTAAGGAGGAGAAGACCACCTCAATTCAAGTTTTGGTGTTTCTTGTGTAGATGGTAGGGTTTTAGACTTCCCTTCGCCTACGTCCTTTAAAGTTAAAAAAAATTAGGGTTTATAATCCTTTCCTTCCAACTTAAAAGCATAATCCATAAGGTTTGACTCCTTTTTTTTTAATTAAATCCTAAACCTAAATTTACTTCCAATGGATCAATATAACTAACTTTAGGCAACGCCATAATATAATCAACAATATCAACCTTGAAATATGTGTCATCAAAAGGAGACCCTCCAAGGCCTTGAAGATGTTGAACTCTTCCTTTTTATTTCCTAAACTTAGTGCTAACTTACTTTTAGGCATCACTTAGAGCCCTGCCAATAACCATGAACAGTATCCCTAAAATGACGAAAACCTAAGTGTCATATTCTGTAGGCATTATTAAAAAATGTATATAAATTTTTTCTACTTTCGCTAGTGGGTCTTCTATTACTCTAATTGGGTACCTAATAGACCTATCAATAAATTAAAGTGATATAGTGGGATTCACACAATCATTAAAAATAATAAAATTATTTATCGTGTAAGTGCTAACATCAGATATAATTCCAACATTCTCGCTTATTTAGGATTTAAATTACAAATTGCAAATGTTGTACTTTCTTTCTAAAGTTTTAAAACGTTAAGATTTGAATTATATTTTAATAAAATCGTAAGGTTAAAATTTTAATTTTTAATTATTAATATTTTAACTTGTGTATAAAAGGACATTTTCAATTATATAAGAATATAGGTTCCTTCTTTTACGATGGACTCAAATTCTATGACGTATTTGTAAACTTATTAAGATAAGTCTTTAACTTATCCTTAAAGATTTGTATAGCTACATAAACATGTAGATATATTTGTAAGTTTTAATAAGTTCACTAACTATATATTTCTTATATTTATATTTGTATTGTATTACATATATTTATTTTTTTATATTTATATTTATGTCACACTACAGATGTATTGTTTTTTTCTCTATATTTCATTATAGGTAAAGTGGAATTTTATATTATTATGAATATAGTTAGTTATAAAAAGACCTAGATTTTACTCAGTTTTGTAATCATAGCTCGAACTTTAAAAGTGACAATTAAAATACCCATACTTTTAATTTTTTGCAAAACTAGCCTAACATCACTATCTCTATTAATGGAGATAATATGGCAAATTATATTGGACGTATTTTTGGACACGTAAAATAACATGTGGAATAGGATGTTCAAGTTAGAATTTTTTAAAAATAATTAATTGATATTAAGTAAAAAAATTTGAAACAATAAAGACTAACCTATTTAATTTTGTTTGCTACTCTACGAATAACCTATCTACTAATGTTGAAACTTAATTACTATTTATATTGGATGAGAAACCCAAAGAGAAGGTGTAGTCGTTTAGAACAACAAAGCATCAGTTTTATCAAGAAGAATAGGAGATTTAGTTCATAACCAGCTCAACCCATACTGAAAAGAGTACAAATTGTCCAAATTATCAAGAATCCAAGTCCACCCTTTGACCAATGAGCTAACGTGTCCCATCTTCAACTAACGATAAATGGAATCACCACCAAACTCTTGTAAAGACAATGACTCATTAGACCTAGAAGGTAAAGAATTTTTAAACTTTGTCTCTAAACCAAGCACAACCAACATGAGCATCCCATTTTCTAGAAAAGCATTGGACAAATAAGAAAAAGGGTCAAGGGTGTTTGATGTGACAAAAAATCCAAAGTCTTTTAAGAGGTGGAGCAATTGAGGTAGTGATGATAGATGGGAATTGGAGGAAGCCATAGAAGGAGGGGATTAGAAATGCAAAGAAAAGCATGAAATCGACTGTGTAGATGTTGAGAGATTTGAAAAGCATGTTGGATTACTCTATTTTGAGAGAACATTAACAGCTTTTGTTATGGTTATTACATCTCTAAAATGTTTGTCTACTGGCATTGGGAAAGCAACTGAAGAGACAAATGTGTAGATGTTAAGATGGTGACAGATAAGTTTTGTGTACTAATTCCTAAATTCAGATGGATTAGGATTTATCATTTTAAAATTTTATTTTACTTAATATTAATTAATTAATTAAATTCAGATGGATTAGGGTTTATCATTTCAAAATTGTTATTTTATTTAATATTAATTAATTAATTAAATAAAAATTTGACATATACATTTCGTTACATCTATTATCTTACATTTCTAAACATACGTTCGATATGTATTGCTACGTTAACTTCGTTAAAGGAGATACTAAAATCTATTAGATAATATATGAGACCTTAGGAGTTCAATTGTAAATATTCTATTTGTGATTAGTAATAGTAGGATTAGTTATAACAGAATTTCAATACTAGCAGGATTAGTTATAACAGAATTTTAGTTTCTTAACTTTCTCTACTGTATAAATACATGTACATTCCATCATAATAAAGTGAGCAGTTTTATTTTTCAATATAAGATCTTCTTCAATCTTTCAATAAGGTATTAGAGCATTATTAATCTAGGGTTTCTCTGGTTTATCCGCTTTGGCTACTCTACCAGATCATACTCAATCCATCTGTAGCCCATGTTATATTCATCCTAATGAAAATCCTGTGTTGCTTTTGGTTACATCTCCACTGACGGATCCTAATTACCATGAATGGGCTCGATCAATGGGAATGACTCTTCTATACAAACTTCTTTTTGTTACTGGTTCTCTTTCATCTCCCCCTGTAAATGACCCATTACATACTGTCTGGAAGTGCTGCAACACAGTGGTACTCTCATGGATTTATTATGAGGTTACACCTACAATTGCACAAAGAATTTTATGGTTTGATAATGTTGTCGATGTTTGGTGTGATCTTAAAGATCGATTCTCGCAAGGTGATATATTTCTGCTATCACTGATTATTCGTTTTCTTAACGGTTTGGATGATAAATTTTCCACTGTTAAGTCACAAATTATGCTCATGGATCCTTTGCTGACTATCAACTGAGTTTTTTCACTTATTATTCAACAAGGAAGACAAATGGCTTCTCTCCCCACATCTCATGTATTTGCTCAATCACATTTTTTGCACACAAAATCACATAACAACTCTCCATCTGTTGGTACTGTACCGGAGAAACTATGCTCAAAATGTAACAAGCCTGGTCACACCATTTATACATGTTAGAGAATTTATGGTTTTCCTCCACATTACAAGTTCACTTATAAACTTGCAAAGGCTAATACAGTCGATACTTCTATTTCAACTGAATTGCGCTCTCCAGGTGCGATTTCTAAGGGTCCACGTGTACCTTTTACTCATGAGCAGTGTCAACAGCTGCTAGCTCTCATCCAATCTCCTTCCCACTCCACTAATCACATATCAACCACTCTCTCTGCTTAATTCACTCTAGGTAATCCTCTTTCCAATTCTCCCCATTGGATATTGGACACTGGTGCTACTGATCACATCTGTCACACTTTATCCTTTTTTACTTCTTATTATGTTATTAAACCTGTCCATGTTTCTCTCCCTAATGGGTTCAGATTGGTAGCTAAATATGTTGGAATAGGTCAATTCACTTCTGCACTTGTTTTATCAAATGTGCTTTACCTACCTGAGTTTCACTTCAATCTTATCTCTGTTACAAAACTCACCACTCATCTCAATTGTTATGTCATCTTTGTCAAATCAAACTGTTTTATACAGGACTTGAGAACATGGAGGACGATTGGTTCACCTGATTACAGAGAAGGGTTGTACCAGTTAGTCAATCATCCTATTCGTCTTCCACCTCCAATTCATTCTTCTGTTTTCAATGTATCTTTTATTACTTCGCCTATACTATGCCACAATAAATTAGGACATTTATCCTCTGTTGTTTTACACATTTTACATCAATCCCACCCCTACATTCCTTGTACCTCTTCTTCTACCTTACTCTTTGAGTCCTTCTCAGTCTTCTTCTTCATTTGATATCATACATGTTGATATTTAGGGACCTTATTCCACCCCTTCTATACAGGGACATACATACTTCTTAACCATTATTGATGATTTCAGTAGATACACTTAGATCATACCAATGAAACGTAAATAAGAAACTAGAAATCATTTATTTTCCTTCATTAATCTCATTGAGACTCAGTTTAGTACCAAACTAAAGGTCCTTCATAGCGATAATGGATTTAAATTTCTCATGTCTGCCTTTTAAAATCATAAAGGCATTATTCATCATACAAGTTGTTCAGAAACACCTGAACAAAAATTTATAAGAAAGGTAACATGGAGGACTGCAAATGACCAGAAGGATTTTTGAAGATTGCCTTCTCCTTTACTCCTCAATAAGTCAGCTTTTGAACTTCTTCATGGCAACATTCCTGACCTCTCTCACCTAAAGGCTTTTGGTTACTTATGTTTTGCTTCTACACTTAAAGCATATAAATCCAAGTTTGATCCTTGCGCAAGAAAATGTATCTTTCTTGGCTTCAAACCTTATGTTAAAGGATACTTCCTTTATGATCTCCACTCCAAGGAATTTTTTCTCTCAAGAAATGTCTCCTTCTTTGAACATATATTTCCATATTCAGCTATATTACCTAAATCATCTTCTTCTCAGCATCCTATTCTAGTAGGATTTACTCACTCTCTCTCTTATGATATCATTCCTATATCTTCTGACCCACCATCCAATCCATCATCTTCACATACTCCCTCTCCTCCTCTACCACTCAGACACTCAACAAGAATAAAAAAACCACCCTCCTACTTACAAGATTTCCATTGCACCCTTCTTTCTCCAGTTGTTGCCACTCAATCCTCATCAGGTAATCTTTAAACTTTAAATTCTGTTATTTCATATAACACTTCGTCACAAGCTCACAAATCTTTCACTCTCAACATCACTACACATTCTAAACCTAAAACTTATAATCAAGCCATTAAATATGATCATTGGAAATTAGCTATACATGCTGAAATTGCAACCCTTGAGCAAAGTAACCTTGGACTCTTACAAATTTGCCACCTGGTAGGAATGCCATTGGTTGTAAATGGGTGTATCTTATCAAATATCACAGTGATGGGAGCATTGAATGGTATAAAGCCGAACTTGTAGTAAAAGATTACATACAACAAGAAGGTGTTGATTATTTTGACATATTTTCACCTGTAGCAAAATTAATCACCATCAGACTCCTCCTTGCTATTGCTGCAATTAAGAATTGGCATATTCAATAACTTGGTGTCAATAGTGCCTTCCTTCACGGTGATTTGGATGAGGAAGTATATATGACATTTCCTCCAGGTTTCACTTCTTCTTCTTCACCCAATCAAGTTTGTACGCTACAGAAACCACTTTATGGTCTTAAACAAGTAGCCAACAATGGTTTGCCAAACTATCACGCACACTACTATCTCAAGGATACCATCAATCCAAATCTGACTATTCTCTCTTCATCAAAGGTTCTTCCACTTCATTTACCGTGTTATTGGTATATGTGGATGACATAATTCTTGCAGGAAATGATTTACATGAAATTATTGCCCTCAAGGGTTTTTTGGATTCCAAGTTCAAAATCAAGGATCTTGGTCCTCTCAAATACTTTCTTGTTTAGAAGTAGCTCATGCTTCTCAAGGAATTATTCTCTCCCAGAGAAAGTATGCTTTGGAATTATTATCTGATACAGGTCTTCTGGCATCTAAACCAATAACAACCCCAATGGATCATACCACCCCAATGGAATTTTGTACTGATTTCTTTTCTAGTATAGTTACCTTGTATTCTTGTTTATATGTAACATATAAAACAGAAAAAGTACAACGAAGAAAATACTTTTTCCTACAGTAGGTAACAAAAGTATTTCCGGCTGTAACTAAGGAAATCAAAGATGTTTTATTAAAGAATATTAAAAAAGAATGACCCCACAACCAGTGAAGTTACGAGCTGATATAGAAATGTTGTGTTTTGAATATGATGGCGTTCTTCGCATTAAGGTTTGAGTCAATTAATATATAAGCATCTTGATTTATTTATTTATTTTTCATTGTTCAGTTGATGTGCCTATACAAATACATACGTGAAATGTAATATCACAAATTGCTTATAATATTTAGAAAATTACTTTTTGAATCTGCAGGATGTGATGAGGAAGGCTGAGGATGCAGTTAATAAGGATTGCCCAGTGAAAATAAAGTACATCGTTGTTCCACATTATGTTCTGATTGCCCAAACTCTTGATAAGGTTGGTTAACTCCCACTATCTGCATGCTTGTTTTAATACTAGCTGCACTTGTCCATTAATTAGGTTGATGACAAACTACTACCATTTATAGACACTTCCTGGAGTATCATAGAGTAACTCAATTATAGGATTGTAATTCAATAGTAAACTACTTTCTGCCAGGTTTATCACTGATCAGAACTGGCCACCTTAATTAACCTAGCGTTGATAGAAAAAAAATCCTTTTCTATACTTGGTTACCTTTTATTTGCGATTATGTTGTTGATTATTGTAGGCCTGGATCTTTTATATGCTATAAGTTCCAGTTTAATGCGTACTTGACTTTTCATTCTCTTAGGACTAAGTCTTGTAGCTTTAGAGTGTTGTTGACGTATTCAGAGGTTGTTGCCAGGCTATGTCCTTTTTCAGCCAATGACTCCCAGATTTAAACATAAATGTGGTTTTTATTGTTTTGTACAGGATCAAGGGATAGAAATTCTGAACAAGGCATTCACAGCTTAAACAGAGTCATTGGCTTACAGTCAAAGACCTACCTAAAGCAGTGAGTATTGCTTTTATCTTCTTACATTAATGTGATAAGCCTCCAGTTAAGCTTTCTACTCACGAAGAAGAAAGGAGAGTATACGCCTAACAATTTCTAAGAACAATATTGGGGTGGGTCCTTTCTACTCATGTGAGGGGAATATTTAGCTGGCAGAGGGGAGTAGAAAGGACAAGGAAAATGTACTAGGAATGGGAATGTTTATGGAGAGAATGACACCTCTTGAATGTTGCTTGTAAATTCCTTTCTGATTTCCACCTAAATAAAGGATCTGCACTATTAATCACTTGTCTTCTGTTCTTTTCTAGTAATCAAATTTAGTATCAGAGCCGGTTTCAAAACTTGGGGAATGCCAGCGACAAGGATGGAAGCAAGAGTAGAAAATATGGAAAAGAAGTTACCAGTAATCGAGAGTCTTCTATCTCACTTGACTCCTCAGTTTCTTCTTTAAACTAAAAGGTAGATGAGGTCCTAAATGCTCTTCACAAGAGCCCCATTTCTGTTGGGAAAAGTATAGAAGAATCAAGTGGAGATGGGACCCCAACCCAACTACAAACCCAACGACAGAGGCGACTTGTGAAACCGAAGAGTCTAGCACTCATGTTCTATTATGCCATAACTGGAGATGCCCACTTACGATAGTGAGCATGACCTAACCTCGTGGGTTTTTCAAGTAGAAAGATATTTCGTTTTAAACAAATTGAGTGAAATAGAAAAGTTGGAAGCAATAGGGGTATGCCTTCGGGGCGCCGTCTTAGCATGGTTGCAATGGGAAGAGAATCGACGACCAATACTAATATGGGATGAGTTAAAGACCCAACTTTTAAGAAGGTACTTGCCAAAACTGAAGGGGACCCCTTAGCATCGTCTCCTTTCACTGTTGCAAACATCTTCTGTGGCGAAGTATCAGAAGAAGTTTAAGGCGTTAACCATTCCACTAAAACACGTAGAAGATAACACATTAGTGGCAATATTCCTTAATAGGCTTGACGAAGGTGTCAAAGGAGAATTAATAAAGATGAATTGCTCTGGGTTGTTAGAGTTATGGAGTCAGTTGAGAGGATAGAAGAGGGGAACATAGTTCTGAACCTAGTCCCGGACAACGATGCAGCCAAGAAGTTAAAAAAGACCCCAACTAACTAGAGCTCCACGGCTATCTATCACGCAAACCAATAGACCACCTGGACTCAACCTACAGGAACCCAACCTAATTTTAATCCAGCTAACCACCCTACTACCAACACAATCAACCCACCCCAAAAACTCACGACTAGTACTCCCACCAACCTTGATTCACCTTTCAAACGAATGTCAACGGCTGAAATTCAGGCTAAGAGGGAGAAGTGGATATGTTTCAAGTGTGATGGAAAATATCATATGGGGCACAAGTATAAAATTAGGGAATTTAAGGTACTAGCTGTGTTTGATTACGAAGTTGAAAGCGAGTCGGAGATAGCCAAAAGGCAATCAGACACTGAAGCATTGCTGCAGGTGGGAGAAATTTAGTTGAAACTAAATTCAGTCATTGGATTAAGCTCTCCACGCTCTATGAAATGGCGAGGAATGATATAGAGCCAATCGATTAAAGGGCTACCCATAACTTGCTCATTGACAAGCTGGTGGCAAAATTGGGCATTCCAATCACAAAAACGACAAGCTATAGGGTGGCAATGGAAATTGGCGCACCAATAGCAGGCCAAGGAATGATGATTGAGATGTGTAGGCTAACCCTTTTAGAGGAGGATCACAGGGACCAACTTCCAGAGGAGATGCGAGTGTTGAAAGATGAATTCTAAGAATTTTTTAGTTAGCTAGGGAAGCTAACACTATGGCGAGAAAAAAGTCATGAAATCAATTTAAAACTCAAAACAACTCTGATCAATGTTCATTCGTATCGATACCTTCATAGTCAAAAGGATGAGATAGAGCGGTTGGTTAAAGAGATGTCAACTGCAGAGATTATCTAGCCTAGCGTAAGTCCTTTTTCAAGCCTGGTACTCCTAGTCAAGAAGAGAGATGGCAACTGGAGATTTTGTGTAGACTACCGAGCTTGGAATAAGGCTACAATCCCTAACCGATTTCCCATTCCTACAATAGATGAGTTAGTTGGTGGGTTGCGAGGGACTCGATTGTTTTCCAAGTTGGATTTAAAGTTAGGATATTATCAGATTCGGGTGAAAATCGAGAATGTCTAAAAAACAACATTATTTGTTAATTCTACCTTATTATTTGTTTGTTTTTAGCAAGATACTAGAAGGCTGACTCGGCATGGTTGATTCTACCTTATTATTTGTTTGTTAAGGGTGTCAAGTGAGGGGAATATTTAGTTGGCAGAGGGCAGTAGAAAGGACAAGAAAAATGTACTAGGAATAAGAATGTTTATGAAGAGAATGACACCTCTCGAAAGCCTGTAAATTCTTTTATGCTAATTTCCACCTAAATAAAGGATCCACACTATTAATCACTTATCTTCTATTCCTTTCTAGTAACCTATCGCAATGTTTGATTATGTAGATGCATGATTGGTACTGTGAGTCAATTTTCTCATAACATTTACCTGTAAGCTATTGCTAATCTGAGATTTTTTTTTTCAAATGGTGATCCTTTGTTAATCTTTATTGCTTGTTTTTGTTCATTACTTTAGGCGAGTGAACGAGACGATCAATCGTTGGACGAGCACATGGCTAAGCTTATCAATGATAACGAATAGGTTAGTGGTGATGAAGAAAGTGAGGAAGACGAAGACACTGGTATGGAAGACATTGACGTGGAAAACTCTTCAGGCTTACTGGATAAAAAAGCATTTCATCAATTTTGGTCTCTTGTGCGTGCTTGTCTTTTTGCAATTTTCTTTTCATATCCAACTTAGATTGATTTACCTGTATTTATATTGCTATATATTTGATGCTTCGTAAAGACCCAGAGGTAAAGCGAGTCTATATTTTTATAGATTTTCGGTTAGTGTTTGGGCAATAAAAGTCATTAATATGTAGCTCATGTGTATAACCCTCCAAGAGACGATAAAATAGACGGGGCCTCTAACAACTGGGCAATGAACAAATTGATTTGTAGTCTAAGTTTCATATGATACATTCGTTCTCTTATGATGGTTAGTTCCATATCATAATGCTGTTGGGATAATTACAGGAAGACAACCAGTCATATATAGACTGTCAGTTCAAAACTGGCCGGTTTGCGCCGCCGAAGTGCTTGAGTCTTATTTGCTTGGAGATTGATAGTTCTCTGTCAAATAAAGTAGAATGGACCACCGTCCTGAAGTTGGGGGTAAGCTGCGGAGCTCACAACCCTATCCGATGTACCCAATACCATTGGATCTTAGTCCATAGAATTTTACCATATCATAATCTTAGGTAATCACAAGAAATGAGGGAAGGAAAAAGGTTGATTCGATCATACCTCAAGCCTCAATTCCACTTGCTTGTGGCTTCTAAATTGTTCGAGGCCAAAAGTTTTGTCAGCTTGTCTTCAGCTCTTCGTGAACCTAGAACTGAGCCATCAGGACACCCACTAGACCAACAGAACCAGTCCGTCCTGAGGAGGGAGGATTTGAATAGAAAGCTGAGGTATGGACCGTTGAACCGTTTATCATTGAATGGGTCACTGTACGAACTGGGATTATATTTGGGTTCGGGGCACATAATAGGTTACAAGATGGCCCCCAAGACAAATGGTTTTGTGACAAAGCAAGTCTAGGTCCACTGCGGCATTTTCGTGCATACTAATAAAGAACAGAACAAAAGCTCTTTCACTTTTAATCCCATTTAACCCACAGTCCGATAAACTCTATAAAGAGAGGAAAAATGAGGAAAAGGAAACTGCTTGTAGGTCTATTCTTACTTCTAGTAACACGAAAATTAAATTGACAAGGGCCAAGAAATCAACTGTAAGGATTTAACAAAAAACCAGCCTACATACCCAACGGAGGGAAGGACCGGACTAGATCTTCATAAAACCAGCTTGATGATAATAAGCATTTCGTATTCCCTCTTAAGTATTAAATTCCGGATAGGATGAATTCCACAAAATTCAGTACACTGGAATAAAAAATGATTGCCTTCCGATACTAGAAATTTTCAGGAAACATAACACTTGCTTACCTCTTCAGAACTGCTGTGTTGGCAGTGTTGCCCAGGTATCATTAACCAATTGAGCTATAAGCCGCCGACTTATTACGATGGAGTAGAAAAGCTAACCCGGAATCCTGATCCCCCTTTGTCATGGTCAAATTTCTTCAGCATATAACAATAGTTCAGCTGGAAAGAAAACCAAATTAATTAGTGTGAACATGCAAGTCTCGATCAGATAATTGACCAAATAAAAAACAACATAATTGAGAAATAAACGTTTTATGCAAGAACAAAAAAGCATTAGGTCCCATGAAGCATTAGCTCCAAGTCCACGTTTAGTTCTAATCAAGGACAAGAAACACTTGCTGCAAGAGACCTAACATTGTCAAAGAGGTTCTTGGTCGCTTAGTTCCAAATTTGAAACAAAAGAACACATAACTAACCTCCAGCCGGAACAAACTTGTAGGGACAACAATACCACCTCCAACAGAGCTTCTAAATGAATCTGCAAACTTCTGTAAAGAGAAATTTTTATATGCATTTTCTGTTATTTTATCAACATTTCCAGCTGATGCAAAAAAGTGTCCATGGATTCCTTTAGCTTGGCACCATTTCAGTGGAAAATCAAAAGAAAGATCTGCAAAGGCAGTGACAGCAATATCTCCTCCAAGATAATCCCTTCCAGGATCGCTAATTTCATCAGATGGATAACATTGCACTTGCCTTCGGGGCTCAGTTGGACCCAGTCCTCTTGTTTTAAAGCCCCACATTGCTGATGGGCCTCCCAATGTACAAATTGGTGATATATTACCACCTAAGAAGAACCTCTCTGGCAATGGAGAAGTCATGCTCAAGAATCCAGCTCCCCATGGAAAAACAACGCCACCAGATATTCCAATGTTGAGAGCAGAACGGTAAAATCCAAGGGCTATAGCATATCGAAGGTCAAATTCCTGCTTTTAATATGAGAGAATGGAAGCTCAATAACATGGTAAATGCACTATTATTAGTATAACTCATACAAATTCCAGAATGCTGCATTCAAAGAAACCAGTCTGTTGCACATTTAAATGTAAATAAACGACGGAGTATAAAGATCCTCAATCTTTCAACCAGGTTCTTACAGAATGAATTAACTGTAACTATAAATAACTTCTTAACCCACAAGAAAAGTATGACACAAATGCAGACACAAAACTAGTTAGTGATTATGACTAAAAGAACAACCTAACTCTAACCTGTAAAACTATAATAGCTTGTTTCATAATCTAGCAGAATTCAGTATGTTTTGTACCATGATCATAAACAAAGAAGCTTCTGAAATGCAGGGAGAGGAACCATATGGATTATGAAAACTCTAGAGCAAGCAAATGCGTTCTTTGAAGCAATAGCAAACAACAAAATTTCAAAATTCAAGGTTCAAGCTTCAAGAACAATCACTAATTACAAGCAAAAGTTTTTGCATGGAATACACCAACATCAATCCAATTCCATCATAGAGATATATCAAAAGATTAAAGCATATTCTAAGAAGAAAATCAAGAGGCTTGTAACCACAATATAACTGAGACCAAATTTAGAATGTAACAATCCTTGAAAAGGTCATAGAACAAGTATACCCACAGAAAAAGTTTGAGAAAGTTAAACCTGGCGCAAAAAGCGTAAGCTATCAGGTGCAAGACCACCAATTTGTGTCGTTGAAACAAACGCATATCCACGCACAGGCCTTAGAGGTGAATTCCTGCGATCAATCCTAAATGTATATTTCAAAGATGAAAGTAAAACATGACCAAGCTGCCTCCTCACTGAATGGGATGCCATTTGTGATGGATCAGTCAACGTACGCCATGCAAGATTATAAACCAAGTCATGATTCTTGGACGAGAATAAGCCAAGAGATAGACCCAATGACCGTGCTTTGAAAGAAGAAAATTTTTGCCAGTCTTGATTTAGCAGGAATGCCCGTGCTGTAACAGGAGTAATGAATCCCCTGAACCTTGGAAAGTAAACACCAGTGCTCGACTCTACCATGTGGTCTCCACCAAATGCCAAAGACCCGTGCCAAAGATCACCATACCCAAATATGTTTTTTAGCTTCAGGGAACCTTCAAATGTTGAAGACCTAGTCTACAAAAGTATTAAAGTATTACACAACAGCCATATGTATCCCAAAGAATTATTTCTGATCAAACAGATCATCTGTTAATAAGATACCATTGCCAATAAACATCTCCATAGTTGAGCAAATGCATAATTATCTGTCACTAAGGTCACCGAGGCCAACTTAAAACTAACAAAAGCCTCGCCCTAATTTCTTATACTGGAGATGCTGAAAATTCCAAATGATTGAAGAACCCAGACAGCCATCACAATATCAAATCAAATGTGGTTGCTACAACAAAGAACATTTCTTCAAAATATTCCCTCTCAGCACCCAAAAACATAAGCGAAATATTATCAACATAAGCACGCTTGGAGTCGACGATGCTAGTATCATAATTTTGAAGAACATAACATCATAAATAAACCATTTTCAGGCAGTTTCTCGTTACCAAAGACAACACTAACAATTCAACAACCATATCCCCAAGCCCCAGCATACCTCGCCTTTAGTGTAAGCGCCAAGTTCACCAGAAAGCGGGCTTCTAGTCTCCACAACTTCAACGACGACACTGGCGGTCCCAGGAAGCTCTGCCGGACCAGCATCGAGCGTGATTCTGACAGAATCAAAGATGTCGAGCGTTTGCAACCTGAAATTCACAACTTTAGAAGCTTCGAGCAAGTCCTGCATAGAAGTAGCATCTTTAAGCAAGGCCGTTTCGGCTTCAAGTAGAGAGTCCTTGGTCTTCTTGTTGCCTCTGATGATCACCTCATGGACGCGAATAGGCACATTTTCGGTCTGAATCCGACGGAAGAGATTGTCCAACATTGAGCTTTCTGTCGGTTGGGGTACTTTAAGGTCCTCGTCTTCTTCTTCTTCTTCGACTTCGTCTTCTTCTTCTTCTTCTTCTTCTTCGGTTTCGTTGTCGATGTCTTCTCCGACATGGTTAGGGTTTTGTTGAATCGGATGGGGTTTTACCATTTTTGAGGGACGGTATAGCAATAACAAACGAGAGCGTGCCTGAATTCTTCTTTCTTTGCAATGGAAGGGAGTCGTGACTTAAAGGGAAGAGACAAACTTTTAAGTCGGGTTAGCAATTTCGGCGTGGCCTGTTTAGCCCGATTATTTTGAATAAAATGGCGTTATTTTGTTTAAAACGGTACTGTTTTATATTTTTTAATTAAAAAATACACCTGTGGCTTAGACTACGGCTGAATTCGGGCCCTATTCGGCCCATTGACATCCTACTTTTAAAAAATTATACAAATCTCCTTAATTTTTAAAATAATAAAAAAATTTAATTTTCAATTTTTAATAAAACGCTTTTCTTTTAAATTTTGAATAAAAAATAAGAATAAAACACATATATTATAAATAGGGATGTCAATGGGACAGGTCGAGCTCCTGCCAGGCCTCAGTTACACCAGGCCATGGGCCAACCAGCGGCCCGGCCCATCGACGGGCCTTCCGGTCCCTTGGTTGGCCCATGGCCCACTGAGTCGGGCCAGACTAGACCCGTTTAAATTTTTTTAATTAAAAAAAGACAAAACGGCGTCGTTTTGGACAAAACGGCGTCGTTTTGGACAAAACGGCGTCGTTTTGGACAAAACGACCTGCACAGGCCGATGTGAGCCGACCATGGTTAGCTCGTGGCTCGCCAAACTGGGCCAAAAACGGGCCGGGTCAGAATTGACATCTATAATTATAAACATTAAATAAACCATTTTCAGACCGGCTATGCTCTATGGCTCTGAATGTCGGCCTATGAGGGTGGCGCAAGTGCGAAAGTTTGAAGTAGCGGAGATG
>JANZXP010000196.1:12326554-12336621 GCA_027576715.1 Erythroxylum flavicans | reverse complement strand
GCATTGTGGCTTTTCAGGTATGAGACAGGAGACTTAAGGTGTAGTTAGAACCTAGAGTGTCTGAGAACTAAGAGATGGCTCAGAGGTCCGTCAGCTGACTCCCAAAGAAAACTAGTTATTACCATTTTGTAATGTTATTAGAACCTGTGTAGAGTGTTGTAAACAATCGTTGAGAAGAACAGTGTAAACGTTATCAGTGAGTGAAATAAATGAATGTTTTAAGAAAAATGATAATGCCTTTCGAATATACTGCCTACAACCGTGTGTAAATTAGTTTTGCCATTGCTCCAACATACCATTATCGTAGGTTATGTTCCTAAAAACTTAGGTACGTACCTTATGGTAGTGGGATGTTACAAATGGGGCTTTGCATCCAATCATCTACATCACCACTATGGGCATATAGTCCTTATAGTAGACTCAAGTAAAGTAGAAGTGGATGTTATTGATTCTAATATGCAATATATTTATATTCAGACTAAGTTTTTGCAAAAAAAATATCACAATTGCAAACATCTTTGTCTATAAATCAAAATGCAAGTTCCAAAGTAGTACTTTATGGTAAGATCTTCTAAGATTACATACTTAAGTTACTTGTTTGCTCGTTTAATGTATGCAATACCGTGAGTATACCTATCATATATGCTATACCTCCTGGGAACGGTACATAAGATACCGTTCCCACGAGGATATGGATTAGTCACCTAACAATTTTAATACACTTTGTATAAGGTAATAAAGATTAAATTAATTGAAATTAAAATAAGTTTATTGAAATTAAAATAAACTAATAAAACTTAATAACTGAATCGATAAAGATAGCAATAAGAGTGAAGTTAATTAATAATGGAAACTTAAGGGTTATTATATCCTTGTTTTGTCTCCCCTTTATCTTGTTAATTCAATTATGCTTGATCCTAGATATCCTAAGGTTTTAATTACCTGCTCTCAAGATCTAATTAAGTCGTCCCAATTGAAATAGATAACAATTAAATTGCAAGCTCTTGATTCACAAAGTTACTCTTAACTACTTAATTAGATTTGAAGCAATCCTAAGGATAATTAACTCACAATTAAGATCTCTCTTCAATTGTTTATTAATCTGGTATTTGTAAGTCTATTAAGGTATCAACTCTCATTATGTAACTTAACATATAAATTTGATTCAATCTCTGAATTTCTTATTAAGTATAAGCATGACAAATGCCACAAAGCAATACTATATTGAATTTAACAAAATAAAATTATACAAAACAATTCAAGAATAAACCCTAATATGGATTTAGATTCCATAATCATGTTCAGCATACTAAAAATCATAGTTAACATCTCAGGTAAGAAAAAGAATAAGAAACTAATGAATAGGCTTGAAAACCTTGATCTGGAAATTCTGGAAGGGTGGAATTAACTTGTTGTATCCATTATTTGATCTTCTTCTTTATATTCTGTAGAATATTTCTGTGTTTTTTCTTTTTTTTAAGTGTCTCTGATGACTCTCATAGCCTCTCTCTGAATGCAGATGCTTCTAAACTCCTCTTTGATGTCACCTTCTTATTATCTATATCAATGAACTAGGTTTTTGGGATATAGTGTAAGTGACCATGGACCTCCAAAAAATACCTTAATTTGTAACTTTACACCATTATAGAGACTTATAAGGGCAATATACACAACCGTGCTTATCAACATACATGGGCGTTAACTCCACATAAGCAGGCATTATATCTTTGATGGTCCATACATTTGTAGAGACTTTCATGGTCATTATACAAAGAGTGTAGGTCCACAATCGCTCTAATTTTTCATCCTATACTACTCTTTCACCTGAATACATCTGCTCTTTGTTTTTTAAGACAATTATTACCTATAAACACACTTGAAGGAAATTAAATACTAAAATACTATAAAACTCTTAAATAACAAGCAAAATACATTAAATATAGGTATATAAATATGAATAAATAATAGTCTATCAAACATCCGCATGCTTAAACTTTTTCTTGTCCTCAAGTAAATCATAATCTAATTCATCAAACTTACAACATTCATCCCTTATTAACCTCAACATGTCCATCCATACTCTTTGTCATCATATCATATCAATCAAATTAACATACAATTACATTCAAGTTATTATAGAAATAACCTTCATAAGCCAATATCAAAAGCAATCATATAGATAATCTTTTTTAAATAAAAAGCACAAATTTTTACACCCTTATCAAGGATTCACTCAGTGCACTCAAAGTGTTTAAGGTGATAAAAATGAATAAAATCATATCTCCAATAAAATCATATCTCCACCATTATAAGTAAACTAGAAATAAAAATCAAGAGGTCTTATTACAATGTTTTAATAAGGCTTAGGTTAAGGTATGATATGGGTAACAAAGAAGGTGATAAAAATGAAGGTAATTTACATAAATAAAGTTAAATGAAACTTAATTCTTTATAACATAGTTCCTTCACACCATAATTCCATTAGTACCATAACTTAAAATACTTTTTTATTATTTTTATGCTCACAACATATATGATTTATATTTTTTATTTTTAAGCATTTATCATGTGTCAACAATTCAAAAAGTATTGGACCTTTTCAAATTTTTAAGTTCCAAACAATCAAGTAAATGTAAATAGCCTTCAGGGTTCAAAATAAAAAGACTTCAAGAAAAATTAGGTAAAGGCTAATAATGTGGTTATAATCAATGGAAAAGCTAAGTCTCAAAATTGATTACTCCTAAGGAATAAAATATGGTAGGATAATAATAAGAAAATAGGCTAAACAAAGGTTCAATGTAAATGCCTTTATCATTTCAATGCTTCTAATTTAACAAATGTGATCTTAATATGAATAATAAAAGCAAATTCTAGAATTATCCCACTATACATGATAGTATATATGAAAGAATAAAAGAGGTCAAAGAATTATGTATTTTCTCTTAGGCATAACACTCAAAAAAATAGTCTTATATGCAAATAATATGCAATTTTCATTCAAATTAATTATCTTATTGATTACTAAAAATATAACTTATAAAAGCAAATCTATTCTAACTTTTATCCTTTTGCATACTAATCCAATTCAATAATTAACAATGATCTAAAGTATTTTGGACATATTTTAACTAACTTGGGATGTCAGTTAATAATATGTAATAAATAAGATTATAATAAGCTTAGAAAAATTGAATCCCCTTCCCCATACTTAAAATTGTATCTTGTCCCTAATTCACACAATGTAAGCATATAAAAAATAAAATAAAATAAGAATTTGAGAAGGGATTATTAGTACTACCCTGAATAAGAATATGTATAGAGTCCTAAAGTGAAGAAGATCCATCCTATGTATACAAATGTCCAACCTTACAAAATATAAACAAAAAGTATAAAAAGATAAAAGAACAATAATAACGACAATAACGAAAGGACATGGGAATAAAAATATCATAATATAAATAATATATTATCTGTTCAGACAAAAGAAAAGAAAATAAAAAAATTATAAAAAGAATAAGGAAAAGAAAAAAAAAGACCAAATACAAGCATCCCTTAGTCCTATGGTGAATCTGACATAGCTATTGAAAGACGGTCTTTGGGTTGCGAAACCTCAAACATTGGAAGGGTTGAAGACAATGCAGCCGCTTCAAATGGTGGAGGTGGGAAAGACATTCCAAGATGGCCCGCCATCTGCATTAATAAGTCTGCCATCCATCTATTATGGGTTTCTCTGAATGTAATTGAGCTTCGAGCTGCTCTATCTGCTCCACAATCTCTGTATGTCATACTCAGATAGTACACTAAATACCTAAGATATGGCCTATGTGATTTTATAATTGAGCTACCTTTAACTGGTCTGAGTGTGGTGTCAGCATCCTAGGTACTTCGACACTAACCTCCTCATGTGCAACTCCTCCCATCTGGGATGGTGGTGAGCTTGATTGCAGTGATTGCTCTGTTATGTGTCGATCCTTATCTTGTCAACTCGTCAAGAACCTAATCAGGCAATAGATGTCACCTGTAGGTCCCTGTCACCTACATTCCATATACATGTGTTTCATCACATCTAAATTTAGTGTTGCTATGGTACTAACCATTCTCATTACTGGTAGTCTATTGAATACCCTCATCCTCCGATATAAGGTCCAACACATATGTCTCAAACTTCTTCTCACTCTGATGCCAAATGAATTAGGCTAATGCATGCCCCATATATATTGGTGTCTGGTCACTTATGCTCTACAAGTAGCATACGTCTAGGTTTTCGACTACTCTAAAGTTATTGCCTTGCTTGCTTAACGTACGACTCAGAATCTCATGTATGTATCTGAGGGCCAGGTATTGTAGAGATAATGCCTTGCATCTACTGGGTTCATAGTCATTGTTCTCACTAATAATGCTCCAAAAGTGGCGAGAAGGCATCCCATACGAGAGTCTATCTGCAGGGCTACGTAGTCTAGTGTCCCGACAAAATTTTGGTCGTACACTCCCATAGTGATAGAGAACTCAGAATACCTCATGTGGATCATTTCCTATAGCAAATGAAATTGAATTGTGTTCGATCGGTCCCAGTCGTAGTAGCCTTTCTCTATAAAGAACGTAGGAAGCACCTTGAGCATCAACTCTTAGTACTAGAGCTCTATGATCTCGAAGAATTGGGACCATGCTATAATGTCAATGACATGTTGAACCTGTTGGACTGAACTGACCTACTCCAACATCTCCCAGTCAATGCTTCGGTTGGGCTTGAAATTCTTCTCCTTGAGTTGTTGATACTACTCATGGGCTGCGGTATTGAATAATAACAGCGGAGGTCACCCAGATGGCTAGACTATATTGGCTTGCCTGTGATGTAGGCGAGCTCCCCTTAGGTCTCTAGAGGACCCTTCTCCTCGTTGTCTCTTCCTTGGTGCTTCTTTTGTTCATCACAATCCAGTCATTATGCTTGAAACTTTAAATAAATATGAGAAAATAGCAGATAAAGTACAAAAATAACCATTTCCCACACTTATTTCTCGTGCTCACTTAGTTGTTAAAAGGTAAGCATGCACCAAAAAAAAAGAAAATCAAACACATGGCAAAATAAAAAACAAACAATCTAAAATAAATAAATAATTAATTAAAAATTAAAAACTAATTAATAGCTTAATTAATTGCAAAATTAAAATTAAAAGCATTGTAATTCACAAATAAAACTAATCTAATTATTTGATTACAAAAGTAAACCTAAAATTGAAATTAACAAATCTAATCTAACAAATCAAACTAGAAAACAACTTCAATTAACTATAAAAACGATCAATTAATCCTAATTACATGCAAAATCATCACAATTTAATATTTAGTAAGCAAAAATCACAAATCCAATTGAAATTTCATCCAATTCGCATGCAAAATCATATGGTTAAGGATAAAATTCAACTATTAAACCACAATCAAGCATAAAATCAAACAAATTTACACTAAATCACAAAACCCTAACCATAACATTTTGGGGGGAGGAGGTAGTGAAAATCTCTAAAAAATTGCAAAATACCCAAAGATTCATGCATAAACAAGTTAAATCAATGAAAATACTTACTTGCGTGTCACAATTTGGTAAGAAATTGCAAAAATTAGGTTAGAGAGGGAGATTCGACCATGTAAGTCCGCGATAACCTTTAAAAAACCTTAAATTTTTTGTTTCTCTCTCTCCCAACACATTGTCGGTCACTTAGTTGACCATGTAAGTCACTAAATTTTAAAATCCAAGGGATATGGGAGTGTAAGTTATCACAAACTTACATGGTCTTGAACCTATGTGTATATCTGACCATGTAAGTCTACACAGGTGATAAGTGTGAAGTGTGAAGTGCATCACGTTTTAGGGCTTAGTTTATTATGTATTTAAGTGTTAACTTAATAGTTTAGTATATGTTTAGGTTAGAATTGCGTTAGTTTGTTAATTAATTATGTTTTAAGTGTTTTTATGGGTTAGTTAAGTCTTTGAGCTTAATTATTATGTCTTTGACGTACCTTGATGTATTTGTTAGTGTTTCAGAGTCAACATCGATGAATGGAGAAGTTTCGAAGACATTCGGGCCGAAACAACGACCCATGATCGTGGCACAACAAGCCACCATCGTGATAAAAGCATTGGAGATAGCCCACGATTGTGACCCATATGTCACGATCGTTATAGAAGCCTAAGACACTATCCATGATCATGGCCTTATTGCTACAATCGCGATAGAAGGCTTAGATTTTGGCCACGATCATGGCATACAGGGCCACGATCGTGGCCTGCATCGAGTAGATGCGTAAACAAGTAAAAACGTCAAGTTTTGAGGATTTTTTGAACCTTTTCGAACCTAAAAAAACCCTAGGGTTGCTCAGAACAAAAAAGGTATTTAAAGGATAAGCCAAAGGAGCAGAGTGAGCTTTTGCATCAGCCACCATTGAGAAAACCTAGAGAGGGTTCATCAAGAGAATGAGAAAGAGAAGAAGGAAGAGAGACGTGGAGAAGAAGCCTACGCGAAATACTTCACGGAACAAGAGGTTTCTGGCCGTTGCTGC
The DNA here is from genome assembly GCA_027576715.1 of Erythroxylum flavicans. Lineage (NCBI taxonomy): Eukaryota > Viridiplantae > Streptophyta > Magnoliopsida > Malpighiales > Erythroxylaceae > Erythroxylum > Erythroxylum flavicans. The sequence goes on along the minus strand of JANZXP010000196.1, from coordinate 12,330,066 downwards.
CTCCGTCATCCATTCCGATCTTTTTTCTAGTTAATTTTCAATTTTATTATTGTATAGAATTGAGATAGCCGTTGATGATAGGATTGTATGAATGTTGAGGATGTCTAAACTCACCTTCGGGTTGTTTTATCTTTGATTTAATGAAATTTGATTGTTTGTGTTTTTACTGGATTTATTGTAATTTAATTTCTTCACTTGCATAATTTGGTGATAAGTTAAGAGGGTAAACTGAGTGAAAATTTATTAAATTGGGCTAACGAGAGTTAGGTAATTTAATAGAATGAGAATTAAATCAAATTGATAAATTGTGTGAAGAGAGATCTTGCATAAGTTCCCGATAGTTTTTGGACAACTTCAGATCTAATTAGAGTTTTGGATAGAATGTTAATAGAGAGATTGCAATTCTCATAATCTGATTAGGGTTTATAAATTAGGGTTAATAATTATAACTCGAGAGAGAGTAATCAATCCTAGAACTATCTAGAACCAGTAATCTAATAGTTCATAATTGATTAGGTTAGTATTAAACATAGATAAAATTCCTTTTTCTCTCAATTAGTAGTTCTTTAGGTTGATTCTTGATTGGATGTTACTACTATTTTGTTAATATTTTCGTAATTGATTCTTGAAATTGAGTGCGTGATTGAAATAAATTTTTGCCTTAGTTTTGTTCATTTTGAATTATTGTAAATTATTTTTGGCCTTAGATTTTAGGATTAGATTAACCCTCCTCGTGGGATCGACACCTTAGGTACTACGTGAACAACCCGTACGCTTGTAGATTATTGAGTTTAAACATTAAAACTTATACATATTAGAAAATTGCGATCAACGAGTGTGTCTACACAGATGTATCTAGTGGACTTGTAACTCTCTGTGCAAGTGTGTGAAAATTTTTAAAAAGATTTAGAGTGTACAAAATCATGTGCACAGACCATATAAGTCTCTATAACCATGTACAATAAGAAAAATAGTTGGAAAAACTTTAAAATTTTGCACTCAAAGTTACAAAACTTTAACACTCATACCCTAAATCAAAAAATATGCATAATTTCACCAGGATGCTTTTATCCTAACACTAAAACACATCAAAAATCAATAGAATCTTATACTAAAATTATGATAGAAAAAATGAAATGAAATTGAAAATAAAACCTATCCTCATTCTTGGTCTACCTTCTAATGCTTGTTTTTAATGTTGTTAGTTTGATGTACCCTGCACATTAACCACGTGCTTAGGTTTATAATTAGTGACTTGCTTTCACTAATTTCTCCCCATGGAGGTTTAATAGCCTGTGAATAAGCCACATGTTTTAAGATAATAATAAGGACTTAATTTATCAAATTAAGATATCCAAATGATTTTATTAATGCCCTTTTCCATAAAAAACTATCAATAAAATAAGGAATGATGAAACTCCGTGAATCTTCAGTTAACTTTAGCAGTTTGTCTTATATGAAAGGTGAGTTGCTCTTTTTCTTCCTCAATCATTGTCCACTCTTATACTTTCTCTTTTTAAGCAGAGACTGCTTTCTCTTCTTCAACCTCTATTTCCTTTGTCATTTGTTCTTCTTTCTCTTCTTGAATTGCAACTTCATTCATAAAATCGACCTTTGTCTCCTCTTCACTTTGAGGCATTAATAGACACCATTAACATGTATCTGGCTCAGTGTCTTTAACTGAAGAAAACTTCTCTTTAAATACATGATGGCTAGCCTCACCTTCAATAAGGTCTTCTATTAAAGATTCAATTGAAGCATATTATTCCATGCATCTGTCTAAGAGTTGCTCCACTTTGAATTATCAACGTGCTTTATATGATGTATTCTTAGGCTAGTTTCATAGGCAATATCGATGCTCCCATATATAATATGGCCCCTGACATTAGTGATTGTAATGATTACCCATACAAATGTCATAACACAACAAGGATAGCAGTTTTGCTTCCATCTTACTTAGAAGATTCCTCATATTCCTCGTTAACAATGTATTAGAAAGTTACCCGACTTGAAACTCCAAGTTATGAAAGCAAAGTAGTGGTTCGTTATTATTTGATCAAATTTGGCTTCCATCCTCTTCTGAAATTCATCTTGACTATCGAACTTGGGGCTTAGCACATCCATTAACTTATCCAACTTTGACTCCAAGGATTAATAGTTGAATCAGTAAAGATAGCAATAAAAGTGAAGTTAATCAATAATGGAAACTTAGGAGTTATTATATCCTTGTTTTGTCTTCCCTTTATCTTGTTAATTCAATTATGTTTGATCCTAGATGTCCTAAGGTTTGATTATCCTCTCTTAAGATCTAATTAAGTAATTACAATTGAAATACATAACAATTAATTGTAACATCTTGATTTATAAAGCTACTCCTAACTACTCAATTGGATTTGAAGCAATCCTGATGATAATTAACTCACAATTAAGTCTCTCTTCAATTGCTTATTAATCTTGCGGCAACCCCTATATGGACCCTGCAACCACCATATATATGGCAACCTAGTTCCTATACAAACAATTATGGCATACATTTCTATTCATTTATAAGGACTTTCATCATACATCTTTCTGTTCAATGCTATACATATACATATAACAAAATTTCACATTACTTAACATTATCATTTAAAAGTAGTAATACATATTTACATTAATATGATAATCCAAAAAGAAAATATACAATTTCCTTTACTCTTTTACATGTACAATCATCTTAAACCAAAACACATTCTAAAGATACTTTTATTACTAATTGTTGGCCTTAGTTCCTACAGATTTTCCATTTACCTCACTCTTATGACCCAAACCTACACGGATTAATACCCATGTTAAGCTTGAAAGCTTAGTGGGGAAAACACTTAGTTTGGATGACCACTCCCAGTAGTCATCCGCTAAACACACATTTGGAAATATCATAACTCATATACCATAAATTCACATTCATGAACCAAACATTGATATTCAATGTTCATATAAATAATGATGAAATACTTAAGCAAAGTACATAATGTAAATATGCTTCAACATATTATCCATATACTGAAAATGCACATTTGTAAGCCAAATATTGATATTCAACGCTCATTGATACAAATTATCAATACAAATGCAAATACTCATCAATACCAATTATTTATGTTGTCATGTTGTATTTCTTATTTATACCATTTACTTTAATTTATGTGTTAGGCATGCATATTCCCGTGGGTGTAGATAACGTGAGTTGTGGATATCCAAAGATATCAGTGCTAGTGGTGTGCCCTAGGCCAATGATCATATGTGACTTTTGTATTGACATTTTGACTTATTATTTATATATTATGAAGTATTCTTTTATATATGCATGTATATTGTTTATGTAATGAGATTTACGTTCCATGAATAGATTAGGCTTATGTCATCACGTATGTGACTTGATAGTAAAACCATAAACATTATAATACTATTCTAAATTGTCCCTGGTTGATCATTATTGGTGGAACAATAATGAATTAAGGCTAGTATGTGTT
>JANZXP010000196.1:12292866-12326454 GCA_027576715.1 Erythroxylum flavicans | reverse complement strand
CTTGACAAGTATGACTGAAGAAATGCATGGCTGTGCTCAAATGAATTGATGAGGAGTCATCAATGTCATTTGTTATAATCAGTCAACTTGGGAATTAAGAAACTATGATTAATCAAAGGTTGACATGTACGTACCATGCCTTATGATTAATCTTGATATCATGTTACAAAGGGATTGAGTTTGTAACCATGGTTACAGGTTAAATCGAATTACCGATCCTCATTTGATTTGGGTAGTCATAATGTCTTACTAGAGGCCGCTTATGACTTATGGGCCTTAAACTGTGATCAAACCTATTGCCAACATCAAATGAGCCTATAGGGTCGCACACAAAGAGTGATATGATTTGGGCTTATTCTCTTGGGCCTAATTTATTAAGCACAGAATAAATATAGGTGGATATATTTATTAAGTTAGATTGAATTAAGTTGTCAGGCTTTTATTATATGAGATATAATATGGGCTGAAACTTATTGGGCTTTCATTATCCTAATGGGTTTAAGATTATAATATTCTTAGCTCCTCTACAAATAGAGGGCTTATGTCTCATTAGAAGACATATGAAAACCCTAGCCACCTAGCCACTTGTTATTTTTCCCGAGAGAAAAACTGTGCGACGTTCTAAAGAGTTTTAGAACATGCTAGCACATATTAGCTGTTGCCCTGATCGTTCATCCTCGTGTGGATACCGATAGAGGATGTTTGCAAGCTGCAGCGTCAAGATATCTAAAAAGAATCCCAATCTGCATGCTTTAAGAGGTAATTCCGTACACTTCTTGTTATGTTTTTCAGTTAACCAAGGCACAAGACCTGAAAACTTATGGTCCTTTCTGCTGCATATTGTGCATTCTCAGGCCATAAGCAATCCAACAATCAGAACTATGGATACTCGAAAGTATCGAACTGTGGATATCCAAAGGCATCAAACTATGGAGACATTAATCTCGAAATGAAGACACCATTGGTGTCAAACTGTAGCAGCTGCGTTGTATCCTTATAGACATGCCTATCTATCCACTACCAAACAATAGAACAGGCACTTTAACATTTCCTTTAACCATTTGCCAATTTCACATTTCATATATTGACAAGTCATATTATATACATTTCAAGTCATAAAATATGTATCTGTGTTCATATATGTAAGTCATAACTTATCACCATTATAAGGTGTCAAAATCACACTTGTCTAATCCCACTATACACATATGAGCAATAAATGTGCATACAAATCATTTATGTACATATAAGTTTTCTTTAGAATGGATTATGCTCAATCTTAAATTCCAATATCCAATCACCCTATTCACATAAGGTAAGTTCTATTTTATCTATTTCTAGGTGTTTGAAAAGTTTCATATACATTCAAAAAGGTTCATATAAGATTCGGTAAAAATTGCAAAGAAAAACAAACTCAAAATAGTACAATTTGGGCTAAGCCTATGTTAGATCTAAAAATAGGCAAATAATCAATCCATAAGTAAATCACATGACAGACTCCATTTGTTCCTTAAAATGCATATAGAAAACGTTAAAATTAGGTTTTGAGTTCTTCTAGACATTTGTTTCTCTTATGTTTTAGTTTCAATAGAACTAAAAATTAGACCATTTGGAGTTTCCAATCGTGAGACATATACCAAATATCATAAGCTACCTAAAACAGAAGGAGCATCAGGTCACCATTTTCGATCCCATTTTTCAATATCATAAATATAGAATTAAGTCAGAGTCTCTACTATAGATTCTTAGTTCTATGTCTCAAGTTTCATATGCAACTAAAATCCCTCAATTTAGAGGTCTGTAGGCTGATTTGTGACCCAAATAATGTCACTGGTTCAACCTTAGATAAAATTCCACTACATGATACTCTCTTGTCATATTCAACCAATTCTATGCAAGGTCACACCAAATTAACACCAAAGCATCATCCCAGTAACCATTACACATTCAAATGAATCTTTGTATCCATTAAAACATACATATAAAGAGAAAGTAGACTAAGTGTAGTCCCAAACCTTAAAATTGGCAAAGTAGTTCAACTAATGCCTTCCCTTCCCTTCCTCTTTGGCTTTGCTTGGCTCACCAAATGAAAAATGATGGGATGAAGAATGTGAAATGTAGAGGAGAAAAATATAAAGTTAAAACCCTAAGTGTCGTCTATCTCACCTCTCCATATGCCTTTTTATTAATTTTCTAGTCTTAGACACATGTTTCAATCCCATTGGACCATATTTTACAATCTTATTCGACCACGTGTTACAATTCTATTGGACCACATGTTACAATTCTATTGAACACACACAAGCTTTAATCTTATTAGTCACACATGTTTTACTCCAATTGGTCTATGTGTTAACTTTAGAAAAGATCGCATATTGGTCCTTCTTCTTCCTTTAATTCCCAGATTGACCTATAATCTTATCAACTAATTTCATTCCCCTATGTCTTAAGTTTATAATGGCGTAAATTTCATACAATTTGGTTAATCATATAAGGAGTTATATTGAAAAACTACAGGCTGTTTGAAAACAAGGATAGAAGCCAAAACTTAAATTCAAACCAGAATTCAAAAATCTTAGATGCAGAATCAAATTTCGATTCCTTTATAAAATTTTAGACTTATGTCTCTATTTTAATCTCCATTTGGAATTATCCAATTTGAGGTCTACAGGCCAAGATATGGCCAAATTACAGAAGTCTATTTAGTGGAACCTATCCATCTAGTGAGGTATATATCCCAAATCAACTAACTTCGGTCTTATCATGCAAAAGTAACACAAAACACATCCAATTTAACCAAAAACATCCCATTTGCTTATGGACTAATTCTTTTATCAATTCCCCTCACATCACACTCATAAATCAAAGAAAAAGTAACAAAAATTCCCATACATATTTCACATCTAACTATCTATGTCCATGTCAAAATGAACAAATTACCCATTTACCCATGTCTTTTACATTAAGTACCATTATGTCTCTTACTATACTTAGGCATTTAATTTGTTACGTTCACTTTTGAATACACCCTAGACATGCTATAATACTTCTAGGGTATATGTTGAGGCCTTATAAATTTGGTATTTGTAGGTCTATTAAGGTAACAACTCTCATTGTGCAACTTAACACATATAACTTTGATTCAATCTCTGCATTTCTTATTAAATATAAGCATGGAAAATATCACAAAGCAATACTATACTGAATTTAACAAGATGAAGTTATACAAAACAATTCAAGAATAAACCCTATAATGGACTTAGAAATCTATAATCATGATCAACACAATAGTAATAAGAATTAACATCTAAGGCAAGGAAAAGAATAAAAAACTAATGAATAAGCTTGAAAACCTTGATGTGGAAATTCTAGAAGGTTAAAATTGACTTGATGTATCCACTATTTGGTTTTCTTCTTTATATTGTGCAAAATATTTCTGCATTTTTCTCTTCCTTTTCAGGTGTTTCTGGTGACTCTTATTGTGTATTGTTTGTATTACTTTTAATTGCTTTCATATCTTAATTTGGGTTACAAATTCTTGTATTTTGATCTAAATGTGAGATGAATTGAATGGAAATTATGTGAATATTGCATGAATGTCAAAATGGAGAATTTTGTGAATGTGGCATAAAAAACATGAAGAATTTTGCATGTAATTGGATGTGACACGTTAATTGCATGGTCACACATGCATATTGTCACAATCATGACTATACAAGTCACGGTTGTGACCATGTCATGGTTGTGACAAGTTATGTCACAACCGTGACTTAATTTGCACGATTGTGACTTGTTGAGTCACAATTGTGACTCCTCCTCATGTTGGGCAACATTCTTCTTTAATCAATCATTTTATTACGTGGTAACTGTAGGTTGAAGGGGCATGAAAACCTAAACCTAACGTGACACTACAAGTAGAAGAATTAAGCCTGGTAGTGGGGGCATTCATTCACTCACATTCTGTTAGAACAAAACAAAAACAATGAGATAGAGAGGGAGGCGGAGAAACAGAGCTTCAGTTAAGAGAAGAAAGAAGAGAAATAGAGGAGGAAGAGAGAAAAGTAGCAAAGAGAGTGAGCCTGGACCAAAGGCAAAAGGCAAGAGTCAATGCCAGAGAGGTGGAGTTTGACTAGAGATCCACTGCCAGTTTCATCATTTGAGAGGCTATTCATTTGTTCATTCCTTTTCATCGATGTTGCTGTGTTGCAAAACATTTCTATTGAACTCCTTTATATTTTATCTGTTGAACATATTTTATTTGTTAAAGATTGATAGTCCATTCAGTATTCACTGTTTTATTGCTTTAATACTTTTGTTATTGTTGAATATGGGATTGAAGTATTTGAGAATAATGAACCATGTTTATGTTATGATGGGGTTAGCTCTTTTTCTTAAGGAATAATGTAGCTATTTTAGTCAAATATGCATGATTGAGTGATTGTGTTATTATCTTATGTTTGCTATAGTTTTTGAACTGAATGGATGTAATAGCATGATCAAACTTTGCATCATTTTGGTATTAAACAAAGGATCGAGAGAAGAAGTTTAATATGGAACAAGAAACTATAGACACTTAGGTTAAGAATTGGAAATATATATATTAACTTAAATGGTAATTATTAGTTGGGATTAATAATTAATTTAGATAATTAATTTTAGAACCCTATTGATAATTTTAGTAAGACAACTATCTAATCATTTCCCCTTAGTCATACATAGGAGATTAAATTAGTGAAATTAATTCTCAAAAGTTTTCCATTTCAATTAATTTATTCGTCTTTGCTTCCGATTGAATCATTATACTTTTCAGTTCAATTTTGTGTTTTTCTTTAAAAACTTTCACTCAACAAATCAGGATACAATATTTAGGATTGCATCTGTTTTTATTTTTGTTCAAGGTTAATTTAGGTGAACCACTTTCACCTCTGTGGGAGACAACCTTAGGTAATCAATTACAACTACCTCATATACTTACAAGTAGGATAGTCTAGGTAATTTTTAGAACTTAATTTGGGCACAACAATTTTTTGGCACCGTTTCCTGGGAGGTGTTTAGTGTTTTGATCTTAAATTAATTTTGATTATTTTTGTCTATTCATGCATTCATTTTTGTCATGTTATTTTATTGAGCTGTTTTAGTAATTTTTTATTAATTCACTGTTATTTTTATTTAGTTTATGCGAGGAAGGAGGTCTCGAGAAGGTGAACTTGCTCCCTTTATTGACATCGTACATTAGATAAGAGGACCTCTAAGAGAATTTGAAAACAATCTCGAGGGATCCAAATTAGAAGATGAAGAGATGGGTGAAAGGCAACTAGTAATGAAGGAATATGCCAGACCAGTAATCGGTACTGCCACTTCTTGCATACGGTTGGGAGAGGCAACTAGGAACTATGAAATTGAAGAGTATCCACTACAACATGCTATCATCATTTTATGGGGTTCCCAATAAGATCCCTCAAACTTCATTCGAGAATTGTACACCACTCTTTAGACATTCCCTTTGGATGGCCTAAATCAAGATCAACTTAGGATGAGTTGCTTCCCATACACATTGAAAGCTCAGGTTAAGGCATCGCTAATGGTTCCACCCAGTTTATTGACTACATGGGAGAAGGTGTACAATAAGTTCATGGAAAAGTTCTATTCCCACCCGAATACTTCTAAGTTGCGGACAAAGATAGCTACTTTCACTCAGATGGAGGAAGAGCCATTTCATAAGGTGTGGGAACGCTTCAAACTCTTCCTCATTCAGTGTCCTCACCATCATTTTCCACTCCATAAGCAGAACCAGTTCTTTTATGATGGATTAACACAACAATGTCAGTAGATGGTGGACAATGCAGTAGAAGGGGTTGTGGGAGAGAAGACTGCCAAAGAAACATATGACATCTTCGAAATGTTGGGGGCCAATTTCCAATAAAAGAGCATGATAGGAAGAAAAGCTGAAGCTCATGAAGTGAGCTCAAATCAAGAATTGGCTAAACAGTTAGCTGAGTTAAGAAGGTATGTAAAGATGTTAACTACAAGACTACCCCAAAACATTCCAAATCAAAAGGTATGTGGTATATGTGAAACTTTTGATCATGGAGCTAATGTTTGTTTGTATTCTTGCAAACCTTTTATGGATGGAGAAGAAGAAGTAAACTCACTTAACGGTTTTTAACCAAGGAAGGGAAATGATTCGTATTCAAACACCTACAATCCTAGTTGAAGAAACCACCCCTATCTTTTGTGGAAGACCAACAACCCATCAATGCAATCCCAACCATAGTACCAAAATTTTTAGAGGCCAAACTATTTTCAAGGGCAATTCTCAAATGAAAACCTACTAAGAAAACCTTCTTTAGAGGAAAGCCTAAATGCGTTCATTCAGTTAACAACTCAGTATCAAGAAACTAACAACAAGAGATTCGACTCCTTGGAAGCATCTATCAACAGGATTGAGATTCAAGTAGGGCAACATGCTGCTCAAATGCCTAAAAATCAAAAGGGAAAGTTGCCTAGTCAACCCAAACAAGCCCAAGCAATTACTGTTCTGAGAAGTGGTAAAGTGATTGATAATCATGTTGAGTTTCCTTTTAAGTTTTCTGATACTCATAATCAATAAAAGGAGAGCCTCACTAAAGAAGAAGATGAACAGAATGAGAAAAACAATGGGAGAAACTCTTCAAGTCACATTCAAAAGGGTGAACAAATTAAGCATGACACCAAGTACAATGAAGGATAAAAACTACACAAGGTGACGGATCCTTATCGACCACCAATTCCATATCCAAGCCACCTTAAGGAATTGAAACAAGATGAGCAATATTCCTATCTATATGGCATGCTTTCTAAGGTCAATGTTAATCTGCCCTTGTTAGATGTGATTAGGAGCATTCTGACTTATGTCAAGTTCTTCAAGGAACTAAGCACCAAGAAATGAAAGTTTGAGCCTAACAAAAAAGGTGTTGGTTTTAAAAGTAGCAAGTACAATTTTACAGCAACATTTACCCTTAAAACTGAAAGACCGAGGATGTTTTATCGTGAAAGTATCAATGGGTAATGGTGATGAGGTTAAGGGTATGCTTGATCTTGAAGCAAACATAAACCTTATGCCTCACTCTATTTATGAGAAATTGGATCTAGGACAGTTAAAACCTATGAACATATATTTGCAATTAATTGATAGGTCAATACATTATTCGAAAGGAATAGTGAAAGATGTGTTAGTGAAAGTTGGATTATTGATTATTCTCGTAGACTTTGTTGTCCTATACATGGGGGAAGTGAAGGAGAAAGAAAAGGAACACTTCATACTTCTAGGAAGGCCTTTTACGGCCACCACTAACACTTTGATTGATGTGAAGAATGGAAAATTGACCATGACCATCTTGGGAGAAACAATAAAATTTTCAATCTTTAATGTTGAACTTATCCCTACTTCTACTGTTTCTAAAGACTTTTTTTTGTTGATCGAGTTAATACTGCCGATTTTGATTTTTCCTTGCAGGAAAAAGAAGAAAAGAAGCTGGACTTGATTAAAGAGAGTGATGAATGCAGCCAATTGCTAATGGATGCAACTAAGGAAGTGTTTGGAAAATTCGTGGAGATAGATTCAAATAGAAAGGAGAAAACGATGGAATCAATCACTTTGAGTAACCCACCTTGAGCATGACTATTGAAGCGTACAACTACAAGGTGTTAAAGAAGCAACCCATTTAATTTTTGTTTTTTTTCCACTATCTATTTGTTATTATTTTTCTCAGTGAACCTTAACTTAGTTTGTTTTCTTTGTATGCGCAGGTCTACTCTTCCATCTCTTCTTAGTTTGTTTTCTTTGTATGCACAGGCCTACTTTTCCATCTCTTCTATCCGTTTTCCTTGCAGTTGTTCTTCATTCTTCAATGCAGTACACCATTTTCCACACCAGATCAACACAGTGATCACCCCCACATTCGTATTGTATTTCTATCATTTTCTTTACTACTTGTTAGTTTAATGTCTTTTAGTTTTTAATGCTTTTTTTTGTTCGTGTTAATTTTTGTCTTTTGTCTTAGACCCCTCTTTTAACTTTTTGTATCATATTAGGAATAGTGTGATATTTAAGTAGGAGTTATTATTTTAAAAAATGTGTTTGTTATGTGTGTTTTTTCCCATTTAATAGTTAGAGATGCATGGTTATTAAATGAACTCGATCCAGATTAGAAATGTATAATATGAGTGAATGAGTTTACCTGCATACTTAGACTGATTAACTTAGATTTCAATTAAAAGGAAATTAGATTGTTGTGATAGATGAATCGCATTTTTCATTTGGTAAGAATTTGAGCCTTTTTGAACTGTGAAACACCAAATTCAAGTATTCTTTTTTTAGAGTGTTCTTTCATTATTAAGGAACTCTAGAACTTGCTTGCAAATAATAGTTGAGATCATATAATCTTATGCAAACATTGAAATGATGAAGGTAATTAAGATGTACCCCTTTTGCTTAAAAAGTCACCATGATGTTACCTTTACCTTTAAGCTTAACATGAAACCTTTTCTTTCTTTAAAACCAAAATATGAGCCTTGATCTTAATTATTTATCCTTCTCGTTGTACCTACCATAAGGCAAGTTAAACATTTGAATTGTATGATTGGGTTTAGGGAACAATTTTTTGAACAAGTAGGGGGGTAATCATAACATAGAGTTGGCTTTTGACTTAGAAATGGGTAGGGTTGTAATAATTTGTATCTCTCCTCTACATTTTTCACTTATATACTTGATCTTGGTCTAAATAAATAAATGAAAAATTGTAAAAAATAAATAAGAGAAAAAAAGGACAAGAAAAAAAGTAAAAATAAAAGAAGAAGAAATAGAAATAGAAAAGAAAAGGAAGGAAGAAAAGATGCCCAGAAAATGAAAAGAAGAGGAGAGAAGTAAAAATGGGAAATTTTAATTTTTTTAAATGAGAGGAAAGAATTGAGTATTTTATGGTTCATTGTTTTGTATTATTTTAAATGCTCAATTTGAGTTGTGATTTTAAACTATGATTTTCCTTTTTCCTACCCTTAGCCCGGCCCCATTACATCTGAAATAAAGATCTTTAGATTGATGTTTGTGTTTAATATGAGCAGTGGAGATTGGATTAGTAAGCAAGCCTATGGTAGAAATCTTACATGAAATGAATGATGAGTGCATATATCCTACCCTTGAATGCTTGAGAGGATGGAAAGTGAAGTGAGTGTCTATCATACTTGTTATTAATGGTCTTTGAGTTGAAATACTTGTATGCGGTGAATAGCTAGTTCATGGAATATTATGAGTTTCAAGTTCTTAGGTTGAGTTTGTTGAATTGATTATTGATATCTTTAATTATTAATTGGGAAAATCATTGTTTTCATTGTTTGTTATTTTATAGTCTAGTGTTCTTTGTTTTGCTTGGGGGCAAGCATATTTTAAGTGTGGGGGAATTTATTGTGTCTTTTTTATATTGCTTTTAATTGCTTTCATATCTTGTTTTGTACAAATTCTTATGTTTTGATCCAAATGTGAGATGAATTGAATGGAAATGGTGTGAATGTTGCATGAATGTTAAATAGAGAATTTTATGAATGTGTATGAAAAACAAGAATAATTTTGCATGAAAATGGGTGCAACACGTTAATTGCATGGTCACACATATTAATTACATGGTCACACACGTAATTGCACATCACACTCAGTTTAACTCATGCCTTCTCACGGTGCTCTTCTCATCCAGCCGGCTCCTATACATGCTCACGATGCTAGCTGCATGCTTCTTCATCTCACCAACTACATGCATATTGTCACAATCGTGACTATACAAGTCACAGTTGACTTAACTTGTCACAACCGTGAAAGTTTAAGTCACAATCGTGACTTAACTTGCATGGTTGTGATAAGTTAAGTCACAACTGTGACTTAACTTGCACTATTATTACTTGATGAGTCACAAAACTCCCCTTCATGCTAGACAACATTCTCTTTTAATCAATCATTTTATTACATGGAAATTATAGGTTGAAGGGGCACGAAAACCTAAAACTCATGTGACACTACAAATAGAAATAATGAAGCCTGGCGGTGGGAGGATTCATTCACACACATTCGGTTGGAACAAAACAAAAATAGAGAGATAGAGAGGGAGGCAGAGAAACAGAACTTCGGCTGAGAGAAGAAAGAAGAGAAACAAAGGAGGAAGAGAGAAAAGTAGCAGCAAGAGTAAGCTCGGACCAAAGGTAGAAGGCGAGAGCCAACGCCAAAGAGGTGGAGTTTGACTGGAGATCCATCACCAGCTTCATCATTCGAGAGGCCATTTATTTGTTCATTCCTTTTCATCTTTGTTGTTGTGTTGTGAAACATTTCTGTTGAACTCTTTTATATTATATATGTTGAACCTATTTTATTTGTTAAAGATCGATAGTCCATTCAGTATTCACTATTTTATTGCTTTAATACTTTTGTTATTGTTGAATATGGGATTTAAGTATTTGAGAATGATGAATCGTGTTTATGCTATGATGGGCTAATCTCTTTTTCTTGAGGATTAATGTAGCTATTTTAGTCAAATATGCATGATTGAGTGAGTATGTTATTGTCTTATGTTTGATATAGTTTCTGAACTAAATGGATGTAATAGCACGATCAAACTTTGCATTATTTTGGTATTAGACGGAGGATCAAGAGAAGAAGTTTAATATGGAACGAGAAACTATAGAAGCTTAGGTTAAGAATTAGAAATATATTAACTTAAGTGGTAATTATTAGTTGGGATTAATAATTAATTTAGATAATAAACTTGTTGAATACGAAAGTTAGATTAGTTTGTTATTTAAATCGATTTTAGAACCTGATTGGTAATTTTAGTAATACAACTATCCTATCATTTCCCCTTAGTCACATATATGAGATTAAATTAGTGAAATTAATTCTCAAGAGTTATCCATTTTAATTAATTTATTCATCTTTGCTTCCGGTTGAATCATTACACTTTTTCGTTTAATTTCTTGTTTTTTTTAACTTTCACTCATCAAATTAGGATAGAATGTTTAGGATTGCATCTGTTTTATTTTTGTTCAAGGTTAATTGAACCAATTTTACCTCCTTGGGAGACAACCCTGAGTGATTAACTACAATTACCTCGTATACTTGCGAGTAGGATAACCTAGGTAAATTTTAGAACTTAATTTAGACACAACAACTCTCATTGCCTTTCTCTAAATTCAGACGCTTTTGAATTGCTCTTCAATGTAGCCTTCTTATTATACTTATATATCATCAAACTAAGGTTTCTGGGATATACACAGTTACTTACACGATTGTGTAAGTGACCGTGTACCTCTAAAAAACACCTTAATTTGTGACTTGACATAGTTACAAAAACTTACACGGGCAACATACACGGCTTTGTATGTCAACATACACAGACGTGTAACTCCATACAGGCAGGAATTGTATCTTTGATGGTCCATATGTTTACAAAAACTTACACGGCCACTATACACGGCCGTGTAAATCCACAATTGCTCTAATTTTCCATCATATGCTACAATTTCACCCCGAATTTATCTCCAATTTTCCATCATATGCTACAATTTCAACCCGAATTTATCTCCTCTTGGTTTATAAAGGCAATTATTACCTAAAAACACACTTGAAGCAAATTAGGTGCCAAAAATACTATGAAAATCTTAAATAATAAACAAAATAAATTAAATATAGGTATATAAATATAGATAAATAATTGTCTATCATTAAATTCCCTTAAGTGATCTTAGGAGATTTCAATTGTATAATATACGCCTTAGAAGCTTGGGAAATCATTGCTTGAGAAACTTTAGCAATGATCTAAAGGATTGCATAGTTGGGTTAGAGGTTACGAACCTTAAGGCAGATGAGTATTACTTCACATGGAGAAATAACACATAGATAAGTGGCATATCATGACGAAATCAAATAGGGCAGTGGTAAACAATGAGTGGTTGATGAGACTTCCTTATAGTAGAGCTTCTTTTTTTAACCCCTTAATCTCAGATTACTCCACTATAATCATCCAAGATATATTCTCCACTTCTAAAAGATGCTTCCTTTTTAAATTTAACAACTATCTAGCTAAGGATGCAAATTTTGCTCAAGCCATAAAGAAAGGCATGGCTAGTCTAATCTAGGGATAGAAAAGATAAAGGAAGAACTAAGAAAGCTTAAAAGGGAGAGGGGGAATAACACCTTTTAACTTGTCACTGACGCAAAGGAGAAATTATGTCAAATCTAAGAAGTTTACAAACATCTTGGAGATACTTTTTCATTAAATAAAGAAAATAATGCAGTAAGCTCTTATATAAATACAAAGAGGAACCATTGTCCATGCTTAAAAGAAGATCAAGGATAATGGCTAGATAAGAGATATAGGAACACCAGGTATTTTTATAAAATCATTTTATTAAGGAATAATCACAATAGGATATGCTATTTGATGAATATTGAGGTGAGCACAATATCCTCTCAATAAGAACTCAAAGATGAGGCTTTAAAGTTCTTTAAGGGACTTTTTAGTACTTCATCTCCAAATAGCTCCTCTCCACAAGCCTTAAGGCCTTACATCAATAGCCAATTTTCCCTTAAAGAAGTTGAAGTATTAATTTCCCTGGTATCCCTTAGGAAAATTGAACAAGTATTGAAAGAAATAAATTATGAGAAAGCCCTCGGTCCTGACGGCCTGAATGGTGTATTATTCCAAAAGGCTTAGCCTCAAATTACGTGCCTTATGATAGAAGCAATATTGGAGGTGTCTAAGAAGGGAAAGATGCTAGATAAAATCAATAAAATGTTTTTGTGCCTCAACTCTAAGGCACACAATCCTAACTCCTTTAGTGAATTCAAAACTATAACTTGTTACAATTTTATATATAAAATCATAGCTAAAATTATGGCCACAAGATTGTGAAAGGTCTTGAAGGGCATAATTGACCAATCACAAAATACATTTTTGGAAGTGAGAAAAATAGGGGATAATGTGTTGCTTTATAAAGAATTGCCAAATGGATACAATAGGAGAAATGACCTAAAAAACTAGGCAATCAAGTTTAACTTCAATAATGCATATGATTCGGTCAAGTGGGACTTTTGAGAACATATACTTAATTCCTTTGGCTTTCCAAACAAGTTTAAGCATTAGATCAAAATGTACGTAACGTTAGTCTCCTTTTTAGTCCTCTCTAATAAATAACTAACTCAAATTTTCAAAGGCAAAAGGGGCTTGAGACAAGAGGATACTATATCCCCCTACGTTTTCATTCTTTCCTTGGAGGTCCTCACGAGGCTAGTCAAATATAATATCATTAATGAGCAAAGGTTCAGGCATCACAGTAGGTACAAAGATCTTAAGATTACTTGTTTAGAATTTGTGAATGATCTTTTAATATCTTCCCTATACTCTTTCAATATACTATCGGGGCTAGTTTTAAATAAGGACAAAAGCCATATAGTAGTATCAAAAAGTGCAACCCCCATCTTACAAAGACTCTCTCAAATTGCAAGATTGAGAATTAGTCACCCCCTTCAATTACCTGGGGCTCCCATTAGCTACCAAAAGTCTACAATACTCATAATGCCTCTTTATACTAAAAAAATTTTAGAAAAGATTGTACTTATGGCATAATAAAAAGTTATCATATGTTGAAAATCTACAACTAATTAAATATATCATTAGTTCCTTTCATATAAACTGTATATCACATCTCTTTCTAGCCAAAAGAGTTATCAAGTCTATAGAAAGGGAAATTTGAAGATTCATATAAGTGGATGAAAAGGATGGAAGATACTTATCAAAAGTTGCTTCGAATGAGGTATGCTTTATATTGACTAAGCATGGGTTGGAAATTGTTTCCATTGGGTTAGCCAACAAAACTCTGTTGGGTAAAAGACTTTGGAGAATAATAGTATATAGAGAAGCCTAATAGGTTATATAGGTACACACTTACATTTTAAAGGGTAAAACCTTACGAGGGACTGTGATCAAAGAATTATACTCATGGAACTCATGGTGTATAAAGCAATTATTAAAGTTGAGAACTTATATAGAGGAACATATAAAGTGTAAAATCGAGGATGGGAGTATATCCTCAATATTGTGTGATAATTATAGTTTGGATGACTAGTTTAAAAAAACCACTAGCTAAGCAACCTAATAAATGAGATTCTAAATGATGAAAAGGTAGCGATATGAGTAAATAGAAACTATTAGAGAAGCGTTATGAGAGAAATGGAATAATGTTTTCCCTCTTATAACTCCAATCAATACAGGAAAGTTGAATTCATACGGTTAAGGTCCAGGTAGGGCCATACTCAAACCATTCTTTCAGGGAATTGCTAAGAGTAAGAGGGACGATTCAAGGATGGCATCAAATAGTTTGGGATAAAAGCCTACTCTCAAAAGTTTCTTTTCACATATGGTTGACAGTGAAAGACAAACTAAACACAACTAATAAGTTACATTCAAACTAAGCACAACCAATAAGTTATATGCACATTTTGTAAAAGGAATGTAGAAACTATCAAGCATATCTTCTTCAAATGCAATTTTTCTAATGAAATATGGTGTTTAATTAAAACTCTGCATCACCAAGATAGCACCAGGGATGAATCATAAAAAGTACTAAAATGACTACAGAGAATTGTATCCTCCCTAGGAATGACAAAGCTTTGGTTTTAATTGCATAAGTTTTAGGAAGAGAGGAATGTCAGACTCTATAAAGGTGTTGAAAAATCTAGTGAATAACTACATGTAGAAACATTTTAATAAGACAAAGGAGCAGGTTATAGTGGAATCTAGTGCAAGAAATTGCAGATAAATCTTATCCATATTAGCGTACTGGTTAACATACGTCGTCCATCTGAGAAGAAAAACATATAAAAGGTGGAGTTATAGGCATTTACAACATACATATAGTGGTCCTGATAGCAAAGACGAGGGCATACTAGTATAGGGGCGAATCATTCTCCAAGAACTTGCAAGGAAGAAAGCAAAAGCTAGTTCGGCAGAAAGAGGGAGCAACAAGAATAAAGACAACTGTGAAGTGAGTTCGAGTAATCGACAGCTTTTATAAAACATGAGTACTGTATACAATGGAAGAAAAAGACACGTAGGGGCAAATTTATCGCATATGGTGAAATTTGTCAAGGTTGAATCATAGTTAATTAACTATGTTTGATTATGTTTGTAGCTAAGGTAGCCTAATGGCTTATTAACACGTCAAGTTACATGGTTTAACTACCCAATTACAAGGGTGTTTTGGTGTGTTGTTAGATCCTATTTTCCTATTATTAATGCGTTCTTCAATTTAAAAAAATATTAGAAATGTAAAATTGATTTGACTTAATATATACACGCATAGTTATATGTGTAATTTAATCATTTCGTTATTTAATGTTCCAGCTGGACATAGAGTATAAATTTAGTGACCACTCTTTTAAATCAAATTATGTTCTTTATTGCAAATTCGTAATTGATTTATAATTATATTTGAAAATGCTTTCTCAATTATAAATTCATTTAATCAAGAGAATTCCTTAAATCATTATTAATCAAGTACAGTGGAATATTCTATCCCATTACTTTAAGTTGATGAATTATTTATTTATTTTCTCAACTATCTCCATATAAATCTTACTGTATTAAAATATTATCGACTGAGCTATCCTAAATATATTAATTCCCACATGAGATACTTAAATAATTTCAAGTCTAGAAATCAATTATACAACAATCATAATGAAAAAATCTACAAACATGTAAATAATATTATATTTGAGATTCTCATAATTAAGTCAAGTTATTCTTTAATAAAAACTCATATGTTTATTTAAGTATTTCTATAATTTATAAGATTAATTACTTTTTTATAATAAAAAAAGATAACATGCACTAATTTTACTATTCCATTAGTATTCCATCTTAATGGAGCTATAACTAATAATAATTTAAAAGTAGTACATAGATATAAATTGAATTTTATAAATATAATCTCATCGTAATTTTAATTGCATAAAATTTTATTCATTAGATTTTACTTTAAATATTAAAATATCAAATATAATAAACAAAAAATCAAAAATACCTTTAATTAATTATGTTACAAAATTTATTTAGCATACAACTAACTGATGGACTATATACAACATACACCAACAAAGAGAACAAAAAGACTAGCTACTTTTTCCACCTCATAACATGTACAAACATCTATGGATTATGGTCATATGCGAGTATGTCGGTACATTTGTTGCCTCAACCCACGGGGAAGAGTTGGAAATACAACTAATCTATTATCCCTACTTTAGTTAGCATCAAGGGACGAAATCTCGAGCTCTGCCCACCAAAGAGGAGAAAGTTTAGGGATAGCTGCATCAGGTGCTATTTTTGTGATCTCCCTCAATCTTGCACTGACTTCACTCATTGCAGGCCTTCGTTCAGGAATGGGGTGCACACACAATTTAATGACTTCCCCAATACTCTCCAGTTTCTTTTCTTGGAAGGAGGCTAGAGTTGGATCCACTATTTCTCTAAGGGGTTGGTCCCCTCTTAAATAGTCTGATGCCCAGTTTTCCAGAGACCCATTATCCACTGAATAAGGAAGCCTGCCTGTAATCATCTCGAACAACAGTACCCCAAAACAGTAAACATTGCTTTCCCTGCTTGTCAAAGACGTATCTGAAAGATTTTTCTTTGATGTTTCCATCTTAATAGTAGTCATCCAATTAGAAAAACTTAAGTCGGATATTTTGGTAGCATAGTCTTCTGTGAGTCGGACAGCTGAAGAGTTCAGATTGTTATGGATTATTGGTGGGTTGAAATGATGCATATGCTCAAGACAGTATGCCATGCCCATGGCGATTCTCAGCCTCATTCCCCAGTCCAAGTGCTCAGATTCTTTAACTGCAGCACAAGCCAATCTTAGCAGTGTTCTAATAATTAGAAATTTAATATTCTTATGCCTAAGCTAATACACATGCAAACAAACAATCAATTCTGAAGAAAGATCAACGTCGCCAGACAACAGATTTTGTGGCAGCATCAAGATCTTATGCCACAACATAAAAGCTTTTGTTCCATCAAAATACTTTAGTGTCAAAGAAGAGCACTTTTTTTTTATACGACATCTTCTGTTGGGACATAAAGAAAAGAAAATCCATATTGGAATAGATTGCAATACAAGTGCATAGCGATCTATTGAGGTATTGTATTCTGGCCAGAGATATACATATCTTAGTTCTAAATCTAATTACGTATACTTTCCCTAAAATCCTTGAACAGTTAGTTTCAAGTTCAGAATTATTGTTACTTCATAACTGACTGAAAAGTAACATATAATAACACATCAAATTTCATCAAGTAGAATGTCTAGAAAGATGTAACGAAAGTGTGTAATATATACTCACAATGTAAATGCTCAAAAAGTGTCCCATTTGGAACATATTCGAAAACCATCATTCTAGTGAAAGGCTCCTCTTCCTCACAATAACCAAGAAGGTTGACAAAATTCTTGTGGTTCATCTTAGATAGTGTCTCAATCTGAAACATAAAGAGAGAGCATTAGAAGTTTTAACCACATCACAAAGGTTTTTAAATTCAGGATTTTCCCTAAAATTACCTTCTTCCTAAACTGTAGATCCAAATTGTTCGACCAATCTTTGGCAGATTTTACTTCAACAGAAGCCACAGTTATTTCAACTCCACTGGACAAGGTCCCTTTGTACAGTGTACCAATTGGAGAAGAACCGATAACATTACTAAAATCTTCACAAGCAGCATCAAGATCAGATCTTTTCAGCTTTTGTACTCCTGAAATGCAGAGACTCATTTAAGTACACAAGATGGGCCCCGAACATCAAAACATGTAATCTTGAAGATAAAGGGAGCGTAAAAGGAAACTATAATCATCAATTCATCAATCAAATATAGAGATAAAATCAGATTAGACTAATTGATAAGGAAGTTCCCCTTCCATATAAACCAGACTTCAATTCCTCTGCAGAGAACTTTGGGAGACGAATTAGTACGATGCATCCGAAATTAGGATTGCAGGGATTGCAGGTAACGTGTCAACTTAAAAATAGAAACCAAGAGGTCTCATTTTACAAATTGAAAATGGAGAGCAATGTCAGAGTATAAAGCTCTAACAGATGGATAAGTGAACCGTGTGGCAGATAATTTAATAATTTAATGAGCAGCTATGTATGCTGCACCAGGTTTTCAGTCTATGCATACAGTAATATATAGTTGCCCTCTAAGAAACAGAATTACCAGCCACAATTGCTTTCTGGAGCTGCCTACTCAACCCTGTCGCCCAAGGTTTCACACTAGCCTTACTGGTTTTGAAGACATAGATGGCGACAACTGATACAAGAAATAAGGCACCCACTATGGATCCAACAAAGATGACAATTTGATGAGTTTTTTTAGAAGACTTTTCAGCTCGGGTTTTGAGGATAGTCCGTGACCCTGAGTGTGATGTGGAAGGTGATGTAGTATCATTTACAGAAGGGGAAGATGCATTTGAATTGTTTCGGCTTGATGAACTACTAGAATGCGCCGGAGGTGATGTTGCCTGGATGCCGGGTGGACGTGATGGTCTAAGAAATTTGTATGGATTCTGGGAACCAGATTTTGAAAAGGATGGTGAATGTTTATTTGCAGAATAAGCAACGGTTTCTTGAAACAGTAGCTTTGGAATTCCACGTTTGGTTTTGGCAACATTCCTATCGAACAATAAAGAAAATGATACCACTTAGTAAATTATGGAAATAGTTAGAAAACAGAGCACAAATTAATCAACATCAAAAAACAAAATAGTGGGAAATCGCGTCTTTCAAGGCCAGTGACAGTTAGGAATTTTTATCAAAAATCCATTAGAATGAGCACTCAAACTTACTATATTAGCAATATTAACCTGATTGATGGACAGATAGGTTGTGGTCAATGTCTTCAAGTTAAAGTGGCAGCATACCTCATAAAGAATCTTTTGTCATTAGATGCATCAAATATCTGATTTTCATCAACTTGATATCCAGATGGCGTCCTTAATTGATCAATTTCCGGTGATAAGCATCCCAGATGCTTGTTGTTGTCCAAGAGACTACAGCAAAGACAGGAAATTTAGTTTATATAATGACTCAAGGAAAACATGATCAATAAAAGTTTTGAAGCACCATCCACCTACAGGAATGCTATAGCGAGATTACTGCTAACATCAGGTGGGAGTGGGCCATTGAAGTTATTGTACCCTAAATCTAGCAACTCCAATTTCTTCAGCTTTCCGAGCCCTTCAGGGATGATGCCGGTGAAAGAATTGTTGCGTAAAATACTGCATCAAAAATTGAAGAGAAGAGGGCTAAAAGCATAGCACTTGACAATACAAGAGAATCCAAACAACTAGAACCCAACTTGTACTTACATAGACTTTATATGAACAAGGTTACTGAGCTCAGGTGCAAGTGTTCCTCCAAGACAAAGATCTTTCAAGTTCCTGCATGTGACATCCAGTTGTCCATGAATTTCGCAAGAGGAGGCAGCACTAGTTAAGTCACCATATCCTTTAGCATAAGGATGGACCATAGGGAATTACAGTAGTAGATTAGAGATATAGTTAAAGTAAATCCGTCTAAAGTTACAGATAACGAAAAACCAAGATATTAAATAAATTTCACAGGATAACAGAAGTGGATTTAGGGGGTACACTTGCATCCGCTTTAGACATGCCAAACCAAACCTCCATCAACTGAAATGGGTCTATTAGTATTATGTTCAAAACGAATGATTTCCTTTAGTTGTTAAATGGAAAAGAGAATTCACTTCCAACAATAAATATTATGGTTCCGTGCTCAACCAAAGACAAGAAAGGATTTTGTTTCCCTAGCAGTCGAAATTTCCGAGTGGAACATAAGGTAAAAACTTACAGGACTACAACGTTTCCATCTGAGCACTCAACTCCATACCACGAACACGGATCAACCACGCCAACACCACCCTTCCAGTTCTTCAACGCATCGTATGGATCTCTCACAACTCTGTCTCTCAACTTCAACAACACCAAACCTGCAACCAAAAGCGCCAATTATTGTCACCAGAAATTTCCCGAGAAACAAGCACAACATCAAGAGTCAAGAGAAGAAACAGAAGAACCCGGAAACCAAAAATAAGTTACCTTCATCATTCAGTGACCAACAAAAGATCAAGTTCTGATAGAGCAAAAAAGGCAGCAAAATTCTAAAGCGACTGAATTTCCACTTCTTCTCCATGATTGCCACGGTCAAAGAAAGAGAAGGAAAAGCTGTGAAGAGTAGGGAAAAAAAGAAGAAAAAAGCTTGAAGCTTGAGGCAGAACTCCAAAGTTGGACCCCTAAGAAAGTATTAACAGGAACTGAAGCTATGGAATATAGTCGGAAGAGAGATGGAAGAGAAAGAAAAGAAAGAAATGGTTCAAAAACTGAGTTGAATTGGCGTACGTGCAATACAAGAAATGCAGGTGAATGTGATCCCATCTCTTTCTCTTTAGAAAAACGCGTTTTTGTGGTAGCATTAGCAATCAACTGTCTGTCCGCTCTCCTGTCTATTTTCTGAACCTTCTTTTGCCCAGTACAACATGTAAATAATAATTAAAACAAAATGTTAAGTAAGTAATTTTGGATGCAGCTCAAACTTCAAACCGAGTCTACGAAGGAGGGAAGACTGAATTGGGTCCGCTTGGAATTTTGTTTTGTTCTGTACATATTTTTCTGAGAAAACAAATAAATGGAAATTACAAATATAATTAATGTTGTTGCATTGCATTGCATCTACATCAGCCTTACGATGACACACTCCATTTAGGTGAAATAATGGGGATTCAATTTTTCTTATTTTCAAATGATCCTAATTATTTAATAAATACAGATCTCATTTATTAAATGATTGGGATCATTTGAGAATTAAGAAAAATTGGGTTATTGAGTACAGTGGATTGGTGCCGAAATAATGACAAAGACAAAGATTGGTGTAAGCTCAACTTCAATTGTTCCAAACAGAAGCCTTACATAACACATTGTTTATAACGCCATTAGGTATTATTTTTAAATGTGATTGGAAGTTATACTGTTACCGATTACTGTTTAAGCTTTTAACATTCTTTTTTATAATATCAGTAGAAATCAAAATTTGTCTTTTAACGCAAACTATTTAAAATGCTTTTTAGAGAAATTAAATTCATTTCTTTTTCAAGTAACATACTATTTAAAATATTATTATTTAGTCAAACTAATTCTTATCATATTATTTATATGTTAATTCCCCATTCGCAATTACAATGTCATTTCCTTTTCAAACTTTAGGCATACTATTGCTGAGTGTACACAAATTATACTTTTGCTATTATTGAGGTTGTGGAGTTCCCTTTCTTTGAAGGAAGAAGGTTAACTTCAGAACCAAGTTTATAGACGTAAAAGAACTCAAACTTGAAACGTCAACAAACCAAGTTTGAGCCCCTTTTTTACTGAATTGTTGCCAAGAGTCTCCTTTTCTTGACGTTGAGGAAAACAACTGGTTCTTTAAAGATTTCCAAATGACTTGGTTAAAAACGCTTCATATGGTACTAAATTCTCATGCTGATTAATTAAAACGTTAAAAGGCTACATCAAAGATTTTTTTTCATACGAGTGGAATGAAAGTGAAGTTTGGCCATGAAAGGGAAATGCCCATTAAAGCGAAGAAAGAATATATGGCCCAAAACAAGAGAAAGTACTCATTATGGAAGCCTAGGATTTTTTTATATGATATCCCACAAAGCATCTAGTATGTGCTTTAAATTCATGTTACGAGTCAAGTCGTCAGTAATGACCCGACAGCAATCTGTCGTGATCATGGCCTTCTCAATTCAGAAGGCTTCTTCCCTTGACATGAATTTTACCAGGCAGGCAACCCTATGACCAAGTCCGATTGCGTTGCATCTATGGCGTCTCTATGTCCACGTCATACATTGTTGCAAGAAATGCAAAATTGGCTGATCAGTTAAAAAATAGTTAATAGTTAACTTTAGAAAAAAATTGTTTGAGTTTAATTATGAGCTAGTTAATTTAGCTGATTCAATTCAACCAATTAATTTTAAAGAGACTCATTCAAAGGAGCGTTTTAACGTAATCAGTTGACAGTTTTTATTTTGATGTCGATTTTGCCCTCTTTTCTTTACGTTCACACTTTCCAGCTGTTTCAGATTGTTTTGCAACTTCTTCTCAGGGATTATTTGTCTCATGTCGCTTTGCCACCTCTGAGAATTTGTTCTCAATCACGTTCCTCAGAAGGTTGGATATGAGTAACGATTAGTGCCCACAGTAGTGAAAACTCTCTCTTTGTTTAATTGATTTGAATATTTAAGATCGTCAAGACTGTTTAGGTTCCGTCTCTATTCTTGTGATTTGTTTTGGACGTTCTTTTTTCTTGTATAGTTTTGTGTAGTCTTGTTTTTTTTGTTGAAACAACAGAGTTTCGTTTCTGGGTTTCTCAAGATTCTATTGAATGATTGATTTTCCGGGTGAAGGGAGATTCAACTCAATTGGAACTCCATCATTCTAATACGTTTAATAATTTAGTGAAAACCTTTGAATTGATATTATTAGTCAGTTGAATTTTTTGTGTGGTTATATCTCTGGGACTTCTAGCTCTTATCTCTTTTCTTGATTTACATCCCTGTAGGAAAACTTGGTTTTACACTAGTCTTGTTACAATTAAAAGTGAAACTCAAAGACTGGAGCTGAAGAGATCCAAATGCCTTGGTTGACTCGATCGTTTGATGTCATCCGGAAAGTTATGAGCTTGAACTTGTATTGTAAGGTTATTCTATAGATCTTTCTACCTCTGCAACCTTTGTGTTTAGTTGGAATTCGATGAGTCTAGTTGAAAATGTGCAATCTTTTGTGTTTTTTGCTAAAGTAAGTATACGTTTTGGAATTGAGGATATACCCGGGGGTCTCGGATTCTTGTTGGTTTTTTCTAGATGTGTATCGCTATTGAGATTAATGTCCAAGGAATACAGTGCATTCTGTTGCTTTTGGAATTTGCTTCTGTGTAGTAGAAAACTAGAAATCTGCATATTTCAAATCCATCTAAAACTAATACACATGAATTAGATTGACCCTTGCCCTGCTCCCCTTTCTAATGGAAACTTAACTGAGGGTGAGGGATGGAAGGGATAATTCACTTGTTTGGGAATTGAACTGAGAGAAGTTTGTGTGATTTCTCTACATCAAACTTTTTCTCAGGATTTTATTCTTTTCTCTTGGATCCTGCAAAGTAGGCATCTACCTAAACTTTTGCTGAGACATTGTCATTTTATTCTTAGTTTCATCATCTTTTTTTTCCCAAACATCTTTGAATGCGGAGTTTAATGAGAAGATACAACATGGGTCGTGGAGTCAGCAGTGGTGGTGGTCAGAGTTCATTGGGTATTTGTTTGGAAGTGGGAAAGCTCCAGCTCATGCTGCAAACAAGCCCCTGCTACTCCAAGCGAGAGCCAGACTGTAAACAGTGCACCACCCTTCAAACCTGCCTTTTCTCCTCAGCCAATTGATATTGCTAAACAAATCCGTGCTAGTATGAACAGTACTACTTCAAACAATTATCTCCGTGCAGACGGACAGAATACTGGAAACTTTGTCACGGAATGATATTTCAAAACTACGCTAGTGCATTTTGTTGGTGGCACATAGTTTTCTTGTTCTTTGATGCTTTAATAATCGCAAAAGTTGTTAAGTTTGCTAAATATGTTTTTGGAATTCAAAGTGCTGTAGAACATGACTTCTAATTATTGGTGTATTTTGTTCAAGTTAAAAGATGGCTTGTCTTTCTTTTTATGATTAAATGGTAGTTCCTTTTTAATAGTTTGTGACTTTATGGATTTGGGAACTAGACTAAACCTGAATCTCTGTTGAAATACGAGAATGTTTACTACCAGAAGAATTTGGCATGTAGATTAGGGCCATCCATGACTTTATTTTACTCTCTAATTTATTCTCGTGCCTCAAGATAAGGTGCTCTCTTTAGTCGTGGGTTGGTAGGAAATGGCTTGTCATGTGGTGGTTTGTCCAACTTTTTGCTTTTCATGTCTGAAACCTTTTTCTGATACCTGGTTCACGTACCTTAACGATTATTTTACTGGATCTAGGATCAACCTGCGACCAAGGTTCACTCTGCCCTTGGTGGTGGATCATCTCTGGGTTACCTCTTTGGTGGTGGTAGTAACTAATATATGCCTCCGTGTCATCATTATGGTGTTAAACTTGTTGATTTTTACGAAACCTGTCATCGAAATTTTTATCTTAATGAATGTAATCTTGTGGATCA
Organism: Erythroxylum flavicans; assembly: GCA_027576715.1. Taxonomy (NCBI): domain Eukaryota; kingdom Viridiplantae; phylum Streptophyta; class Magnoliopsida; order Malpighiales; family Erythroxylaceae; genus Erythroxylum; species Erythroxylum flavicans. Next base: position 12,302,099 of record JANZXP010000196.1, on the reverse strand, counting down.
AGTGATCGTCATATAGGGGGTGTTTCATTGTCTTTTTTGTTTATTGAATGAAAAGCATTGGATTCGTGTATTGAAAGGCTTGTCCTGGCATTCATGTGATTCATAGATCCCATCTATTCTAAGTGTTGAGAGCTATAACTTCCAATTTGTCACGAGTTTGTTTGAACAAAGGAATTTAAAATATATGGTAGTGTGAGTAAAAAAAGGAAATTATTAGATGACTTTCAGGGGCTACAATGCTCTTTCAGAGGTTGGAATTTCAGACCAAAATACAAGAAAATGTGATCTACCTTCAGGAATGCAAATACCAACGTTCATAACCAATTTAACATCATACTTGCTCAATAGGCAAGGTTAAGCCTAGAATAATGTCTTAGATGAAAGAAAAGATTAAAGGTTTATAGGTTGGTTATAAATAAATAAGAAGTAAAAATATCAAGAATAAAAAGATTATAGTAAAATACATACTAATAATTTTTATTAATATATAATAAACTAATAATAAATTTAATAGTTTATGATTGAATTTAACATAAATTTTAAAATAATAATAAACATAAAAAATTGTATTTTATATTATTATTTATTTAAAGAATCCTAAATGTTGAAGTTTGTTTAAAAAAATCAATAGAAAAGACTATAACTTTATAATAACATTTTTTCAATATTCTTTAAACATACTTCTTTATATTTTAATTTAATTTTTACTGTCAATTTAATATATGCAATATTGCATCTATTAAACCTAATCTTTTGTTAATAATAATAATAATAATAATAATAATAATAATAATAATAATAATAATAATAATAATAATAATAATAATAATAATAATTATTATTATTATTATTATTATTATTTATGTTCTATGTTTTTTATTAGAGTTATAAACTTAATTTTTATAGAATTAAATATCTAAAATTTAAATTCTTATAAGAATATTCAACGAAACACTAAAATATATAATATTCATACCCTTATATATTTTTTTAAAATCATGTCTTCATAAGTCATTTTACACATAAACATCTAATACTAAACGGTTAATTTTACCAAATATCTCTAACAAATAGTTAATGCAATCTGCTGGTCAAATCAGCCGATATTAATCAGTTATCAGCTAACAAGTAATGCAATCAGTTGATTGCCAAATAGGGCCAATATCTAATTACATGTACATCCTCATTTTTATTAGTTATGATTATTATTAAATAAAAATTTTATTCTTATAACATTACAATACTCATTAGTTATCAATTAGAAAACCTTTTTCTTTTCATTTAATTATTTAATCAGTAGTTAGAGAATTCCTAGAATTTGATTATTCTATATTAGAGTAATAAACTCAAATCATAATGCTTGCTTCCAAAGTATGTTTATTTATTTATCACCTTGTACTTAATTCCTAAGTGATGATGAAATTGTGTTCTTACGGTGCATTGGTTACCTTGTTGAAATATAAAATTATTATTATTAAATTTAAAATAACTCTCTAACCTAATTGATAAAAATAGAAGATCATAAGTAATATTTTCTAATTATATTATTGCACTAGTAACATAAAAACGCGATTTGATGGTCTACGGGTGATCATAATGTATGACTCGCAAATTTTACAAAACAATAAAAAAATTATAAAATTTATTATTTTAATCAATTGTTTCTAAAAATTTTAAATTTTTATTATTTTTATATTACGTTGCAAGGTTCGCAGGCATAGAAAAGCACAATCAATGTTTTGACTACCAATTCAATCATTCAGCCTTTGCGCCTGCACCTATCCATCAAAGTTCAACGTTCGTGTTTTGGCCTAATATAAAATGAAAGAAGGAAAACAAATCAATCTTCCAAGGACTAGGAGGCTTTGATCCTTTGATAAATTAAGGAACACATTGGAAATCATTGTTGGAAGTAACCTCTGATAGCGCTAGTAGTACTCTCAAATATCAGAACCCATTCTTGAAGTTAATAGAGCTCAACATAGAACAACTAAGCCTTCTAGTCTCAGCAGCATTTATTCAGATCCAAGATAATTAACACAGCAACTTCACACATAGCTTTATAACTAATAGAGCAACGACAAAGAAGCACACACACTTAGTATTTATAAAAGAGTCTAGTACTAGCCAATAGAGAAACCCATTGGAGAACCATGCTCAAGTTTTGGCTAGAACTTGCATGAAAGAAACCTAGATCACTTGGAAGCAACTGCAACTACTTGTTTCCCAACATTACGGCCACTGAAAAGGCCTATAAGTGCTGAAGGGGCACTCTCAAGGCCTTCAGCTATGTCCTCCACATAGACAATCTTTCCTTGTCTTATGTAAGGCAGCATAAAGTCCAGGAACTTCGAGTACAGGTGATAATATTCATAAATTGCAAATCCTTCCAGGCGAAGTCGCTTAAACACAATGGTCGGCAAATTGTGCACTCCTTCAGGCTGTTCAAGATTGTACTGTGAGATCATTCCACATGCAGCGATGCGGCCATGGGGTCTCATGTTTAGGAGTACTGCATCAAGCATTTTTCCTCCAACGTTCTCAAAGTAAATGTCGATGCCTTCAGGGAAATACCTGTCAAGAGAAATTGATTGCATACCGCATCACTTCAGGGAAAGTAGCCTTGTCTCAGTTGTGGTCATTAATAGTTATCTCCAATTTGCGTAATTTCATTCTTTTGAGCTTTACTCACCAAAATGAACATTTCAAGTCTGATTATTATTCTAAACTGTACCACGATCGAACAACTAAAGGAAAAACTACTTTGAGAAGATAAATTCATCTTGCAACTTCCATCAGATATTATATCAGTGTACAATCTCTACATTCACGCTCAGCTCTGTTTGCATACATTGAATTGCTGCGATTAGCGGATTGTTACTATTGGATAGTATTACTCTGCAAACATTTAGAAAAAGAGGTGTAGCAATGCAACAAAAGTATCCCATCATCTTCCCCCGGATTGGAAGACGAATTATAGAAAAGACTTAAAACAGAAATATAATGTTTCAAAAATATCCACAAAACTATTTGAACATTTTGTCACAACTTTCTCCGCAGTCATGCATACTAACCTTTTCAATGCAGCATCAAGGTCTTGCTTCTCCTTATAATTGAAAGCATCATCAAACCCAAACTTGTCCTTTAGCAATTCAACCTTGCATGTTTAAACAAAAGAAAATGATTAATTTCTCGTATCTCAGAATGAAACCTCTTGCGGCAACCGACTAAAAGAGAGTAGACAGAGGAAGGAATGTAAAAGATGTGTGATCGATTGCTAAAAAAACTCCATCTAGTTTCACAAATGAAGTTGATAAAAAAAGGTGCAACATTGTCATCCACAAGTGACTTATTTCTTTCAATTTTAAGGAATTATAACAAGATTGTGAAGTGCTCAAAAGAGCTCCTTAAATCAAAGACTGAAAAGATGAGCAATTAGCTAAAATAATGGTGATGCTCAAGTAAATTAAGAGATGAAATTAGTGAACTATAGCTGACTCATCCATTTGTTTGTTTGCGTATGCATAAACTTGTATTCACAAAGGTTCAACCTTTCTTTATTAAGCATAAGAGAGAGAAGCACACCTTATCTTTACTACCAGCACTACCAACGACGTAGCAACCCAACAATTTCGCAAACTGCCCAACTAGCTGACCGACAGCACCAGATGCTGCAGAAATGTAGACACGTTCTCCTTCCTTTGGCGAACAAATCTCATAGAAACCAATATAAGCAGTCATGCCAGGCATGCCTATAAATAAGAGAGATCTTAATGACAAAATGTACTAATACGTATTGAAGTAACAAGATAAAAAGATACGAAGAGCTGAATTTTGGTAACTTCAAGTCAGTTAAAGAAGTTCGTTAAAATTAGAATACGATAACACTTAATGAAAGAAGATGTATTATATAACTACAGAAAGAAAAAAACTTTTGAAGATGTATGAACAAGTTCAAATAACTTTTGAAGGTTAGAATAGGTGATATTAGCGGTTTCAGGATTTATACCACACACCTGCATACACTCTGAATAGGCATCCAAGCAACGTCGCAAAACATATAAGCAGAACGGTCTCACTACTATATGTGAAATTTCTGTATGTTATTTCTATACACAGAACAACACTTAAACCATGTGTCAAATTTCTGTATGTTATTTTTTAATTTTTGGAGAACGTATGTAGTTACCAAGAAGTCCAGTATAGTAAGAAAGTGGAACATCTTTGTGGTTGATTTTGGTAAGGCCTTCAGTTTCTTCGATCAGACTATACTGTTCCCAGCCTGTTAAGCCCCAAACTAGGTCACCTTCCTCGAATTTCGGATCCCCCGAGCTCAAAACCTTAGACACTCCGTAGCCTATTACTGGCTGCGAAGTAACATTAATCACCATAGTTTGTTTTTATTAACCACCATAGCAGAAGTGAGATAAAAGATACGAGTGCTTACAGATCCAGGCGTTAAGTGAGTTAAATCGACTTCTTTCCCACTTTTCATGAGGATTCTGGTGTAAGGATCACAAGACAAGTATAGATTCTTGACCAGAACCCCTTTAGAGCCTTGTGGTAACTTCAGTTTCATGCTACTGGTGGTGATGTACATGTCTGATTCTTGAGGAAAACCTGAAACATAGTCCTTGAATATTACTTGCATGTTGCTTACTACTTCCGCTGAATCACCACCAGCCATTTTTGTCAATTCCTTTACTCTCTCACAGTCTTGACCTCTTTTCCAGATTGCTACATCTGTTGGCGTCCATGGAGGAAGTAGTGGTGTGTATTTATAGCAGAGATACAATCTACTGAGGTCAACACATGTCTGATCTTTTATTTTCTATTTGTAGTTTATTTAATGTGAAGGCGGTGGCTATGTCAAGGACAAGAACAGGTACTTGACCAGGATCAGCAATGACGACAGGAACAGGATCTGTTCTGTCAACCGACCAGCGGACGTAGACAGCGCAATTGCCCAGTCATAATCCTAATTAATATAATGCTTACTTAATTTAAAATTAAAGAGTATTATATAAATAAATATATTGTAATCTAAAATTTTAAAGGCAAAAATAGAATTGTAGAATTAAAGTTTATTTTGTAAATTCATGATTTTTTAATATATATGAAAATAAGGCCTAATATGTTATTTTATAATTGGTTAAATATGTATAAATAAATATTAAAATTTAAAATTTGTGGGAAAAAATAAAATTTGTTAATATGGACAAATTTTTGGGAAGAAAATAAGTAAAAATATAAGAGTAAGAATATTTGAAATGAATTAATAAGATTAGTTAGTAAAAATAATGAATGAAAAAATAAAATAAAAATTGTCAATGTATAGTGTGATGTAGACAAGAATAAATAAATAAATTACAATATTGGAGTTTAACGTTTCAAAATTTAAAAGAATTATGAGTCACTATAATATGATTAAAAAGTAAAAAAAGAGTTGTATTATAATATTTTAGTACATAATTTTAAAAATAAAGTTATAATTTAAAAAAACTGTAAACGAACATAAGGGTTAATATGTTATTTTATGATTGGCTAAATATGTATAAATAAATATTGTTAATTTTTAAAATTTGTGAGAAAAAATTAAAATTTGTTAATAGGGATAAATTTTGAGGGGAGAAAATAAATAAAAGTATAAGAGTTAGAATATTTGAAACTATTTAATAAAATTATTTAGTAAAAATTAGGAATAAAAATAAAAATAAAAATTGAAAATGTATAGTGTGATGTAGATAAGAATAAATAAATAAATAATAATATTTGAGTTTAACTTTTATGAAATTTAGAGAAATAAATATATGATAATATATGATTAAAAAGTTAAAAAAAGAGTTGTGATATAATAAAAGAATTATGAGTCACGGCACCCGTGAAATTTATTAATATTTTATTTTATGATTGACTAAATATGTATGAATAAGTATTGTTAAATTTTAAAATTTGTGGGAAAAAATTAAAATTTGTTAATATGGATATATTTATTGGGGATAAAATAAGTAAAAATATAAGAGTTAGAATATTTTAAATGCATTAATAAAACTAGTTAGTAAAAATTAAGAATGAAAAAATAAAATAAAATTTGTAAATGTACAGTGTCATTAAAATAAGAACAAAAAATTAATTATAATATTTGAGTTTAGCCTGTGAAATTTAAAGAAATTAATATATTATAATATATGATTAAAAAGTAAAAAAAGAGTTGTGTTATAATAAAAGAAATATGAGGCATTGAGTGTGACTTATTAAGTCACACCTGTGAAATTTAAAGAAATAAAAAAAGAAGAGTCACGAGTGTGACTCAAAACGAATTTTAGGGTTAGGGATTTTCAATTTAGCCGCACAACCAAATATTACGCTCGAGTGAGACGCAGCGGCAGGAGAGCAGATCGGTGAAGACAGTAACGTCAGCGATGATTGAGAGAAAGGATTTCCCCACTTGCATCCGTGAAGATTGAACAGAGGTATAACTCTTTCTTTAATTTATTATACATTATATCGCAGTCCGTCAGTCAAAACAACGATTCTCTTCTCAACGTAATAGAAAGATGATTTTTATTTTTCTGGGTCGAGTAGTGAAAGGATTGGCGGTTTTTAGTAAAGTAATATTTCCTCTCAGTAGAAAGTATAGGCTTTTCTTCAATCACTTTCCTAAGAAAGCAAGAGTGGAAAAACACTCTATTTGTTGATAGTTTCAAAAGCTTTCAAGATATATCAATATTCGAGTTTTCCCACCAGTAATGTGCATTATCTAACTTACCATTGGTACAATTTATATAAAAAGCAGTACCTTACATGACTAATTGTTGCATGAGATCAATACTTTTGCTGCAATTATGAACAAGATAACAAAAGCTACCAGAAAGAAAAATAGTAGATCCTAGCTAACCAGAATAGGTTCGTTAGTCCACTAAATGACTTCATTATGTCTAACATTGACTAATATGATGCTTATGTTTTAGGATTACCAAGTGATATTAAAATTAGTCTTATTTTTAATGTTGCAAATTTGACTATTAACCATAGATATGATGGGGGAACAATCTTCTGCTACAACTATTTTGAGAATTCTAACCATTCCTCATATTAAAGAACTGCAAGGTATCTGTAGATATATTTTTATAATTTTATTTTATTGTTTCAGGTAAGGTTATCAAGTATGCCTCGTATGAGATTCTCAACATCTTCATCTTCTGAACCAAATAGTATGCCTATTTTAGGTAATCCTTGTCTTAAATTTGTTAGTCGTGAGAGCCAGTTAAGGTATGCAACTTTGAAAGATTGTCAAATTATTCCAAATCGATTTATCAATCAAACAATTATTATTGAATTAGGAATAACAGACCGAGTGAATGAATTGTTGCATAACATAGGATGAGATACATTTGCTAAATTTAAAAAAATTCATACGTTGAATTAACTATGGAATTTTTTAGTACTTTATAATTGAGTTGTAACGAAGATGGCATTGTGGATATTATAGTATTTAGATTGATGAATATGCATCCAAGAGACAAAGTGGGCAGGAGCTAAAGCAAAGGAGATCGAAGGTTTCAAACTTTGGTACTCAGGAAGTACACGGAAGAAGAATGGGGTAGGTATCCTGGTGGTTAAGGACCTTATAAGTAAAGTCGTAGGGATTACGAGAATAGATGATAGGATTATGGTGGCTAAAATTGTATTTAGCCAGGTAGTTCTCAATGTTGTCTATGCATATGCACCGTAAGCGGGTTTAGACATTCAGCAAAAAAGACTATTTTGGGAGGCGCTAGAAGGGGTACTGCAACAATTTGCTATTACGGAGCAGATCATCCTTGGAGGTGATTTTAATGAACATATAGGAGCTGGTACGGACAGTTACTCAGGTGCACATGGTGGCTTCGGCTACGGCATTAGAAATGAAAATGGGATTGCTTTACTAGATGTGGCCGTGGCTTATGAGTTAGTCATCGCGAATTCCCTTCTTAAGAAAAATGAAGCTCACTTGGTAACTTTTCAGAGTAGCTCCTCCAAGACTCAAATAGACTATCTCCTTGTCAGGAGCGGTACTCGATCATGGTGCAAAGATTGCAAAGTCCTGTCAGCTGCATGCATATCGACTCAATATAAATTACTAGTTATGGATTTCGGTATCAAAGGATGGAGGTCCCAGCCTTTAACCCAGCAGTGTCGCCGAATTAGATGGTGGAGGTTAAGAGGGGACAAGATAGAACAATTTAGGTCTCAAGTTAGGACAAATGCCACATGGTCTGTAAGCGGGGTTGCAAATCTAATGTAGGAGGGTGTCGCCTCTGTAGTGCGTGCAGCTGCCGCATACCACATAAGGGTATCCAGAGGGGCTCCCAAAGGGCGAGGAGGAGGGCGAATGGAAGGATGGTGGTGGTCGGGTGAGGTCCAGGCATCTGTTAAAGCAAAGAAGAGAGCTTTTAAAGACCTCCTAGCTAGTTCAACGGAGGCAGAGAGGGAAATTAACATAGTAAGGTATGGATTAGTAAAACGAAAGGCTAAGAAATCTATCGCACTGGCTAGAGGAGAGGCCTGTGAGGCCATGTACAAGGACTTAGATACGCAAAGGGAAGCACTAAAGATTTTCAAGCTAGCATGAGATAGGGCGCGCGGGACGAAGTATTTCCTCCAATCTGGTTGTATTCAGGATGAAGCCGGATAGTTACTCACAGAAACCCAAGAAATCAAAAGGAGATGGCAGAGGTACTTTCAAGGCCTGTTGTAGCACCCCACTCCCGCAAGACCCGAACCCGACATCGATGGGTGATGTCCGAGCCCGTGCCCCGCGAGGGTAGTGTGCTAGAGCACTCAATCACTCAAAAATCGGTATAAAATTTTTCTTTTATTTTAAATCACAAACATAAAGTGCAGAAAATGGATAACCAAATCGGCCCACTTTGTTTTATAACCATTTTCAACAAAACAATATAATCAACAAAATTTTCAATAGCCATTTGGGCCTATTACAAATATAAAACATTTCCAATTCTAAAAATTATTACATACCGTAATATTCAATTACAAAGATACAAAAATTTGCGGAACATACAATTCAATATAAAATAAAGAAATACAATGCAGACACGAACTGATCCCGACCCTATCTCTCACTTGCATGCATTAGGTATACTCCCGCTACCCAACGGGGTATTCTTCTGAGTCCTGAAAAATAATTGCAAATTTTGGGTGAGTTTTGCGAACTCAATGAGTGACCATCA
>JANZXP010000196.1:12278688-12292766 GCA_027576715.1 Erythroxylum flavicans | reverse complement strand
CCTGCGGGAGTAATGCCCTAAAGAGGCTTACACGCTGGAAAAACAAAACCGTGTGAGCGCGAGGCCCGAGAGGCCGAGGCTCAAAGCGGACAATATCTGCAAGCGGGTGATCTGGGCTGTTACAATGCTTTATTTGATTCTACTATAAAATGAGCCCAAAATAATAGTTATTGGACTTGTTAAAGGAAATTAGAGTCATTAGGATTACTTAATAAAGAAACTATTCCCTCTCACTTCAATTTTAAGAAACGTTTACAGATATCAAAATACACATGTTCTTGCACCATTGAAAAGAATGAAGAAAAGGGTATAGGGTGAGAGTGGATAAAGTTTTACGTAAAGAAGGGATTTGCTAACAAGAAAAGATTACACGAATATGGATCAAGGTTAGTATTTCTCCCTTTTCTTTATAACACTAATTTTAGGATTTAAAGGTGTTGAATTAATTGTGTCGTAAATGTTTTTGGGTGAATTTTATGCTTGTAATAATGCTTAAAATATTAAAGTTTAAATCTTACATATGGTATCAGAGCATATTATGACACTTTAATTTGTATTAGAGTTAACCCTAAAATTATTGGTATTATGGAAGATTATTTATTGTTTTTGTTGTAATCTTCTTTCTCGATTTCTATGAATTGTTGATTGGATTTGATTTAATAGATTTAATTCAAGTTAAAGATTATTACTACTTTGGATACGTCTGTTGTTGGAATAACTATTAAATTGTGTTTTCTAAGATCGATATACACTGATTCTAAAGACTCTAGTGAGCCACGTTTTCACATTTCGGGGCCTACCATTACAGGTTTATGTTTACCTTGCATTAATTATTTACTGTCTTTGAATGAATTCTCAAAAAGCAAAAGAATTGGTGTCTATGGTTTGACTTATTAACTTTTAAAAGGAATAAAAGGGGACCAATTCTTTTATTCCTTTTATCCAATACCAACCCTATGCCATCTCATTATAGCTACAAATTTCAATAGTCAAGCAGTAATGGAATAAGGTTGGTCTTGGATAAAAGGAACAGACAATCTTCACTCAAATAAAAGGTGTAGAGAAGAGTGTACGTTAGTGTGTACAATAAAGGTGAAAAGAAAAGTTTTTGTGGGACCCATGATCAAAGTTTTGTCTTTTGTTTGCATCACGAAAAGTTAAAAGCAAAGTCAAGGTTTTTTTGGGAACCACTATTAAGACATTAGATTTGCGTTGCATTAATTGTTGAAATGAGATCTGAAAAATGTATTTTCTATTTCTGGAAAACAAAAGAGTTAAAAGACAACATTTCGTTGGGCTCATCGTAGAGAGACTTTGGATTATGTTGTTAACATAAATCTTTTGAGGTAAAAATGTATGAAAACTATGACTCATTTGTTGAAAAGTCTTTAGGCATATTTTGTTAGGATTGACAGAACAAAAAGCTTTTGAAAATAAAAGGTTGAAGATGGTCAATTATGTTTTGGTCCTTATAGTTTTTGGACTATTATAATATGGTAATAAAATTACAGTTTTGTACTTAAAAGGTTTTTGGACTTTAAAGTATCATCTTTTAACATTACAATTAAATTCCAAAATTCATGTATACTTACTAATTAAATGTTTATTGTATAGAAAGCTTGTTACTCACCAAAGTGACCTTGCTTGAAAAGATATTTAGACATTTAATTATGCATTCTTTCAATTGTTCATGTTATATGATGCTGATAAATGACATAATAGATGGACTGAATAGTTGAGTTTATTAATTATAATGTTAGGAGATCACCTAAAGGTGGATCATTGCCTATAATTAACAACATTAAAAGAGACTTATCGACCTACTTGGTGAATATGTCTGTATATCCAAAGATGACATACATACTAGCTTGAGTATGATTGATTGTCTATCAAAGTGTGTATATAAATGATAACATCATCATGAATTAAGGATATGTAGTTAAATATCATCCAAAGGTTGACTTAAATATATAAATTAAAGCTTTTTATTGTCTATGTATTCAAAGTATTAATGTGCGAGTTTGTTTTTACATTTACAATTTCTAGTAATTTATTAGTTATGGCAACAGTCTGATCAAGTTCAACGGGCTAAACTATGTCGATTGGTCTAAGCAAATCCAATTTCAGTTGGGTATTATAGATAAGGACCTGACATTAGTTGTAGAGAAGCCTGCTATTATTACTAAGACTAGTACCCAAGCTGAAAGGACATATTTTGAGGCTTGGGAAAAGTCTAATAAATTGAGTCTAAACTTGATACGATTGACAATGGCTGAAAATTTTAAGCCATTAAAGCCTCATATAGACAATACAAAGGAATTCATGATGAAAATCAAAGAGTACTCACAATCAAACATAACTGACAAGTCTATTGTAGGAAGTGTGATAAGTGAATTGACAACCAAGAAGTTTGACTGGTCATAGCCTATCCATGATCATGTAACAGGCATGTCAAATCTGGCTGCAAAGCTGAAATCAATGGGCATGGATGTGAGTGAATCCTTCCTAGTACAATTCATCATCAACTCACTTCCTCCTGAATTTGTTCAATTCTAAGTGAATTACAGTACTCTAAAGGAAAAATGAAACTTTCAAAAAATCAAGGCCATGTTGGTGCAGGAGGAAGGGAGACTAAGAAAATGAAGGAACACTCTATTCACTTCACAATACACAAAGAAGCTAGCAGCAGAAAGGGAAAGCTAGGAAAGAAGAGCAACAAGGAGGACAAAGCCCCAACGAAGGTTAATAAGGGCCAAATCCATAAAGAACAACGTTGTATATTTTGCAAGAAATTTGGTTACCTTAAGAAAGATTGTCTTAAGAGAAAGGCTTGGTTCGAAAAGAAAGGTAAGTACTACGTTTCAGTATATTTTGAATCAAAACTTATTAAGGTGCCCAATAATACCTAGTGGTTAGATTTAGGTGCAATTACTCATATGTCACATATTATGTAGGGATTCCTTTCGATCCAAACCATAAACAGAACTGAAGAGTTCTTGTACATGGGTAACATAATGAAGGCAAAAATAGAAGGAATAGGGACGTACAGATTGATCTTAGACACTAGTTGTAATCTAGATCTTGAAAAGTGTCTTTATGTTCCGAAATGTGCTAGAAATTTAGTTTCTATTAGTAAGTTGGATCAGATAGGTTTTAATTTCAATGTTGGAAATGATGTTTTTTCTTTGTATAAAAGATAGTACTATTATGGTTCTGGTACATTAATAGATGGTTTACATCATTTCAACCTTCATGTTAATTATTCTGAATCCCTGTTTCTTGTTGAATGTAATATTGGTAATATACATAGTGCACATAATTAACACTCTGCTTACTTATGGCATCAAAGGTTAGGCCATACGTCTAGAGAAAGGGGGATGAGGTTAGTGAAAAGTGAAATCTTACCTTAACTAGATTTTACTGATTGAGATGTGTTTATGGATTGTATTAAAAACAAGCAAACTAAACACATATCTAAGAACTTAGCCACAAGAAGTATTGAGTTACTTGAATTAATACAAACTAATATATGTGGTCCATTTCATGTCCCATCTTGGCGCGGTGAAAAGTATTTTATCACCTTTATTGATGATTATTCACGTTATTGTTATTTCTATTTACTGCATGAAAAGTCTTAATCAGTGGACATTCTTGAGGTGTTCATTAATGAGGTAGAAAGGCAGTTAGATAGAAAAGTGAAAGTCGTAAGGTATGATAGAGGTGGTGAATATTACAGTAAATATGATGAGAATGGACAATGTCCAAGTCTATTTGCAAAATTTCTTCAAAGTCAAGGCATTTATGCACAGTATATAATGCCCGGTACACCACAACAGAATGGTGTAGCTGAAAGATGGAATCTTACTCTTATTGATATGGTTAGGAGTATGTTAAGTTACACGAATGTACCTTTATCTTTATGGATGTATGCATTAAAGATGGCTACATACCTATTTCATATTGTTCCTAGTAAAGCGATTCCTATGACACCTTATGAATTGTGGACAGGTAGGAAACCTAGCTTGAGGCACCTATATGTTTGGGGTTGCCTAGTAGAAATAAGGATTTATAATCCTCATGAAAAGAAACTTGATGCAAGAACTACTAGTGGTTACTTCATCGGTTATCCAGAAGAGTCCAAATAGTACATATTTTATTGTCCTAACCATGGTATAAGAATAGTTGAGTCTGATAATGCCAGGTTCATTGAAACGGATAAATCAATGGGAGTGGAGACCACGAAAGGTGGATATTCAAGAGATTCGGGTGGAAAATCCTTCACCTATTGTCTCTTCTCAAGTTGTTGCTTCTCTTGTTCATAGTCACGCAACATATCGGAACAACAAGTTAATATTCCAAACCCACAAGATGTGAATGTCAATAATGAACCAGTAAATAATATGCAAGTCACAAATGATGAAGTGATGCCATAAGAAATAGTATTGTAAAGGTCTATAAGGGAGAAAAGGCCAGCTATATCCGATGACTGTGTAGTGTATTCACTTGAGCATAAGTGTGACTTGAGGATTGATAAGGATCTCATCTCATTTAAAGAAGCTATGAAATGTAATAATTCTAAAAAGTGGCTTAATGCTATGAAAGAAGAGTTAAATCTATAGATGATAATCACGTCTGGGAATTAGTTAAGTTACCTGAAGGCTCAAAGCAAATGAGCTGTAACTGGGTCTTGAAGACCAAAAGGGACTTGAAAGGTAATATTGAAAGGTACAAAAGTCATACTTATAGCCAAACGTTATACTTAAAAGGATGTCATTGACTTTAAAGAGACCTTCTCTTTAGTTTCAAAAAAGGACACTTTGAGAATTTTTGTGGCATTAATAGCTCATTAGGATTTAGAGCTTCACCAAATGGATGTAAAGACCGCTTTTCTGAATGGTGACTTACAAGAAGAAGTTTATATAGACCAACCGGAACGTTTTATGACTGCAGAAAAGTAAAATATGGTGCGTAAATTAAAGAAATTAATATATGGTTTGAAACAAGCTTCTCGAAAATGGTATCTTAAATACAATGATACCATTATCTCTTATGGTTTTGTAGAGAACACTATTGATAGGTGTATTTATATAAAGGTCAATGGGAGCAAGTGCTTTGTTTTGGTACTATATGTTGACGATATTCTTTTAGCTGCTAATGATTTGGGCTTATCATATGATGTAAATAAATTTCTCTATAATAATTTTGAAATGAAAGATATGAGTGAGGCATCATATATGATTGGAATAAAAATATTAAGTGACAGTACACAAGGATTAATAGGGTTATCTTAGAAAGGATATACCAGTAAAGTATTAGAGAGATTTAGGATGGAAAAATGCTTAGCAGGGGTAGTTCCAATTCAGAAAGGGGACAAATTTAGTGACATGCAATGTCCCAAGAATGATTTGGAATGAAAGGAAAATGGAATTTATTCCCTATGCAAATGTAGTTGGGAGTTTGATGTATATTTAGACTTTTACTCGATCGGATATCAGTTTTGCTGTTGGAATGTTTGGCCAATATCAAAGTAATCTCGGATTAGACCACTGGAAAGCTACAAAGAAAGTTCTTAGGTATTTATAAGGCACCAAGGATTACATGCTCACATACAAGAAATCAGATCATTTAAAAGAGATCAGTTATTCAGATTCAGACTATAATGGTTGTTTAGATTCAAGGAAGTCTACTTTTGGTTATCTATTCTAACTAGCAAGTGGGGCAATTTCTTAGAAGAGTGAAAAGCAATCTATCATGGCTACTTCCACTATGAGACCGAATTTGTGGCATACTTTAAGGCCACTATTCAAGCATTTTAGTTGCGGAACTTTATCTTAGAGCTAGATATTATCGACAGTGTAGATAGACTGCTAAAAATTATTGTGATAATTCTGCAGTTATCTTCTTTCTAAAAATGATAAGTATTCTAAGGGTGCTAAACACATAGGTTTGAAATACTTGTTAGTCAAAGAAGAAGTGCAAAAACATAAAGTATCGATTGAGCATATTGGAATTGATCTAATGGTAGCAAATCCGTTATACATAAGTCCTTGTTAGCATGAGATCATGTTATGTACGAACATATTTTTGGATATTTACTATTATTATTTTGACACTTATGAATTTAATTAATATTATGTTTTTGCTATTTGTTAGTTGTCACATTATGTTGTGTACATGCATTATTTTATTGTGATGATAAATTATGTTTTAAGAAATATTAACGTTGAGAATTACAATGTTTCTCAATTATAGTTTTTTTGAGTTGAGATGATTGTGTGATACATGGAAAGAATCATGTCGTTAGATGACTTATAATCACCATAATCCCATTATTTTAATTCATTCAAGTTTTATGGCTTGATAAGTTCAATATATAATGCACACTTGTGTTGTTGGATCATCAATTTGTAACATGGGCCAAGTGGGAGATTGCTAGATTAATTTAATAATCATAAGTATGACCCATATTACTTTATTTGATTCTAATACAAAGTGAGCCCAAAATAATGGTTATTGGGCTTGTTAAAGGAAATTAGAGTCATTAGGGTTATTTAATAAAGAAACCCTTCCTTCTCCCTTCAATTTTAAGAAACATTTATAGATATCAAAATACATACATTTTTGCACCATTGAAAAGAACGAAAAAAGGGCAAAAGGCGAGAGTGGATAAAGTTTTCCATAAAGAAGAGATTTGCTAACAAGAAGAGATTATACGAATATGGATCAAGGTTAGTATTTCTTTCTTTTCTTTATAGCACTAATTTTAGGGTTTCAAGTTGTTGAATTAATTGTGTCATAAATGTTCTTGAGTTAATTATATGCTTGTAATAATGCTTAGAATATTAAGGTTTAAATCTTATAGGTTACAGAAGTCTCTTTAAGAATTTTTAGAAGTTTCACTGCTATTCTAAAGAAATATATATATATATCAAAATAATTTCTTTAAAACTCAAAAATAAACTTCTTCTCAAGTATGAAAGATTTATATACTAATCACACAACATATAAACTCATAATGTTTGTGTCACATTAAACTTTTAAAACATTAAGATGAATAAGATAAACATTAGAAGAAATTTATATTGAAATAGTCTTAATCATTTTTGTTCTTGATCTATTTAATTTATATTGTATTGATTTTATCTTAAATTATATTTACACTTTACTCATTGTATTCATGCTTTAATTTATTTAATTTATTGAATTGATTTATTTACTCAATTTGCTTTTTTATCGCAATTTATATTTCACATACTACATAATTTTGTTATAATTAAGTTACCAATATTATTGAAAGCAAATTATTTAATAATAATAAATTATATTAACAACAAAATTATAAATTAGGATGTCACTTAGGGAGGTATATATTTTATAATCTAATAACTAATGATTAGGGTAGAGTAATTATATAAAGAAAGGGGCTTGCAAATTTTGAGCACTGACCTGCTATTGAGGTGGGCTCTGTTTTTGTTTAATTTTTTCGGTATATCCAACAAGTCAAGGGAAGTAGGCTTTCAAAGTCAAGCAAGAGAAATGGGTTACCCAGCCCAAAAGACCGAGAAAGATGCTGGCAACATGCAGCGTCGTTTTGTTTTTCTTTTTGAAAAAAAATTGCAAGAATTGATACTAAACACAACTTACTTCGGTTATATTCATGATATAGCAAATGTAAGGGAAACAAAACAAAGTAATACGGTTTGTTATACTAATAAGTGAAGCCACTGTATATACATTATGGAAATGGACAGAAATTAAAGGGATCGACTTACAAATCCGTATTAGAGACCAATCCGAACAAATCGGGCTACAATGCAAGAAAGAAAGCAAAACTTTGGTAACAACAGTACAAAATGGTGATTGGTTTGTGGAGAACGCTACAGTCTAGGATATGCTGACCAATAGAAAAAATTAGGATGCAAAAAAAATCCTCCCTGAAGGTAGACGGGTTATACCCTCAGTATGAATAACTTCTAACCAGTTTCAGGGGGTTCAGTTCCTATTTCTGTTGAAGGAAAGTAATAAGCTGAATGACAGAGTCTTATACAACGCATGTCGAAATTACAAGAAAGACAGTAAATATGAATAAAAGCGGATAACATAGAAGTAGAATAGACAAGGCACTTCATCAGTCCAGATGCTGACCTGAATAAAGTATTTCACATCTTTGCTCCTTTTGATATGAGAATCTCTCCATAAGGTACATTCTGTTCAACTTTGAGAAAATCACGAGAAGCCAGTACTGCAGCAACAAATTTATTATGCATTCAATGCCAGATTAAATTGTCTGTAAGGCTTTTTAGTTTTAGAAATAGATATTTGATTTTGGACAATAAAATTCGACAGCGTTGCTGATAAAAGAATAGTGCATTAAATTGTCTGTAAGGCTAATTAGTTTTAGAAACAAGTGCTTATGATTACCGCAAGTTTGATAAAAGAGTAGTGCAGCTCCTTTTCGGTTCATCCCAGCGGCTAGATTGTTGAGGGACTCTTCTTGAGGGGCTCCAGGAGTTTCAAAATGATTCTTCATCTGGCTGTTCGTACTCAAGTCCGGTTATATGTATTCATTATTAGTATGGAATAGAAACCAAAAATGAATCTTTCTCAAAGAGCCATACGTTCTGATAGAATAGAAATTCATTATTAGTTAGAATAGAAACCAAAAATAAATCTTTCTCAAAGAGCCATACGTTCTGATAGAATCAGTTATCTTGTCAACGGGCTGACTAATTATTGGGTTCTGAGTTTGTGTAGGTCCAGTTTCCATCAGCACTTCTGTGAAAATGGTCAGAAAGCTTATCAGCAAAAGGTACAAATTTACAGCCCAAGCAGCTGCAACTCCGAAACCAATGTCACGAATAGGTTTCTCATTTACCTATATCAGGTGTTAGGCCGTTCTCAGACAGCCTTGATAACTTGAAATCCGGCTCAGGATGTTTCCCAAAATTTTCTTCGGCTACAGGTTCAAGGCCACTGCCATTATGACTAGAAGCTGAAAAAGGCCTTTTCTTATTGGACCTGTTGAAAAAGTAATCCAATTATTAGAACATTTTATGCGCATTGTTCCAACACTATATTGCTTTGAAAAGGGTAAAAATGAAATGGTCAAATCCAAGCAACATGATTCACGCATAAATCAATTTGTCAATCCAGATCTTTTTATATGACCCGTTTCCACAAACCGTTCTGAATTGGTTTCCGAACGCTGCGATAGAACACCGTAGCCTGATCCCAAGCTTGGGATAGATCTAACGTCATCTCCTGCGAATTTAAGGGAATTGAACTATTAACAATATCTTCTTTACCATCTATAGTTACCTTAAGATTCTCCACGTACGGTTGAAATACAAAAGGTCATTGGAAACAGATGAAACATACCGGAGTTTCCAGGTGTGACGGAATTCACTTCATTTATCCTTCCGCCATTCTTAAAAAGATTGGCTTGTAGTTCCCCCATGAAGATTTCTTCGTCGTTGATAGGATATGGTCGCTGCTTCTCTACGGGGAGTGGAAAGCCCATTGGCTCAGAGCCTAATCCACCACCGAAATGTTCAAAAGCCTTCACATCCAAACAACTGATCAGGCTGCATTCATGTAGAATTTCTGCAGCAAAGAAGCTTACTAGTGAATTGACTTCCTTACATTTTCAATTGGATCTAGAACAGGAACTCTCTCTGGTGGTGATAAAGATGATAGTTCTGGGCGTAGATGCGGAGAATTCCTCTCTGCTCAGGGAGTACAAAACAATTAGATAACAGACATCGTCTTTTGGATAACAAATTGTAAGAAACTGTATGTATAATCTTACCAGAAGGCAAGTCGTGAGGAAGCTTTGTACTTTTTATCCAAAGCTCCATAAGAGATGCTGGGTAATGCACTCCCCAAGTTTCCATCGAAGATAAATGATCGATAAGTACAGTAGGGGGCAGGTCCAAAAGTTTAGCGACTGTCATCGTGGACATTATGCCACTACGTGCCTGCAGAAAAAGATACATAATAAACTTTTCTTCGCCCATCTTTCTGATTCCTTTCTAGCAACATAAGAATATTGAATCTTGACAAAAGTTAATTATGTTCTCTTACAAATCCCGCCACAGCACCTACTTCGAACAACTACGGGCAAGGTAGAGAACTTGTGACATAACAATGCCACCCAGTTGAAAAGACTTAAATTTGAAGTTTTTTTTTCCACGTGTTTAGTTGCATAACTACATCGGAATCTCAATATTGTTAGAGATTAGGAACAACCTTTCTCTTTCTGCCTATTCTTGAGGCAATGTCGGAAGCATCTTGAAGCCATGACTGATATATGTGGCCTGGGATAATGGTTTGTTCATAATCCATCTTAGGGGCCTCTCTTGTTTTCCTTTTCACAGGCCTTTGCTTCTGTTGGTTCTGTCTCATCCATGGTTTTAGGTTGGTTAAGCTTCATTGATGTGTTACCACAACTGTACACAACGTACTTTGTTTAGAGAGGATAAATTACCAAAGCAGCTTCTTTACATTCATCAGACTGTTGATTGACCGCGTTTTCTCCATACTGACCTTCATCCGCTGCAGAAGTGTTTTCTTCATTAGAAATTATCACTTATTCTTTTACCATTTTCTGTTCTGATTTACCTCAATTTCTCAAAATTGGAAAAATAAGTTGATGGGTAGAATAAGATTGGCAAGAAGAAATTTTAAGTGTATACACACTAAATGAACTCCTTTGTCATCTTATAAAGTACGCTATGTAGTCATCGTGTGTATGATTTGTAAAAGTTTTAGTAATTCAAATTTCCCTTAATTTAGTTGTTTTGAAAAGTTTTTATACCCATCAAATTTCATATTAACAAATCAGTATTTTAGCCTAATTTAACTGAAATAGAAGTTAAGTAATGATTTAAAGAATCCTAACCTTACTTTTTGTTAGAATATGTTTGGAATAATACAAAAATCAACTAAGCTTCTTCTTTTTTTCCTGTTTTTCTTTCCTAAACATTCGTTTTTCCCGTCCTATATTCCAACATTTTTAAGTGGGATATAATGTTGCTCACCTCTTATAGTTTCATCTTTTGGCGATGGGGTTAATACAAGCGTATTTGGGATCTCCACATGATCCCCTGAAGTGAAGTTAATATGTGTCTCTTCTTCGCCTTCAATATCGAATCTATTTCAACAAAGAGTGGGGAACAAAAGTTAAAAGCCCTTATAAATCTAATATTGAGAGTTCCTTTATTCCTAGGTATGCATATTAGACATCAAAATCACATTATGCAAACCTAGAATGAGAAACAAGGATCACTTGTACAATCAATTGAGTTGCGCCTTACTCACCGTTCGAAGCGATTGAATATATTAGTGCTGGTCTGATACGAGTCAAAACGTTCGAATAAGTTGATGTTCTCCGCATCAGCTGTTAGAGTAGGAGAGATTAGTCAACATGATTCGAATATCTTTGAAAAGGATATCGAACGAAGAAACAGGACAAACCAAGACCTCGATGAAAATTCTGAGCTAAATCATCATCTGAGAGACCATTATTAATATATGGCTCACCCACACTGTCAAGTCGCTGGACAGGCAAAACCATTATGCATAGATCAGCTGAATGAGGGAAATGCGGCTTACATGTTAGCAAATTTCTCCTTAACGATCTTTCTAACTAAAAATTCAGATATAAGATGAAGGACAATTTTATCTCTGGAAAGTCTCCATCACCCAAGCGGTTAACGAGGAACATGTGATGATTGAGCGTGTATGCGTTGACAAACAGGACAAAATAGTGCATCGTAATGCTATTGTATGCTTCATAAGATCAAGATGACCGAAGTATTTAGAGGATAAATCAACATAAAACCAAGTACGCCATTATAGGAGAAGTATTTGTCACGTGTACTGCATGTTATATGAAATCATTTTCCGCTTCAAGTGGATTAGAAAAGGTCCAAATATAATATGCAAGCTGTTGCGGATACGATAAGAAAGGGATGCAGAACGCGTTTAGCTATCAATTAAATTGCGCATATAAATCTTCATAGCTAACTGATATTAACTTTTAGTCTAGTAAATATTTCTATAAAATATATTTCTAAACTATTGTACCATGGCAAAATAGGCTGTTTGTTGGAAGCCCATGTCGGCTGTATTTGAGATATTAAGAGACTGTTCAATGTCTCTCACATCTGCTTCAGTTTTATCTGGCAAGGTCACGGCTTCTTTCCTACAAGCAGAATCCCATAACATTGCTTAGAAAAATATTCACGCTCACTTCACGTCAGAAATGGATACGGTTTTATAAGCTGTCAACCCACACAGCTAGAAACGGGGACTGACTTGGCCTGTGATTTTCCTTTGGGAAGAACAGTTGGGTCTGGAGCTGCTTTCACTTTCCAGGCTTCATTTATTTCGACCTTTCATACATTGAATTACCAAACAATAATCAAACAGATGAAGAAGAATTAGTAGTCAAGTAACCAAGAAGAAAAATTGAAAAATAAGATCTCCTGTTATGATCTCGTGGAGATACCAGCAAACGAGTCACATCATCTGCAGGGAAACATGAGTATGAAATACTATAAATACTTGAACCTAGAAAGAAAACTGAAATTTGAAATTTAAGTAGCAGTAAATATAAGGACTGAAAAATTTTACCATAGAACAGTTTCACTTTTCTCTCATAAACTATAACAACACCACCTGAGGAAGGGTAGTAATTGATATCATTAACACTTGAATTCCATAACTGATTAGTAAAAGATAAGAGGACGGAGATGGGGGAAGAGAGAGAAAAGTACCCATAAGAATTCCAGAAAGCCTAAGAGCCATCGGGACAGAAGGATTCAGAATTTGTTCACTACAAAATTAGAGCAGAAAATTTAAATTAACGTACAAGTCATTGGAAAAAAAGAAAAAAACTAGAAGTGTAACAATCCCGAAAATGGTTTACCAAACATGGATGATATTGAGCTTGTCAAGCTTTCGTCGATTGATCTTTGCGTGCATAGTTGCAGCCATCCTTGAGTTTAGATAGTAAAATCAACGCATTCAACATAAAAAAAATGAATCTAATCATAAACCAAGATTTGCTTGCGAACCAATAGAAAACAAACAAAACAAGTGTTCGATAAAAGATAAGCGTAAAAAAGAAGAAGAAGAGAGTCTAATCAAATAAAAGGGAAGTGAAAAACGAAAACAGAATAGTAAGCGGTAGATGATCACCAAATCTGTCCGAGAGGGGCTTTACGAGCGAGAAGCTGGTGAGAGTAGAACATTTTGGTAATAGCAGAGAAGAGAAGAGAATTCAAACAAACGAAAGAGAAGGCCTAGAAGACAATATTAATTCGTTTTTAAGTGGAAGCATAGAGCGATAGTGTATAATCGATGCCTCTATGTAAGTTACTCGTTACTCTTAAAACCAACTCAGCGTGCGAAAGCACTACGCCGGTAGCATTTGAAAAAATCCTGGTCACAGTCACACGTATCAAATAAGATTATGATAAGTGGAAGCCTGTTAGTCACCAATTGTTAACTCTGTAAAAGCCCGTTGCAACGACCTGTGGTTCGTTATTTTGGTCTCAGCTTGCTTCGCACTCTTTCCCGTCCTGTTTTCACTCACTCATTCCGGGTCCAAACGGCAGCGTTTGTCCTAAACCCAGTTGATCTCACTCGTTCGTCGTCTCTCAATGCATGGTTCTCCAGTCTCCCTCGTGGTCATGGGTCCGTACAAGTTTCTTTTGTTGGTCCTTTCTTCTTGCCCCCGCCACTATTAATTGTCAAGACCTTGTCGGTCAAAAACGAAAGTGACATGGATAAAGGGGCTAATACGTAGCATCTCAAGTTAGGGTTAATGATTTGAGTATTCGAAATAAGAGTTCAAGGGATTCAATTCCAATTCCACCGTTAACTTCCAAAAGAAATACACTTATAGGCATTGTTGGGCCTATATCAAGGGTTAGGATCAAAAGGATGCAAGGTGCTTTAGCATAATTTAATAAAGAAACTCATTCCAATTTCAAGTCTAAGTTGCTCCAATTAAGGAGTCTAAGTAAGTCCACTTAATAAGTCTCGAAGAAGTTGGGCAACCTACACTACAA
>JANZXP010000196.1:12235001-12271591 GCA_027576715.1 Erythroxylum flavicans | reverse complement strand
GGCGGCGTAAATGAAGCGTCGACCTCATCATTCCCACCGCAAAGGAGAAACAAGGCACACTCACTCATTACGAGGGACAGATGGGAAGTTTTCTTTGACAGTGACTCATGTTTGACTAGTCCACTTCTTTTAAGAGTACAGTTGTCAATTAGCCAATGCTGGCTACCAATGTATTAAAAAATATATATCTGATCGATACAGTTGCCTGGTACCAGTGGGAAATTCAAAAACACTTTTATGTCACTTGTTTAAGAGAACAGGATAGAATCCATAGACTGTGCGCTCTCAATTCTCGTGTGGTCAATATCCAGTTGCTTGGACTACATCTAAATGGGAAATCCCATATACTCGTGGGTCCAAGTATAGAAACTGGGATTACATACGTATCAAAACTAAAGAGCTTCCAGCTCTAAAGACCAACAACTGAACTGGCATTGGTGCAACGCATTGCAAGGCTAATGTTCTAGTAGTACCTGCAATCCAGCGTTCATTTCACAATTACCAAAAGGAAGTCCCTTACACCTCATACAGAATGCAGCTACTTCAAATTAAAACCAAAAAAAAAAAAAAAACAGGCCTAAGGATGGGGATCATCGTTTTTATTAAGATGGATCCAAGTGAAAACCGCATTTATTTGAGCCAACTAAACCCCCAAAATCTCTGGACAACGGAACTACAAACTCCCAAAACATTAGCATACATAGCACAGCACATACCAATCCCTACAAACTGACATTTAAGAATAAACAACGCTATGCCACAGCCTCCTCTTCTTCTCTGAGAAGCATCTGGTCAAAATGCCAAATTCCTGTTAAAAGAGATACGGTCATAAAACCATCAATACTATTATCATCATCAACACCCAGTCCTGTTGAGGCGCGGAGTCTGGGGATAAACATACAAGACAATTCCAGTATAAGCTTAAAGCTTAAACATACAAGGCAATTCCAAATAGCATGGTGACGAGCTTGAATAACCAGCAATTTTAGATCCATACCTAGTCCCTTGCCAACTCTTCTCAACTGAGCGACGTATTCTGAGATTTTCTTGATAGCTTCTACCTAACAAACAAAATTATTGAAAATGCCAATCAAAATCCATCATCATAGTACTTTCTGTAATACCACCACAAAGATAGTAGAATCAAGTCCCTATAAGCCTATAACATACCTGCTCGGTCAGATACTCACTTTCGACAAAATCAGCCAACTGCACATCTTTGTTTCTATCTGCAATCTGTTGTGCAAGGATACAATTATGAGCAATTGTTTGACAAACAAAATTAGCAACTTCAAATTACATCGGTCATTACAAGGTTGGAGAGTGTATAAGAAACACTATGCTCCAGCTAAAAAGATAAAATCAATAATTAGAACCACTTACACTGTGTAAGTTGAGGAGTTTTTCATTAGTTAGTTTCTCCAAAGACAAAGCAAGCTCCATTGCTGGACCAAGAAAGTCAAAAGTTAGAAATAGATATAGTT
Source organism: Erythroxylum flavicans (assembly GCA_027576715.1). Taxonomy (NCBI): domain Eukaryota; kingdom Viridiplantae; phylum Streptophyta; class Magnoliopsida; order Malpighiales; family Erythroxylaceae; genus Erythroxylum; species Erythroxylum flavicans. Next base: position 12,270,107 of record JANZXP010000196.1, on the reverse strand, counting down.
AACTAAAATGTTGTGGAAAAATGTAAATCCTACTAAATGAGCATTGAATAATTCATCAGCCTCTCAATAACAATTAACAGGGTATCATCAATAATTTCACCACTAAGCCTACATCATGAGCCTCAGGAAAAGCTGAATAGCATTCTTGCAAAAGATGCAAGTAAAATGCAACATGAGGTTGCAGAACAGAAGAACATGAATTTATGGTAAACCACATTCTGAGCCACAAGACAGCAAGTATAACAACATGTTACCATGACCAACAATTTTGCGCAAGACATCATGTAAAGTAGTAAATCAATGGAAACTACTAAAGGTAAAAAAGTCGTACTGCAGAAGGAATTTAAAAGAATCATCTTTTGCATTCCAAGAGAATATTTAATCTCACCATATAAAGCATCTCCTTTATCAGAATGATCAAATTCAGAGAGAGGCATTACAATTGACTGGAGCTTCACTCTTCCACCACGTTTGTTCTAAAAGATACCACAAATATGAGTCAGAACTGTATTCAGACAATACAATTTTTAAATCTTAGATTCCAAAAGATGCAGAATGTCCAATACCTGATATTCCATCAATTTCTGAGCATGCTCTCTTTCCTCATCGCTAGACTCCTTGAAAAATCTATTCCGAATTAAAAACAAAGGACATAAGAAGAAACGTGACAGAAACTGATTGCTTGTAGAGTTTGAATTCCATAAAAGCTTACTTAGCAAAACCCTTGAGCGCAACGTTGTCTCTATCGAAGTAAGCATACATGGCATGATACACATATGAGACATTGTACTCCACGCTGTATCTCAGAAGGCGGAAGACATCATTAGAAAAGAAAAAAAACGTATAGGCACCCGTTAAAGATAAAAGGACATATTCAGTAAAATTGGTATACACAAGTACTTACTAAAACTGAGTGAGTCCAAGAACCAAACAAGATCGAATGGAGGAAAATTTTTGACCATAAGAAAGAAAACCCATTGCCAAAAAAGCACCTTTTGTAATCAACCCATACTAAATTTAGAAAACCAGAGGAAATAGGTCATAAATGATAAACCCAACACACCTTTCCCCCAAAAAGAAGTAAAAGAAAATCAGGATTTGTTCATTAACAAAAAAGAAACCCACTTGATCTGTTCATTAACAGCAGCTTCGCACGCATCAACGTATCTCTGCCTTGCAAGGGAAGCTTCCGGGACAGTGGGCACAAGATTGAGCTCCTTCTTGACCTCTTCAAACGGCTCGAAAACCACACCAGTTAATGGTTTACTGTTGGCTCCCTTGGAAGCACATGCAACAAACCCAGCCCCAGTTTTTGACCGAATCATCGGAGAAGAGATAAGATGCTGATTGACAGACGAAGACGAGGAGAACAGGGGCCTCCTTGCATCTCCATGACCATGAGAACACAAGATAGAGAAAGCCGGCGCTGCCTTGATTAACATCGTCAGGGAAACGTTGACACTGCTGGTGTAAAAGAGATAATTGACTCTTTTTCTAGAATACTCAACGAAGGGAAACAGAGGGGCAATGAGTTAAGCTGTAGGTGATAGGGAAGTGAAGATGTAACCGAGTGCAAGTGTGTGTGTGGGCCATACGATTTGAAGACACGTTGACGGTAAAGATTGAGGGGTGGGTGTGGGAGCGTGTCGGACTCGTGGAGGAAATTTGTCTGTGTGGAGTGGGTCACGTGAAGACTCTGGCATCGTGAAATTAAAATAAACAAGTTCTGGGGCAGCTTTTTGAATTTTGATTGGGTTTTTATAATATTTACTTAAATATTAGGTCGGGTGGCGTTGGGGATTTTCTGTTGGATGAGCTGGACTGGGTGCCAAGCCTGAAAGTCCACCTACACACTATCACTGAGTGGCTAAGAAAATTTTTATATGAGATCTTTTAGAAGAAAAGATTATGACGTGCTGTAATGTTGAGAAGTCGAAGTGACAATGATATGTTGAGAATAAGATTGGTGGTAAATACTAAATGGTGTGATTTACACGTGGATTAGTTCGATAAGCAATGGGAAAGGTAGGAAGGATTTGTAATTGTCGTTCACTGTCAAATGAATGTGGCACTTGCTTTTTATCATTTTTCTAGCCCTAGGATAAAAAGGATAGAGCAAATGTCAGAAATGAAATAATTAAAAAATAAGGCCACTTTAAGTTAAAAGGTATATTCTTGTAAAACTAAAATGTTTACCCACGAGGCTGTACAAGTAATTTTACCTGTTCGTATTCCATATCGAAAATTAAAAGAAATCGGAATTGCTCTAGTTCTTTTCCACGATTTTATTTTTCAATAAGAGAAAACTTGCGGTCAATTATTATTACAGTCATTCTTACTCTTATTATCTTTCATGAAATAAAAGAAGATACTCTATACCACATTACAAGTGTTTTTACCAATTACACTTGGCATTAGCGAGTCCGAGTCTAGACCCTTTGTTCGTCCAAAAATGTGGTCCTCCACACATTAGTTACTAAATGGGCTTTCTAAGAAAAATAATAACCTATGGACCAATGAAATTAGCCCAACATTATCTGGGTTTTTTTTGCTAGGTTCACCATTAATTGTGGATCTCTAATTGATATTTCTTCAATCAAGGTTCTTTTGTTGCTTCCCTTCCGGTCGTTGCTTCGGCATGTTTATTATGATTGCAATTGCTTGTTATTCCCAGATACATTTTTTGTTTCTGCCTCCTTCGTTGTTCTGTCATGCTTTGCTTCTGTTGTAGTATGCTTTAATACATTTACTCTACCTTGTTACATTTTCAATTGCGATTGCTTGTTCTTCTATGGTACATTTTATATTTTTGCTTCCTTCCTTACTGATTGTGGAGCTCCTACTGCAGTTGCCTAGTTTTTTCATGTAATTATAGGTGTTTCTTCATTTTTCAATGGTTTTTATTAGGCTTATCATTTCCTTCATTTGTTCAATAATTCTAAGCTTATTGTGGCTTATTATTTTTATAAGATAACTTGGGTGTACAAGTTGATATTACCGTGCTTAATAATATAGAGTTTGATATTCCTCTCATAACATAATATGGTAAACTATTGAAGCAGTTGAAAGTTAATTCCTTCAATTGTTTCAAACCATTGATTCTCCTTTTTCTTTTATCTAATAAACTCAGTTTGTTACTAAAAAAAAAGATAAACAAGTATAAATAAGGTCATTTTCTGTGTTACATCAATCATTTTGTCGTTGCTTCATCCTTAGCTTTCTTATAACTTAATTCTTATTTTCTTTAATTTGATGTATATTGCCATTTGATGCGTTATATCTACACATTTTAATTTGCTTTTTCCTTTAAAATGCATTATTTTGGCTCTATCATCTTACTTTGTTTGTTCTTGCGCCTATATTTTACTCATAATTTTAATTGGGTTTGGGATTGAGCTTAGGCTGTATAAGAATATAAAATAGTTTCAGAAGTAAATGACAGGAAATGTATTGATATAAAAGATAGAAGTTCATCGCTAATAGGAACTTTGCCATTTGATATGTTGTGTGCGTGAACATGTATATTTGATGACTAATATTGGTCTACTAATTTTGTTTGTTTATTTTCAATCATATTTATAATTCATTTGATGTAGGAGGGCAAGAAGGAGTTTCAGGAACAAGATATATATGAATTAGGAATTCTTTCTGAGTATAGTTAGTACTCAACTAATATTTTATATGCTATATTGATTGTTTATTCATTTATCCCATGATTAAATGTGCACATATAAATGTAAAAGGTTAAAAATAAAGCAAGTAACAAAAGTTTAATTACAAGCTAAAAGCCTACAAATCTATAAGAAATTAAGAAATCATGTTTCTAGAATAATCACTGATTATCCGAATATGCTTAGTACTTTATTGAAACAAAGTTTAACCATATTGTGTTGATTATATTTAACTACATTGTGTGTATTATAAAAAATAAACTGCAAATAAAATGAACATGGCTTTTGTTGCATATGCTCTTAGTGTATACTTCATATAGGAAGAGTGTGAAGGTGTAGTTGGTGGGTTCAAGAATGTTATTTATTATTGTTTCGACAATTTAATAAAAAGTGAAAGGAAGTACTCTCAATTTTGCCAAGAGAAGGGATTATGTTCAATGGTAAAATAAGATTAGTAACTTTTGTTATTATATTTAGTATATAATATATATAATATGGATATCATTATTCTAAGTAATTTTTCATGTTCCCTATATTGATTGTCCCAACTTAATAACAAGATGAAGTTATGGATATCAATGCAATAATACAAATGGGAATATTTCCCTTATATTTTTATTAATTCATTATGATTATTTCAACTTTAACTTATATGATGTTAATGTTATCCAGTTGAATAATGATCATTCAAATTGTAAGTTTCTTGTAGGTAATGTCGTATTGGCAAAAGAGTTAAGGTTTTGTTATTATTAAATTTTTTTCCAGACATCTTTTGTACGATGGGGTAAGACTTTTATATGCAAGATTCATTGTTACGCAAAAGAGGTGAGTTTATCTAGTAGTTCATAAACATTTCAAAATCTTACATAAGTTTGATATAAGTTTTTATTTTCATTTTGTAGGTTCCATGTGACTATTTATTGAGGGCATTTGATGCATCATTCTTTGAGAAAAGCTTTTGTTAGCTTATATTTTATTAGTTTATATTCATGTTACCGAAACTTTTAGTTATGTATTTTGAGAGCATTGAATGGATTTATAAATATTTGTTAAAATACAATTGGGTCATAAGTCCTTATGAGCTATGAAGATGCATTATGACATATGCCTTAATTGTTAAAATTGCAATACAATATATCAATTTGCAAAAGACAACACAATGGTATTTGCAAAACACATAATAACATATCAATTTACAAAACAAAAATTAATCAATCTAACATAATATACCAAATTTGTAAAACATAACACAAATTACAAATTTGTTAACATTCTAACACAATATGCCAACTTACAAAACAAAAATAAACCAATCCAACATAATATACCAATTTGCAAAACACAACACAATATATCAATTTGCAGAACACAAATGTGTGAATCCAATATATATACTGATAGGATTGAATTATCTTATAATTTCTTATGCATTTCAACGTCTTTTCAATCCTATTGTTATGCTTAAATACTTAATTTGTGTTCATTTTAGTTTACATATATATTAAAAGATTAAACACAAATATATGCGAAAAGGTAGAGGAATCACTCACTCACGACATCCATGCAAGATAGTGATTTAATTGACAACATACTTAATGGACAACACATGTTGGAGGCATAAGGAAGTAGAAATTCATCACTTACATGCATGTTTTTGCATGCAAGAATGTGATTTAATGGTAGCACAACAGAGGATGATGGATGGTAGAGTTTAATGGATAAAGGAGTAGTCCACTCCAGCAGCACAACGCAGTAGCAGTCCAAGCTAAAGCACCAAAATGCACAGTCCAAAGGAGAGAAATGCAGAAGTTTTGAAGAACAGGAGCGCCGGTTTTAAAAGTACTATAGACAGACCAAAAATTATTTCACAAAATCAAGACACATAGAGGCTGAAACGATGCAACAACACATAAGCACACAAAGGTTGAAAAGACGCAGCATCAAACATAAGGAGTTTTTTTTTAAACAGAAAACTCTGACGTTTAATAAAGGCATTTGCTTTAAAAGAAGAGTGAAATTCATCACATCAGTGAACAGTAGCGTGGTTAAAGAGAGCAGTGGCGTGGAGAGAGGCAGGCGTGGATAAGTGCGTGAACTATAGGTGGACCAAAAACTAATTCATAAAATCATAGAACAATAATGTGGGATAGGGCAAAAGAAAAAGATCACATCCTCAACGCACCGGCTAGGAGGCAAGGAGCAGAAAATAGGAGTACAGTGAGAACAAAATGCCAGCAGAAGACAACAAAGTTAGGCCAACATGCAAACAACGTGTGTGTGTTTCATGCACTCACACATGTTGAACAGAAAAGACAAAACAATAGCTGGAGGCATGAACCAAAACGCAGTACAAAAGGATAAGGTAGAAGGTGAAACGCAGACGTTCAATATGCAGTGCAGATGCGTTTTAACAAAAAAGCACAGTAACAAGTAACGTGAGTAGTAGAGGTGGACCAACAAATAAATAGGATAAATAGAACAGTAGCAGGGCAGAGAAAAAAAAGAGAGAGCAATAGTAGTAGCGTGGAGAGAGAAGTAGCGGTAGCGAGGAGAAGAGCAGAAAAATGATGGTTACGGCTTTAAGTTTTTTTGACAAGGTGGTGGCTTGGAGCTAGTTTTCCAGGAGAGGCTCTCTACTGTAAAGACAACTACAATGTTTTCTTCATTTAATTTTGCCTTAGCTATTTCATTGGTTTTTAGCTATATTCGGTTGTTTATTGGTTACTCTCCATAAGTAACTATTTTCTTTCGATTTCACTGATTTATTTTCATATGTCCGAATTTCTTAATATTCATTCCATTGGTTTAAAGATTTCTTATTGTTAATCATGTTTTCATATGTTCTGGAATATTTAGAATGAATGTTTAATAGATTTTATAGTTGAAATTCATAAACTTTGTAATGAACCTTTATGTCAGATCAATTGATGTTTTATTCCTTCAATTTTCTAGCCTTAATCTTGGTTGTTTGAGTTTATTTATGTGATTTCTTTTTAGATATGAAATTAGTGGTATTTGAATGTTTAATGGTTTATGTTATGGGTGTTTTTGCTTATTTGTGATGCTTTTGATTAATTTGTGATCAATAGTTACGAATTTTGCATGTTCTTAGGTTTATAGTCAATTAATTTGGATTTTTGTGCAAATTATGTGTGCTAGAATTTTTATTTTGATTCAATTAGTTTAGATTTTGTAATTTAGGTTATGATTAGTTATTTATTGGCATAAAGGGTTTTGATTTCTTTTAAGTTTGTAAGACCCCAAAATATACCCTAGTTGAAACGATACATGTTCATAAAAGTCAATGTTAGATAGGAGTTAAAATTGTGCTATGATTTGAATGTGAAAGGTATATGACTTGAATTTTATTATTGATGGACCATAGTTAGTAAATTGGAATTAATTAGGTAATTGAGGTATTTAAATATATATTTGGACTAGGAAAATTATCAAGTGACAAGTTGATTTGTTACATGAAAATTAGAATGACTAAGCTTATGAATTAATAACATTTGGCATCATTTAATGTGTGACATTTGGTAGCATAATATATGGACAAGTGGCCTAGTTAAAGTGTTATGAATGGCAGCTTGAATGGTGGGCAAATGGGCTTCATGCCTTGGTGTTAAGTGGCATCTTAAGCTAGTGACACCTAGCTGGTGATGAAGCATATTTCTGCTGGAGTAATTCTAGCTTTTTTCATTCTTGTTTTGCTCTCCACCGAAACCTCCCATCTTCTCTCAATTTCTGGACTTTTGCTGGAGTTTAGACCATTAACACTAGGAAACTTTGCAAGTTATTCCATTAAGAAGTAGGTTTTGTGATTCTATGTATTATTACTTTGTTGATGCTGAAAGTTGCACATTAAACTTAGGTATGTATTAGTTGTTTGGAAGCTTGGTTTAGCGAGATTTTTGGAGTTGAATTTGAAGCTTAGTGAGGTAAGGGAGTACTAAACTTGGTATCATGATAGAACATGTATTGTTTGATGTTTGAAGTGGATAAAATGTGTGCTGAATTAATGAAGAATTCTAGTTAGAAACTTGATACATGTTGGATACTTATTCGAAGGAGTGGTTCCACTGAACAGGCATCGATATTTGTTTGAATTCTGGAAATGCTTTCTATTGTTTTGATATGTTTAAGTCCTGTCTTAGGTAACATCCGCAAATCCTTCCTAGGGGTATTTGGGTGTTACAAAGTTAGTGTTGAACTTTGGTTTTAATTACTTCGTTTATAATTTCCAGCCTTAATTTTATTTAATTATGAGTTTCATGTGTATTTTGCTTAATATGAACATGTGTGGCTAGATTACTTGGTGGTTTGGAGATATTACAAGGATGAAGGGATGCAAATATCCGCATATCCTTCCTGGGGGTATTTGGGTGTTACAAAGTTAGGAATTGCTTATAGGCTTGATCACCCTTTAGGTAACTTTCTAATCCAAAGGCTAGGGATGAGCGTGTGATATGTAATAGTCCATAGTGATTCCCTAAAGTAGCAATAGGCTAGTTAAATTTGTCAGGATACTTAATCAACTAATCTAGGATCCCATACCTTTGGGTTACACCTTCCGAGCTCATAAGTAGGTGGCCTAAGTTAGTTGTTTCTTAGTACTTAAGGCATCTTCACTATTAAACTTAGAGAGCTTATTCTAGGTTATAGTGGAGATCGGGGCATTTATAGAGCTTATTAGTTTTGCCTATTTTAAAGACATTAAGGGTTTGAGAGCTTAATCGAGTCCATAGGTTGACACCATGATAAGAGTACCTTTTATTTAGATTCAAGGATTAATGAACATCTCAAAATCCTGAAGATATCTCCAACCCACTCCTTTACCATTGTTATTAGTATTTTCTAATTTCACTTTGTGTTTATCTTTTTGTTTACGTTTTTTGCATTTAGTTGTCTCATTTCATCATTTCAGGTAATTTTTTTCTTTTGTTTGCAACGTCTGAAATAACATTTTCATATTTATTATTTGGTAGTTAATGATAGGCTATTATATACCAATTTACAAAGTTTAAATCTATATCCAAATTCACAATACATAGTTCAAATCTACATCCAAATCATAGCATAATATTCAAACATGGTTCATTTTGCTACAGATTCATCATCATCAACTTGAGATTTTGTTGGACTTGATTTTTTTAACCTTACTTTGAATCTCCTCCTGTTTTTTTTTTTAATTTCTATTTTAAGAAGCTTGAGTTGATTCAAATACTTAAAATGTCCTACTAACCATCTATAAAACATTATAAAAAATAATATGTTGTTAATAATTAAAAATAAATAACAAATAATTAGCTAAAAATTATAATTTGGTAATAAACTTAGAGAGCTTATTCTAAGTTATAGTGGAGATCGGGGCATTTCTAGAGTTTATTAGTTTTGCCAAATTTAAAGAAACTAAAAGTTCAAGAGCTTAATTAAGTCCATAGGCTAACACCATGATGAGAGTACCTTTTATTTAGATTCAAGGATCAATGACCATCCCGGAATCTTGAAGATATCTCCAACCTACTCCTTTACCATTGTTGTTAGTATTTTCTAAATTCACTTTGTGTTTGTCTTTTTGTTTACGTTCTCTGCATCTTAGCTGTTCGTTTCATCATTTCAAGGTGTTTTATTTTCTTTGTTTTGCAACATTTGAAATAGTATTTGCATCTAAGCTCTCTGTGGTTCGACCGTAGCTCTCCATTTACTGCATAGCTTGGTAATTGTGAATTTATTATTTGTTAGTTAGCGAAAGGCTATCAAATTTTTGGCATCATTGCTAGAGAGTTGGCATGTGTTAATAGTTGTTTCTTGTGTTGTTTTTATTTTTGTTTTTGCTGATCTCTTTTTCATTCTTTAATTGGTTTGCATGTCCTATAGTTCCTTAAAACACATTAGTTTGCATAAATTTGCGAGGGAAAATAGAGGATCGTTACTTTCTCCACTTAATCTTTTTTTTCTCCTATTGCAGGTCACACCAAATTTTGTCAGAGAGAGAGAGAGAGAGAGGAATCCCTACGCATCTTCCCGAGAGTGGCCATTCCTTAACATTTAAAGAAGAAGTCAACGGGAGTTCAGACGAAATAGAGGAGAATATGGAACCTCATCAGCACACCTTAAAGGAGCTTGCAGCTCCTTTTTTCAACCCTAATATGCTTTGTATCAATTATCCAGATAATGAGCCGGAAGTTGAAATTAAACCTGGACTGATACGTGGATTGCCTATTTTTATATGTTTTCTTGACACCAGCTCACTAGGATCAGACTACATCATCGATCCCAACAAGTTCCTAAAAGAGTTCCACATCGCATGCTTAGGTATGAAGCCAGTAAGAGTCTCAGTGGAGCAACTCAAGCAAAAGGCATTTCCCTTTGCCACAACAGATGCAGCCAAGGAGTGGTTGTATGACTTGCATGCCGGCTTGGTCAACACATGGGAACAAATGCAGCGTGCGTTTCTAGAGAAGTACTTCCTTGCCTCAAGATCCGCTAACATCAGGAAGGAGATCTATAGCATTCTACAAGACACAGTGTAACACCTCACTACCATAGAGTATATACTTGAACATCCAGAGGTCATTCAAGAACATACCCTATGACAATGACATGTTAGAGCAGTCATATTCACTTATTATGACATCATACGCTTTACAAAGTTTGAAAAGAACAATTTGTCCCATTTCATTTACTAATATAATTTACACTATAGCAGTACATTCATTAAACAAATATTTACATCATCAAAAGTATTTGAGAGTTTACTACTCATTTTGCAAAAGATCTACATGAAATGAGAAACTACATAAGCACAACCTACAACTCTTCAGATGTCAGCTAACCAGACCTTTGATCCATTTCTTAAATTCCAAAATGTTCTTCTAATGTGTCTTAAGTCTCCTCTCTCATATCTGAAAAGCCACGCTACAATTTTGATGAGTTTTGTGAACTTAGTGAGTGAATCATCCTCGATGTATTAACTCATTCAGAACATCAATTTCAAAAATAAACTAAGTGCACATTATTTTTTATCTCAACAATTCATCATGAATTGCAAACATTTCATATAAACTTTTCAGAATAATTCATCCATCTATCCCAATCAATCATATTATCAAATGTTGACAAATATGGCATCTCACAATATCCTCACAATTCAGAAATGTTTTCACAATCATATATTTGCAAATGTAAATTCATATGAGACTTACTTTCGTTTTTATTTTGTTATGACCGAGCACCTATTAGTGTCCCATATCTCTTATAGATATCGGGCTCATTTTTACATTCTATCCCGTACCCATTGTGGATATCGGGCTCATTACTCACTGAGCCTATGGCTTTTTATGCACATATCTGAGCTTTAAGCACTTTCAGACTGACCACTTCGGTCACAACGCCTTTATCTAATCATGCATATCAATATGAAGCATCAAATCACAAAATATGTCATCAATAACATTTATTCATGATGCACAGTTAGATTCATATGTTCATCAGACCTAAGTTTGGCATTTAACATTTTTGTTGAGTATATAGATATCTTTCATATTCACATGCAATCAGAACACTCCCAATATATTCTCAAATATCAAACTCCTCAGATCATTTAAAGTCTGAAATTATCACAATCAAATCATTAATAGTTCAATAACTGAAAATTAAACAGAAATAAGTCAATCCTAGTAAAAATATCTAGGTTGACTCATAGTACGCTCCAGATTACGCTATTGCCTCGATGATCTGGCGATGTCTGGATGCTAACGTTTGACTTGTGTGTCTAAAATTATACAATACACACATAATTCACATTACTAAGGTGATCAATTAAATACATATTAATCATGTAAATATATACATATGTCATATTCAATGCATGCTTAGTGACTTCCTGAGTATGTGTCCTTATTCTCATTTCTTAACCAATTATACATCACAACTTGGATATAACCAATTTGTAATTAGGTTTATTATCTTCAAAATAAGCTTGATTATTCTAAATTTATCAACTATTCATTACCTTTTCTAGCATTATAAGTATTCACAAAATTCCCAATTCTCATTCATTCATTCCCAATGCATTATTCATATCCTTTGGAATACATTTGCATTCATAACAACATCTTTATTCCTTTAACACTCCTTCATTCCAAACTTAGATACGTTGTTATCAAACAATCTTTTACTTAAAGTATAACATCAATTATCAATCAAAACTTATCAAACATTTAAGTAACTTTTCCAACACCAAATTTAGTTCATTTTAAGCCTTAAATAAGTCCAAATGTATCATAGTAAAGTACCTTATCCTTAATTGGTTTAAGAATCAAACAAAATAACATTTTCTTCACTTCTATGCAATTCCTACGATCGTGTATGACTTCCCATGATCATAGGATGGGTTATCCGAAAGTCCCTATCCATTTCCTTCTTTAGTTTTCCAAATTTTGACATCTTTATACCAAATTCAAAACATCTACTTATTATTCCATCAATTATAATTTAATTAAACCTTAATTAATGATAGCTTACAAATCATTATCTTTCATACATCAAAAATCAAACTAGAAATTATCATGTATATAATCCTAGTTCTTTCTCAATTCAAGAACAATATATTAACATCTTTCTTTAACATTATTAACATCTTTCTTTAGCATAAATCCATCTTCATTATACTTCAAATCCAGATCTAATTCATCCATGAATCAACCTATAACCCATGGTTTTTCACACACCAAGAACAAGCAGAAAACATCCAAGTTTATCCAACATATTCCAGCACATATCATCACCAACACCATATTCATTTCATTCCAATTCAAACACCATTCTCATATTATTAATCATGCCGTAAAGATCATATTGTTAATTACTTATTAGGCTTCCAACTCAAATCAAAATATCAAGATAACCTATCCCTCCAAGCAAGCAAAATCAACACAATTCCAAGGTGAAAATGAGCTAGTTTTTTGGTAATAAGGTGAAAGTAACAATAGGCTGGTTTCTTAGCTATTTTGTGAAGGATTAAAGTTTGGATTTTGTGTAACAGTTTAGATAGGGATATACTATAATTCATAGAGAAGATGGATGTAATTTTGGTGGAGAAGCAATGAAGGAAGTAGCAGAAACTCTGTTGCAGAAACTTACTTTATCAACATGCTAGGTGTTTTCTTTTGACCATAACATTTGTCTTAAGGCATGGAAGACATTTGCATAATTAATAAGCTTCCATTAGTCTCCTATTAATTAGTCTATATGTCTCCTAATTATTAATCCACTTTTCCCTCTATAATTGGTCCATTTTTTAATTATTTACTAGTTCATTTGTCACACATTTAACTATGCCAAATGTCAATCAATTATAGGCTTAGTCATCCTAATTTTTTAAGTATCAATTTATTTTACCACTTGACATTTTTTCCTAATCCAAATGTATATCTCAATTCATCACTCTCCCAATTAATCACAATTAATTCCAAATTATTAATTGGAATCCATTCAAATCAAAATTCAAGACATAACAATTCAGAATTCACATCATGTTCATTTAAAATCTTTCGTACCCCGGTATATGTCAATTAAGTGCATATGTTATCTTGGTAATGTTTACCAAATTATATTTCATGTGTGTTTGCTAATGATATGCATGTATATGACATGTTCACAATGCGATTACTCATTCACAATGATGAAGGATTCTAACCCTAAGCATGTTCCAAAAATTGGATATTTCATATAAGGGAGTCTTTGTATGAGTATTGGGAGCATTTCAAGAAGCTCTGCAATAGTTGTCCAAACCATTTGATAAGTGACTAGTTATTAATTCAATATTTATTTGAAGGGTTCCTTCCTTTAGACAAGAATGGGAAAGACGCTGTGAGTGGTGGAGTGTTGGTAAACAGGACAGTAGATAATGCTAGGAACTTGATAACAACAATGGCAACGAACTCCCAGTATTGGGACAAACGAAATAATGCTTCCTCCTCGACAAAGCAAGTGAAGGAGGTCTCCATCTCCAAGTTAAAGCAGCAAGTTGCAAATTTGACTTCCTTAGTGTAGCAAGCAGTGATAGGAAAGGGGCCTACTAAGGTATATGGTATTTGTACATTAGCTAACCATCTTACAGATGCATGCCCTTCCTTGTAGGATGAACAACACGTCAACGTAGTTGGGTTTACAATCTAGGGTAGAAGGATCATCCCAACTTCAGATATGGGAGCCCACAACAAGGAAGCAGTTTTAATACATGCCAACCCAGTTATCGACAACAACAACAAGGATTCCATGCACCACTAGGTTTCCATCAGAGTCAACCATAGTTTTAGCCAAGGTCACTGCCTCTACAACCACCACAACAACAGCAAGTTATAGGTATATCCTTAGAGGAACTTGTTAAGAGCTTAGCTTTTAACACTTTTCAATTTTAGCAAGAAGCGAGGAGTGGTTTAAAGAATTTGGAAAATTAAGTCAGTCAGTTAGCTGGTATCATAAGGAGGCTACAGGCTCAAAGTTCCATAAGGTTACCTAGTCAACCTGAAAGGAACCTAAGAGAAGACACTTATGCCATTGCCTTGAGAAGTGGCAAGGAGGTACAAAGAACAAGGAAGGGGAAGGAGAAAGAAGAAGAGGAAGAAACTGAGCTAACAAAGAAGAAGGAAGACCACCATCCTCAATTAAGTACTTCACACCCTATTGTCAATGATTCACCTCTTGTTCCATTTCCAAACAGGTTAGCAAAGAATGAGCAGCAAGAAAAGGAAAAAGAAATATTGGAGTTCTTTTGTAAGGTGGAAGTTAATATCCCTCTTTTGGAAGAAATTAAGCAAATTTTGCAGTGTGCTAAATTTCTGAAGGAGCTGTGCACCAATAAGTGGAAGCTAAAGGGAGATGAGAAGATCAGTGTGGGTGGAAATGTGTCAGCAGTCTTACAGAGGAAGCTACCCCCAAAGTGTAAGGATCTAGGTATTTTACCAATCCTTGTAAGAACGGTAACATGAGGTATGAGAGATGTATAATATTATGCATTTATCTATTTTTAAATCTCTTAATCTTGGTTCATCAAAGGATACTCATGTTATCAATTGGCTGATAGATCTAACACATACCCTGAGGGGGTTATTGAGGATGCTTTAGTGCATATTAATGAGCTTGTTTTCCCTGCAACTTTTTATGTCTTAGATGTGTAAGATGAGGGCTCTTCGAGCCTTTCGATAGTTTTGTTAGATAAGACATTTTTTAAGACATCTCGGATGAAAATCAATATAGCAGGGTGTTGACTATGGAGTTCGATGGTGAGGTCATTCATTTCAATATCTTTGATGCCATATGCTATCCATCAAATTGTAGTCCGTCGCCAAGGTAGATATTCTTAACTCGTTGGTGGAGTGTTGGTCTCTTCTTTCTACAGGTGACGCTTTGGCGGTAGCCTTGACTACCCCGTTGGAGCAAAAGATGTTCAGTTATTGGCAAAGCAAGTTCGAGTTTAGAGAGAACCTAAAGGAAGTAATTTAGGCACTTGATACAAGTCATTTTGGAAGGTATGTCCCTTACTTTTTAGAATTTCCCATTAGTACTAATTGGTTGTTACCTTCTATTGTGTAGGCATTAGAAGTGGAGTTGAAGTCCTTACCGACCCACCTTAAGTACGCTTATCTGGGCATTAACAACACACTTCCAGTTATCATAGCAAGTGATCTTACAAAGATGCAAGAAGAAAAACTTATTAGTGTCTTGCGAGAGTATAAGACGACATTGGGATGGACAATTGCAAATATTGAAGGTATTAGTCATTCCTTATGCATGCATAGGATTTTTCTTATGGAAGGAGCTACCCCAATCCATCAAGTACAAAGGCATCTCAACCCACCGATGATGGAAGTGGTGAAGTTGCTGGATGTGGGTGTCATATACCCCATCTCTGACATCAAGCGGGTAAGTCCTTTATAAGTAGTTCCAAAGAAGTAGGGCATTATAGTTGTGGAGAATGAGAGAGGAAAGATGGTTCCGACTCGGGTACAGAACAGATGGCAAGTTTGCATGGATTATCGCAAGCTCAACTTGATGAGTGGAAAGGACCACTTTCCCCTACCTTTTATTGATCATATGTTAGAACTTCTTGCTGGTCATGCTTACTATTGATTTCTTGATGGTTATTTAGGTTATATTCAGGTTGCTATTACTCCAGAGGACCAGGAGAAGACGACTTTTACATGCCTGTATGACACCTTTACCTATAGAAGGATGCCTTTTGGATTGTGCAACTCCCCCACTACCTTTCAAAGGTGCATGGTAAGTGTTTTTCTGAGTATCTTGAGAAAATCATTGAAGTTTTCATGGAGGACTTTACAGTGCATTGAGATTCATTTGAATAATGCCTGGATCACCTTATTTTGGTACTTAAAACGATGTCTTGAAACTAACCTTGTTCTTGATTATGAAAAGTGTCATTTTATGGTTCAGCAAGGGATAGTTTTAGGACATGTGGTTTCTGCTAAGGGTATTGAGATTGATAGAGCCAAGATAGATCTTATTTCTTCTTTTCCCTATCCCGCATCTATGCGGGAAGTTGGATATTTTCTTAGCCATATAGGGTTCTATCGCAGGTTCATTCAGGACTTTTCCAAGGTTACATAACCATTGTGTAGGTTGCTTTAGAAGGACAAATAACTTGTTTTTAACGAGTAGTGCAAGAAGGCTTTTGATGCTCTAAAGGAGAAGTTAGTTACTGCATCTATCTTATAACCTCCAGATTGGAATCTGCCATTTGAGCTCATGTTTGATGCCTCCAACCATGCCATTGGAGCCATTTTGGGTCAGAGAGTGGGGTGGATCTCTCATGCTATTTATTATGCCTCGAAGACCTTGAATGTTGCCCAAGCAAATTGCATCACCACAGAAAAAGAGCTTCTTGTAGTAATTTTTGCTTTGGATAAGTTTAGATCTTATTTATTAGGTACTAAGATTATTGTTTATTATGATCATGCAACTTTGAAGTACCTATTAGCAAAGAAAGAGGCAAAGCCAAGGCTCATCGATTGGATACTCCTACTTCAGGACTTTGATATGGAGATAAAGGATAAAAGAGGCTCGAAGAATGAAGTAGCAGATCATTTGAGCCGCTTAGTAGAGCATGATGCTGACACGGGCCCTATCAATAATGATTTCCTAGATGAGCAGTTGTATATAGCACAGTCGATAGCTCCCTAGTACGCTGATATAGTGAATTTCTTGGTTTCTCATAAACTTCCTATAGATTTCACCAAAGCACAAAAGGAAAGGATGAAGAGCCAAACAAAGTTTTATGTATGGGATGATCTTTACTTATGGTGATTTTGTATGGATCAAGACATCAGACGATGCATACCTAACAGTGAATTTCTTTATATTTTGACATTTTGTCACTCTTATGCATATGGAGGTCATTTTGGCCCAAAGCGAACAGCTTGCAAGATTCTAGAGTATGGGTTTTACTGGCCATCTCTATTTCCAGATGCATATGATTTCTGCAAGTTTTGTGATAACTGTTAGTGCACAAGTACGTTAGGTTCCTGTGGGGAAATGCCTCAAACCCCTATATTAATTTGTGAGATTTTTGATGTTTAGGGCATGGACTTCATAGGTCCCTTTCCTTCCTAGTTTGGATTTCAATATATTCTGCTTACAGTTAATTATGTATCAAAATGGGTGGAAGCAAAAGCCAACCGAACTGGTGATTCTTGAGTGGTTGCAGATTTCTTGAAATCTAACATTTTCTCAAGGTTTAGAGTCCTGCGAGCCATCATCAGCGACAAGGGGACTCACTTTTGCAACTGGACAATCGAGGCCCTTTTGAAGAAATATCAAGTGATGCATCGAGTCTCAACCGCTTATCACCCTCAGACGAGTGATCAAACTGAGGTATCTAATCGAGAGATTAAGTCTATCCGAAAGAAGATGGTTAATCCCAATAGGAAGGACTGGAGTTTGCGCCTCAATGACACCTTATGGGCATATAGGACTGCATACAAGACTCCATTAGGGATGTTACCATTTAGGCTTATTTTTAGGAAGTCACGCCACCTTCCATTAGAGATACAATATAAGGCTTATTAGGAAATCAAGAAGTGTAACATGGAGTTAGAAGTTGTAGACAATTTGTAGTTACAAAATCTCAAAGAGTTGTGACATGAAGCATTCGAGAATGCTCAGATTTATAAGGAAAAAACTAAGGCATTCCATGATCGCAACATCTCTAGGAAGACATTTGTGGTGGGACAGAAAGTACTTTTATATCATTCATGCCTTAAGCTCTTTCCAAGTTAGTTACTCTCCTCATGGATAGGTCCCTTTGAGGTTACATAAGCATATCCCTATGTAGCGGTGGAGATCAAAAGTGCCAAGATGGGAAAGAGTTTAAAGTCAATGGACATCATCTAAAGCCCTACTTTGAGGGATTTCAAATGCACAATATAGAGGTGATGGAGCTTGAAGCTTCAACATACATTGGTTGATATCAGTTAACAGGGGTCAAGCTTGTGACCTTAAACAAGCACTTGTTAGGAGGCACCCCAACCTTATCCTTTCATTTTAGTTCTTTGCTATTTTAGTTTTTTTATTGCTTTCATTTGAATACCTTATTTGCTTTTTGTTTGTTTTGTTTTAGCAATGCAACTATGAATTCTGCTTTTAAGTTGCTGAGCCCTCTTTGATCCAGGGGAGTCTTATATTCTCATCCCCTTAGTTGTGTTTTTTATTATTGATTTTAGGACATTGGGGACAATGTCCCATTTAAGTGTAGGGGTGGGTTCAGTTTTAAATTTTTTGCATTTTTACACTTAAACTGTGATGAATGTTGAACCATGCCATTCGGTCATAGTAGTTTGATTGATAATTGAGTTATGTGCTTGAATTTGAATTAGGTAGCTTGAGTGGAAGGTGAGTCATATGGATTTATTGAAGTAGTTAGTTGCATAAACTCAGTTAATAATTTGATGTTTGAGTGAAGAGTTAATGTATGAAATTTTGATGGATTTTTATATAAGCACATGCAAGGTTTTAAGCCTATATGACTGTATTTCATAGTCATTATGTTTCTTTATTGTGTGTGATGCTCCCCTAGGAAGATTACCTTCAGAACTTGCATTGAATTAATTTGAAACTACGAGATTCATGTTTTACGGAAA
Source organism: Erythroxylum flavicans (assembly GCA_027576715.1). Classification (NCBI taxonomy): domain Eukaryota; kingdom Viridiplantae; phylum Streptophyta; class Magnoliopsida; order Malpighiales; family Erythroxylaceae; genus Erythroxylum; species Erythroxylum flavicans. The sequence continues at coordinate 12,251,275 of JANZXP010000196.1, read as the reverse complement.
TGATTAAGGCTTTCTTTGTTTTGAACCCTTAGCTTAAATGACCCACTAACTCATTTTTCCCTTGCCAACACCTTTAAGCCTTTAACCCTGTTTGTTTCTGAATTAATCACCTTACATTGAAGCCTGAAAAAATCTATTAGCCTTACCTTGTCACAAGCTTAATAAAGTAATGAGTGAGCATTTGGTGTATATGATTTAGGGACTTTTGTTTTGTATTCAATTATAAGATGTTTTGAGAGGCACTTCTACTAATGTTTTATTGATTTGTGATGTTATTATTTCCTTATTGTGTTAGTGTTATTCCCAAAAAAAGAAGAGAAAGAAAAAGAAGAAGAAAAAAGAAAAAATGAGAAAAAGAATAAGAAAAGCATCTTTGTTTTTGGTGTTATTGATTAAAAGTGTTTTTATTTCTGTTGTTGAAGGAAACATAGTATCATTAGTTAGTGACAAGTAGTTGTAGTTCGTGATATTTATATGCATATCTTAGAATTTGTGTTTAATTGTCCCATCTTAGTTAACACTTTGTTAATACTTGTGAGTTATCCTTTAACCTTTTTGTCTTGTCTTAACCCAAACCTCATTACAACCCTTAAGTAACAACCCTTTTTGATCTATGATAACATGTAATCTATATGGTAGAGAATTGGTGAATTTGCAAACATATGGTAGTGTAGTATATTAGAGGGAGTATTGAGTGAAACATCGACCTTAAACACTTGAGTGAAATGAGTGAACATCGTAGGAAAATCCATCTTAGTTTTGTTTTACTTTTGATCAATGGTGTCTACCTTTGACTTTGTTTATGCGAATTGATGAAAAGATTGTGACATATGTAGTAGCCTGATACTTGAGTTTGTTAAAGTTTGAAGGAATGTATATACTTGATTTTCTTTGAAAACAAAGTAACATAGTATCTTGGTTATTCTTAAATTGCTTGAGGACAAGCAAAAGTTCAAGTGTGGGGATATTTGATAGGATTGAATTATCTTATATTTGCTTATGCATTTCAATGTCTTTTCAATCCTATTATTATGCTTAAATACTTAATTTGTGTTCATTTTATGTTTACATATAAATTAAATGATTAAACACAAGAATCACTCACTCACGACATCCATGCAAGATAGTGATTTAATTGACAGAACACGTTGGAGGCATAAGGAAGTAGAAATTCATCACGTACGTGCATGTTTTTGCATGCAAGAATTTTATTTAATGGCAGCACGACAGAGGATGATGGACGGTAGAGTTTAATGGATAAAGGAGCAGTCCATATCAGCAGCAGCCCAAGCCAAAGCACCAAAGTGCACAGTCTAAAGAAGAGAAATGTAGAAGTTTTGAAGAGCAGGAACGCAGGTTTTAAAAGTACTGTAGATGGGCCGAAAATTATTTCATAAAATCAAGACACATAGAGGATGAAATGATGCAGCAACACACAAACACACCAATGCCGAAATGATGCAGCAGTAGACATAAGGAATTTTTTAAAAAACATAAAACATAGACATTTAATAGAGGCATCTGCTTTAAAAGAAGAGTGAATAGTAAATTGGACCACAATGTTAATTCATCACATCAGTAAATAGTAGCATGGTTGAAGAGAGCAGTGGTATGGATAAATGCGTGAACTATAGGTGGACCAAAAACTAATTCAAAAAATCATAGAACAACAGAGTGGGATAGGGCAGAAGAAAAAGGCCACAACCTCAACGCACAAGCTGGGAGGCAAGGAGCAAAAAACAGGAGTACAGTAAGAACAAAATGCCAGCAAAAGATATCAAAGTTAGGCCAACATGCAAGCAATGTGTGTGCATTTCATGCTCTCACACACATTGAACAGAAACGACAAAACAGCAGCTGGAGGCGTGAACCAAAACATAGTACAGGAGGATAAGGCATAAGGTGAAACACAGACATTCAATGTGCAGTGCAAATGCATTTTAACAAAAATGCACAGTAACGAGTAGCATGAACAGTAGAGGTGGATTAACAAATAAATGGGATAAATAGAATAGTAGCAGGGTCAAGGATAAAAAGATAGAGTAGTAGCAGTAGTATGGAGAGAGCAGTAGCGGTAGCGAGGAGAAGAGCATAAAAATGGTGGTTATGGCTTTAACTCTTTTTGGCAAGGTGGTGACTTGGAGCTAGCTTTCCAGGAGAGGCTCTCCACCATAGAGACAACTACAAGGTTTTCTTCATTTCATTTTACCTTAAATTTTTCATTGGTTTTTAGCTATATTCAGTTGTTCATTCGTTACTCTCCATAAGTAACTATTTTCTTTCAGTTTCACTACTTTATTTTCATATGTCCGAATCTCTTAATATTCATTCCATTGTTTTAAAGCTTTCTTAGTGTTAATCACATTTTTACATGTTCTAGAATATTTAGAGTGAATTTTTAATGGATTTTATAGTTGAAATTCATAAATTTTGTAAGGAACCTTTGTATCAGATCAATCGATGTTTTATTTCTCCAATTTTGTAGCTTTAATCTTGGTTTTTTGAATTTATTTATGTGATTTCTTTTAATATATGAAATTAGTGGGTATTTGAATGTTTAATGATTTATGTTATGGGTTTTTGCTTATTTGTGATGCTTTTGATTAATTTTTGCTCAATAGTTACGATTTATGCATGTTCTTAGGTTTATGATCAATTAATTTGGATTTTTGTGCAAGTTATATGTGCTGGAATTTTTATTTTGAAGCAATAAGTTTAGATTTTTTAATTTAGGTTATGATTAGTTATTTGTTGGCATAAAAGGTTTTGATTTTTATTAAGTTAATGTTGAATTTTGGTTTTTATTACTTCGTTTATAATTTCTAGCCTTGGTTTTATTTAATTAAGTATGAGTTTTGTTTATTTCATGTGTATTTTTCTTAATATGAACATATGTGGCTAGATTACTTAGGGGTTTGGAGATATTATAAGGATGAAGGGATGAAAATTGTGGGAATGGATTTGTATTTGTCTTAAATTGGTGCTTGTAGATCTAGGTTGGTTTGGGATCTAGGATAAATTTCATGAATTAGGAATTGCTTATAAGCTTGATCACCCTTTAGGTAGCTTTCTAATCCGAAGGCTAGGGATGAGCATGTGAGATGTAATAGTCCATAGTGATTCCCGAAAGTAGCAATAGGCTACTTGAATTTGTCAGGATACTCAATCAACTAATCTAGGATCCCATACGTTTAGGTTACACCTTCTGAGCTCATGAGTAGGTGGCCTAAGTTAGTTGTTTCTTAATACCTAAGGCATCTTCACTATTGAACTTAGAGAGCTTATTCTAGGTTATAGTGGAGATCGGGGTATTTATAGAGCTTATTAGTTTTGCCTATTTTAAAGAAATTAAGGGTTTGAGAGCTTAATCGAGTGCATAGGCTAACACCATGATAAGAGTACCTTTTATTTAGATTCAAGGATTAATGAACATCTCGAAATCCCGAAGATATCTCTAACCCACTCCTTTACCATTGTTATTAGTATTTTCTAATTTCGCTTTGTGTTTGTCTTTTTGTTTACGCTTTTTGCATCTTAGTTGTCTCGTTTCATCATTTCAGGTTATTTTGTTTTCTTTTATTTGCAACATTTGAAATAATATTTTCATATTTATTATTTGGTAGTTAGTGATAGGCTATTATATACCAATTTGCAAAGTTCAAATCTATATCCAAATTCACAATACACAGTTCAAATCTATATCCAAATCATAGCATAATATTCAAACATGGTTCATTTTGCTACAAATTCATCATCATCAACTCGAGATTTTCTTAGACTTGATTTTTTAACCTTACTTTGAATCTCCTCCTATTTTTTTAATTTCTATTTTGAGAAGCTTGAGTTGATTTGAATACTTAAAATGTACTACTAACTATCTATAAAATATTATAAAAATAATATGTTGTTAATAATTAAAAATAAATAACAAATAATTAGCCAAAAGATTATAATTTGGCAATAAACCATAAAATAAGTGTTCACATTAACTTCTTTAAATGTTACTTCTTATCGTTGGATGACCTTTATACACATAAATATTTAGAATATGTAAAAAAGTTAAAGGGAAATACAAAATTAAGGGTCAATATTCACTTACCACCCTCTTCTCCCTTCTTAAGATAGACATTGTAGTATTGGATCTGTAGATATTGATTGTTTGCCTCTTCTTCTTGCACCATAATTAATGTTGGATGTAGATGCCAGATTTTTCAATGGTCTTCCTCATTTTTACTGCGTTATACACGTACGATTTATAAGAATATTTAGCTTGTATATAATTATAAATAACTATATAATTACTTTAGCAATTTCCGGTTGTCTCGGAGGTTGATCCTTTTGTTTGCGACCTCTTTTATTGTGACCAACTTTAAAACAATATTGAAATTTCATGTGTGCTCCAAGTTTGCTCAACTTATTCAGATTCCATGGTTCTTCATCTTTATCCCTTCTTCTAGCCCTTTTTGAGCTTCCATGCATCTTATTAATCAGTTGAGGTAATATAGGTTGTAAGTTTATGGTTTTCAGCTAAAATTTTAGACCACTAATAGGTTCAATGACATATTGATAACTCTTCAAATAACATCCACATTTGTTATATTGGTTCATATACCCATCAATATCCTCTCTCTTGTATGATATACAAGAAAATGCATGCTTATGTGAATTTCCCGTTAAATGACAAACCCTACGTTGACATGTTCTTGCTTGTAAATTAATAATAAACTTACCTACAAAATTCATTACTTCAAACTTCGAAACTTTCTTTTGTCTTGGCCATATAATGCCTTACTTCTCATTCTGTAGTCTCTATCTTCTTTCTCACCTTTGGACATATATCATCGGTGGATTTGATCATCATATCTCTTTTTTCATAAATTTGAGTCATTAAAAAAATTTGAATATCCTCTAGCATATTGATCAAGCTTTTTGATCAAGCATCATATATGAATCCATTGAATATCTTTGCTATATTTTTCTGAACAATTTCACATTTCAATCTTGTGCTAATAAATGCTTTCATAAAAGTCTCAGGATTCCTTACCTTGAAGTAATCATAAGCCTTTTTTGAAACATTCTTCAATTGATCCATTATTTCCTTAAATTCTACGTTTATTGTGCAATTGACTGCTTACCAAAATAAGTTCTTAAATATGTGGCCTGTATGTAATTTAGACCAATTAACATGGACATGTCATGCACATTTTCTATGCTCAGCTTCTGGGAAGAGATTCTTCGATGTATCCACTAAATCCTAAAAAATATGAATGCACAAAATAATATAATGTACAAAATAATATAATGTAATTATAATAATACAAGGCATATATACAACTAAATAGTATAATAAGTATGATAACTTAAAACATATATATAGAACAATAATGCACCTTTTGTTGATCACTTACAAAGACCATGAATTCTCACTTATGTTTAGATCTTCAATAAGAAGAATTAAAAACCAATGCCAAGATTGATAATTCTCTCTATTAACCGCATCTCAATATGTAGGGTTCATCTGATTGTTTTCATTATGCCTAATTGCAACTAACAAAGCACGTCCAAGAAAAGTCTTCAAAAAACATCCATCCAACCCTATTATTTTTCTACAACTACAAAGGAAATTATTCTTCAATGCACTAAATCCCATGTAAAACCCCTCACCAGACTTTTCATTAAGTTCATTTTGGATAATGAATTGGCTTTCTTAATCTGCCCATTATAATTCTTGTCAATAAATAATTTCGCATAATGCCCTCCTATAGATCCTTGTAACATAATAATGGCTTCCCATTTTACCCTATAACATTGAAATTTAGTCACTTAGAATGTATACTTCCTTTGAAAGCTGATTGGCCGATTTAGGTTCCTCCGAAACTTATGTTTCTTTTATATTTCACTTCTTACTAGCTTACTTGTTTATTTTCCCTTTTTTACAAGTATGCTTTTTTTCTAATATTTTAACTGCAAATGTTTTTTCATTTCCAATCCAACTAGCATAAATCCTAAAGGGACAATGTGGATAACAAATAGCCTTTGTTCTTATACATTATCGCATTATTGAAACCTCATATCCAATTGCAATTGCATAGTTTTTGATTGCCTTCATAATCAGAACCTCATCCTTAAACTTTATGCCAACTTCAAATTGAAAATCTTTTATGTCTAGTTAGGGATTAAAAAGAATATATTTTTTTTATTTTGTCAAAGGCCTTGCACCCACTATCATCATTACATATTGGTGATTAAACTTCAGCATCACTATCTTCATATTCACTACACTAACCTTATGAACTCCTTTCTTCTCTTTATAAATTCTTTGAATAATTTTGTGTTTCATTACTAAATTTTCCATTGCTTCCAACCACATCCACAACACCATCACATTCAAACCCATTACCTACCTTCTTCCCATATTTCTTTTCATTAGCTTTCACACTAACATATTCTTTATCATCAGTTGTAAAAATTTCATCAACACCCCATATCATTTCCTGATTCACTCATCTCTATAACAATAAAATCTTTATCATCTTGTTCCACCTTAATTTGGAATAACTCCTCTTCATTGTTGATATCAAAATCAATTTTCTCACCATCAGTTATAGGAATATCATAACTATACTCATAATATATTTCAAGTTTACATTTGTTAATAGATTCTTCCATATGTTGATGCATCAATAACATGTACTTGTCATGGTATAAGCTCAACTCTTTCAAGCATCTCATTAAACATTCTAGAAATTATAAAACATAGATATCACTCTATATCCTTTATCTTTCGATACTCCTTTTAGTAATAACATACTAAGTTCATCAACACCAATATCCTTTTAATCTTGCCTCCAATATATTTGTTGTCATTATTTCTTTCCAATACCCCACTATAATGAAATTCAAAATTGACCATCATCTACATTACAAAGAATTAAATGTTTTGAACAAAACATTTCAATATTAGTTTCTAACAAAACATATTAAAAATAAACACAAGAAATAAGTTGGGCTACATTTGTCATTAATCATAAACTAAACATGAATGTTATATTAGTTCTCATTATAACTAGCATTAGGTACAATGATAGACTTTAACCATTAGTGTTATGCATGAAACTTTGACTCCTTTAAAGTTAGAGAATAAGTTTATAGATTTGATATAATTTTGAAATTTTCATAATATTAAAATGGAAGTGGTGCTAACATTATTAAAAGGGGGATGCATATAACATATGGATTACTTGTGATTGAACAAACTTTGTCAGACTTATCATTCTCTGAACAAAAATTAAGAGAAGTTTAAATAAATGTTTTAATGAAAAGTTTTTAGTTTAAAATTTTTAATTCAAATAAAAAATTTAAAACTGAATATGATTGGAGTACAAGTAATCTAGTTCAGAACCAACACTTTTTGTTTAATAAGTGTATCCAAAAAGAGAGTAAGAAATGACATATAATTAAGCAACAAATTTGAACTTTCCAACCTCATCATTTAATAAAGGAAACATCTTCTTTGTTTATCTGTTTATCATAGTATTTACTTCATATTAATATATCAAACAAAAAACTTAAGAAACTATATGACATGTATAGATTTCTAAGTATTGATAAAATAAAAGTCAACTTATTTTTGTAATAACAATAAAATTTAAAAGTATTAAGGTATTATCCATTTTTTGAAGCCCCAAAAAGTAGTGATTTAAGTGTTATTACCACTAATTACTGTTTTATAATTATTAATATTGGTAGTAGGATTACTGTGAACTTAAAGGTGGAGTATTTATACTCCTTTCAGCTTTTCCTTTGGACAACCAATAATTTGAAAAAATGGAAAAGATGGGACAAAAATTTTATCTCACTATAAAGGTAAAGATATTTTCAAAGTTGTTTAGGCATAAAAGGTACTGCTTTAGTTACGGTTATCACACTAAGAAGGCAAAACCATAAATCAATTAGACATCAAAACCTATTATAGTTCATATTCAGAAAAAGGGTGGGAAAACCTAATAGTGATAAAGCATTTCCCTAACTTGCAACAGTAACAAGTTCCTACAATACATGTCATTGACTCCAACTAGATTACCATCAACATATTTCATAAGTTGTCAATTGGTATAATTATATATCAAATGACTAAATCATTTAGCATGTGCAATCTTAAACTCTAATACTACTAGCTAATGCTAATCTTTTTAATCAACAGTTGACAACAAATTGGAATGAAGTTGAAGCAAATACTCTTTTTTTTAGGGTAAGTAGTTGAAGGATAAATGAAAAATTAAATGTAATAACTTTACAACTGGACTATCAAAATCAAAACGAAGCATGATAGAATGGGGACGAAAGTAAAAATAAAAAATATATCGAGAAAGATTAAACAATCACAATTATAATAAACGTACGAGAGCAATAACAGGAAGAAAAATAACAAAATAACCAGGCTTAAAACAATCACAATTGGAGTTCCACAATCAATAGTGAACCAAGCAGAAAAATACCAGATAAAATTACACTGAATTAGTTTAAGGTATTTAGCAAAATTAGGTTTACATTTTAATATTGAATAAAATATATATTAATTAGTTGGAAAATATTATATATGTGGTAGCCACATAGGACATACAAAAAGATGATGTGACATGCTATATTAGCTCGTTAATAGGAAGGTTAACGTTGGACTATTTTCAAATAAATTAAAAGTTCAAGCATTTTAATGAATTTTTAAACTTTGAGCTAGGATTATAAAATTAAGATAAGTTTGGTATTTTCTTTTTTAATTTACCCTAATAATAATTCCTCTATTAAGTCCCTTTAGATCATCTTCAGGGACTTCAATAGTAAGTTACACCCACTTGAAGTTGAGGGCACTTCAACCCAAGGAATTATTTTGAAGACTTGAGAGAATGCACTATAAATATTCAAGTAATTGACTTAAGTACATGTGAGAAAATTTTCACTTAGTGTACTAACAAAAAAAAAAGCATGTTTTTGAGGAAGAAATTTTATGGGCAATGGCTAACTTTAACCAATTTCAAACATTCCCTAATTGCGAAGCCAATTTTCCTAGCTTTTTGATCTCAGATCACTTCCTAATTATTGTCTGTATCTTTAACTCCCTTCCTAGAATGAGTTGACCTTTCATATTTAATGATTACTTAGCTAATGTAGAAAGGTTTAAGGAAGCCATTTGAAAGGGTCTAGGCCATATAGTTTAAGGATTTAAGCAATTTATTCATGTAGGAAACTACTAGTGTTAAGGAGGAACTTAAATTCCTAAATTGGAAAAGAGCTGGAAACACTCAGCAACTTTTAAAGAATGCCAAAGAGGACCTTGAAGCAGTTCAGGTAGCTCTTTATTAGAACCTTGTTTTTTCAAATCCACATGCTAATAGAAAATTACTTTATAGAATTATCTTCAAGCTCTTATACTTCTACTAACCTCCTAAAAAGACATTTAGAAAAAGGTGTTCAACTTCTTCTCTAATTCCTTAAGAACTCCTATCTTAGTAAGATCCTCAATTCCTATAATTAGGGATATTTTAAAGGACCAGATAACTTATGAGGAAGTTGTTCTTCTTGTTAAACCTTTCAATGAAGCTATTGTAGAAAAAACTATATTTTCTTTAAAAGTATATAAAGCCCTTGTTTTAGATAGGTGGAATTCTAACTTCTTTCATACAACCTAGACTCAGTATATAAAGCCCTTTTTTTTAGATAGGTGGAATTTTAACTTCTTTCAAACAACCTAGACTCATACAAAGATCTTAGTAACATATGTTGTCCTAGAGTTCTTTAAAGAGAGGAAGCTTTTAAAGGAGTTAAATAGAACCTTCATCTATCTTATTCCTAAAGGTAAGGCTCCTAAGTTTTTAAAGGACTTTAGACCTACTTCATATTAGAACACAATATGCAAGGTTATTTCTAAGCTTTTAGTTGATATATTGAAATTGATATTACCTACTCTCCTTGATGCTTCTTAAGGAGATTTTTTAAGTAGAAGACAAATTGGGGATAACATTTTGATTGCTTAAGACATCTTTTTCTTTAAAAAATACAATAAGAGAAATGCTACTAGGAATTGTGCCATTAAAATGGACTTATAAAAAGCTTTTAACTTTTTGGAGCGAGTTTTTGTTCTCAATACTCTCAAAACATATGGATTTCCTTCTATCTATATTGAATGGATCAACTAATGCTTATCTACTATATCCTATATATTATTATAGTTAATGGAGTTTATACTAAGAAATTTGAAGGAGCTAAAGGATTAAAGTAAGGGCACCTTATTTTCCCATATATGTTTACCTTTAGCATAGAAGTTCTCACTAAAATATTGAAGAGAATAGTTAAGCAAGATAACTCTTTCAAGTATCACTCAAAATGAAAAGAAAACTCAAGATTATTAACCTAACTTTGGTTGATGATCTCTTCCTTTTCTCAAAAGTTGATGCTAATTCCTTATCATCACTAGTGATACGTATAAACTTGTTCAAGAACTTGTTTAGATTGAACATGAATAAAGTGGAGAGTGGTTTATTTCTATATGTTAATGTTAGCCTCTATACTCCCTAGTTTGCCTTTATTAGTAGCATACACCTATTAAATTTGCCTCTAACATATCTGGTTGTCCCTATCTCATCTAATAATTCTTCCTATAATGAATTTAAGTCACTTGTGGAGAAAATATATGATTGGATCTTTAATTAGTGCACTAAGTGCTTATTACTTACATGTAGAGCTTAGTTAATCAGTCCTATTATGAGCAACTTGCAGACATATTAATCATCCCACCTAGTTTTCCCCATGAGCATTGTCAAAATTATTAAGATATTGTTAAAAAGATTCTTATGGATAAGGAATTACATAAGGACTCTAAAGTTAAATGGTAAGAGATATATACCTTAGAAGATGAATGAGGCTTAGGAGTGCTACCTTTAAGAATCACTAATAAAGCTCTAATGATCAAAAGGATTTGGAGTCTTTTTAAAGACAAGGAAATATTTTGGGTTAAATGGGCACACATTACTACATAAAGGATGAAATCTTTTGGAATATGCAACTTAGATCTAACTTTTTTTAGAGTATAAAGAACATCCTTAAATTTAGAGAGACTATTAAGTTGGAATTCATACATAACTTAGGAAATGGTAATAGCTTATCCTTTTGGTTTGACTAGTGGAGTCCTTTTGCCCCCTAGATAGACTAAATGAGCTCTCTTATCTGAGATCCATATTCCTTGCTAAAGTCACAGTCAAGGAAGTGTTATAGAACAAGAATGCTTTGCAAAAGCTTCTTTTTGGTTCCCTAATTAGTAATCAGTTATGTAATATATCCCTGGAACCTAATAAAGAGAATATGATTTTTTGGAGGATCACTTTTTTATGTAATTTCTCAATTGCTACTTACAAGAACTATTTGAGGACTCCATCTGCTAAAGTAAAATGATGTAATCTAGTCTAGTTCAAGCATGCTCATTTGAGAGCTTCCTTCATTCTATGGCTGTCAATTAAAAGCAAATTAAGTACTTTGGACATATTAGCTAGAATACTTAGAATTTCTAATAAATTTTCTCTATGTGGACTTGAGTAGAAAACTCTGAACCATCTATTTTTTAATATGAATTCTCCCTATTTGTCTGGAACAGTGTGTTATTGTCACTCTACAACTTTGCAATAGCTCTTAAGGAATGGTCTGAAATCATTGAATGGTGAAGTCTGAAGCAATATATGAAAGAGGGACACAAATTGGTTTATAGAATTTCATTAAGCTACCTAGTCTATAGCATATGTAAAGAGTTAAATAATAAGATCTTTAAAGATCTTGTGGAAAGTAAGGAGCTCTTTATAGAAAACATGGTTGATAACGTTATATTCACTTATCCTCTCTGTAAAAGCCAATCATTTGCAGTCCACTCATCAGTCTTAATTGGAACCTTTGAGCTCTAACTTATTCAAATTTCCTTCAGGCTTTCTATATAAATTGGTTGCTCCCTTGTAATTGCTAGGCCTAATTTCTTTTTCAACTTTGACTCTAGCTTGAAGCTTTGTTAGTCCATCATCTATTATTAATTCATTTATTTTCATTTCTAAGAAGGAGAGAGATAAAACAACTTATAATGGTTTGACTAAATGAATCTCAGTCCACATATACTTTCCAAGATTTATTTAGGAATTCATTATCTTTTTCATTTAATGAGGGAAGAGAAACCCTCCATATAATTTATTTGTCACATGTAAAAGGTAATTATTTATAAATATTGTTCAAGATCAAAAGCAACCATCATAACAAGTACCTCAAGCAATTTTACTAATTGTAGTGATTATACAGCCGTATAACTCAAAACATTTATCTCTTGCTCACACCAATGTTATATCATACGTACATGTAGTTTCTAACTACTTAAGATTCTTATTAATTCCCTAATATACCAAAGATTCTTTTTTACAACTTATATGTAGCCTATTTATATTCAAAACAACTTGAAATAGTCATTAGAACTAAAAACTAATCATTATAACAACTGCTAACAACAACATTAGTTGACCAATATATTCACAAACTCACAGTATATGCTTTTAAAAGATATTAGTGGACCATATTGTCACACTAGTCAGCTACTCTATCCAAAACCTCAATATTGATTGCTCAAATCCTTATATTGATCAATCAAACTTTTTAAAACAAGTTTTTCAAAAATTTTCAAGTTATTTCAAACATCAAAACATACTCCCTTGAACAAATGATTTAAAACTATTTCAAAGATTCTTAATAAATATTTTAAGACAACAAGATAATTTTCTTTAAAATCTTTCTAGATTTTCTTTTGACTATGACAAAAATATGTCATATGCCCTAAGTATAAATCATCATTAAAATAATTAAAATAAGGTTATAAAAGAACTACAATGATTTGTTAAATTTTGATGTTCTTGATGCCTCCTTATTTTTGACTCTTTGCTTCAATGTTTCTTAAACTTTCTTAAGTTACATATATGGTCTCCTTTTCTCATTCTTTTTATCTTTCGATTGCTTAATGATTTAATTAGCTTATTTGCCTATTTTACTCTTTTATTAAGCTTTATCTTTTACATATTAAATTTCTAATATCACTAAGCATAAAAATATTATTAATAACATATTTTGTTATCATCAAAATTATAGGTTAGAAGCTCACTTGGTCTAATAGTGTCCTAGTTTTTTATGATGACAAAATATCTGGTGATATTGTAACAAATAAAAGACATTAAGTAAGCTCTCTTTATATTAAAGCAATATGTGATGCATGCTCCTCCTTAATTTATGCATAATAAATGATTAGTTTTTAGTATCACTGTAGTATCCCATTTTCCATGCAAAGGGGTTAGAACCCTAAATAACCATACATTAGAAATAACAGTGAAAAATTAGAAAATGCATTTCATGCTCATGCATAATTTAACATACACATATATGAATTTGATTTTTTTGCACACATTACAATGACTGTTCATGCACTCAATTGATATTTTCTAGGTATAATTGATTTTTAAATGATTATAATGTGAATTTTGGGTTATGTGTCTTGAAAATTGATTTAATGAGTATAAATATTGATTTAGAATTTTGGTGAAGATTTAGAAAATTTTCTAAACTTTTGAGTACTTTTGGGAATAGAAAAAATGCCAAGTGATAAGACAATTGATAAATGGTAGTAGAAATAAGTGGCTAATGGCAATAGAAATATTTGACACCTAGCTTTGGGATTTAATGACGAATTTCATAAAAATTTTGGAGACAGTTGGATTAGAAATTATGGGACAATGGACTGATCATTTAGAATTATGTGGTAGCTTATGTTAATACCTAAGTAACTAAATTTATTAAGTGATAAGTGCCATGACACATGTTATGACACTTACCAAGCAGTGTTATCTTGCTAATTAAACTCACGACATTCTCCTTTGTAAACCATCTTTCATTTTGTCTCTACAAGTTCATCTTCTTCATTTTTCTTCTTCTCCATTCATGATATTCACCTCACCTCACGACCTTATGTTTGCTCTCATCTTTCATTTGCTACTTTCATTTTTTATTGCCTTCATTCTTGTTGATAAAACCCAACCTCTTATACCCTAGAAAGATGATGATCATATGATGCTTGGAAGCTATGGTTATGTTTTGATTTGAAGATCTTAAGTTAAACAAGTAAATGTAAAGCATTATTCTTCATGGTTTGTTAAATAGCAACTTTTATGATGATGGTTAGAGGTTGGATGATCATAAAATGAGGATGTATATAAGTTGAAATGTGAGCGAAGAAATGAGCATATTTATGTCTTATTTTTGAGTATATGATGATTAATAATTCATAAGTTATTGTAGAGATGTTTTTGAGATAGAATGATCCCTAAAATGTTGTAGAAAGAGTGCAGAAATTTTGATTAATAAATGGATGTTTTCATGTTTTGTTTTCTATTTATAATAACAAGGATTTCTTTGGTTGTTATAGAGATGAACTAAAATGAGTTTGAAGTTAAGGAAAAGACAAATGTGGTGTCTTGAAATGAGAAAAATTAAGGTGATAGTTTATAAATGAAATTAAGTTGATAATGGAGTTGAATATGTGTTGAAACGTTGATGATAAATGTGTATATATGGATGCTCTATTTTTGTGTTTATGATCAACCGTAGATTATGATTTGTCTTTGAATGTTATTGACCCAAAATGGAGGTGAGAATGAAGAGGAAATGATGAGGAACTAAGCTAGAAATGATAGACTAAGCATAAGATATGTTAAATGTAACTTGTAGAAGTTGGAAAAGTTGGAAAACAGGAAGAAAATTTGCTAGGATTTTCGAATGTGAACAACCCATGATCGTGGGAATGAAAGAAAGAGTTGAAATGTTTTGTTAAAAAGACCCACGATCGCTGGAATGGTTTTTGCATGAATTGTTCTTCTTTTGTGTAATGTTTGAAACAACAAATGATTAAGTATTTTCCTATGATACATTTAGGCTTAAATAAAGCTTGAAATGAACTTAGTTTAATGATGGATAAAATGATTAAATGTGTGATATGTTTAGGGTGATAATTGAGGTTATAACTTAAGAATGGATTATTATACATCAAGTATTCAAATATGAAAATTTACAGATGTTATAAGGATAAAAGTGACTTTATGAAGGCTAATATGATTCAAAGAAGACACATGAGGCTTATTAAGTAAAGATGGATGAGAATTTGGATATTATGGGATCTTATAATGCTAAAACAACATCAGTGAATGATTAATTGAGGAAATTTAGAATAATTAAATATACTTGAGGTATAAAATTAAGAATAAACTAGGCATATACAAATGAAAATGTTTAAATGATAGAGACATATGATTCAGGTTATACATACTCGGGATTGTTATTGAGCATGCATTATACATAATATATATACATATGTGTATGATTGAGTATTAATGTGATTGTCCAAATTAGTAATGTGTAAATGTGTATGTGTTGCATGATATAGAAGCGCAAATAGAGCGATAACATCCAGACATTGTCGGGGCATCGAGGCAATAGCTATCTGGAGCATATTGTGACTAACCTAGATGTTCTCATTAAGTTTGTCTATCTTTGCTTAAATGTCAGTTATTGAGTTATTATTGATGTGAATGCGTTAATTCCAAACATTAATGTCCGAGGTGTTTGATGTATGAAAATCATATTGGAAGTGCTCATTGTATGTGAATTTGACATAAATAAGTGTGCTCAACATATTTGTTGAATGCCGGACTTAAGTCCGATGAAAATATGAAAGTGAATGTGTAAAGTGAATATAAGTGACCGATTGAATATGGCCTTGTTTGGCAATCGGCTGATTGCATTAGCTGTTAGCTGATTCTATCAGCTGTTAGCTGATAGCTTATTGTAACACCCCCTTACCGTAGAGTACGTACCGGGACGCCCGTAGGTCATTCCGGGACATATCCTACGATAAGGGTGAGCTACTTGCGATCACTACAGTCACTCCACTTGGCATCACATTAATTTGAATAATAAAACATTAATTGTAAACCACAATATTTTAAAAATCAACCTCTTCCTCTTTTCATTGATCACAATCAAAAGTTTATACATCATTCCATACTGTACTGTCTGTACATACATACAAAAACCTAGTACAAGATGCTATATGAAAGAGGAAGAATACGTCAAATCTATCTAGGTCATCCCAAAAGTCCCAGCTGACCGACCTGTGAGCCATGACTTCTCTCGCCAACACGATCTACACGGCTAGA
>JANZXP010000196.1:12223390-12234901 GCA_027576715.1 Erythroxylum flavicans | reverse complement strand
GCCAGTGTTGAATGAGAAGATTAAGGAATTACAAGAGCAAGATGAGTACTTGAGCAAGCTCAGAGAAGAAATTAAAAATGGTAAGCCCTCTAAAATAGAGATAAGAGAAGATAGATTGATGGTGGTAGGCAATAGATTATGTTTTCTAGCCATATAAGAGTTGAAGGATGAAATTCTTAATTAGGCACACAATACTCCATATGCAATGCACCCGGGGAGTACAAGAATTTATAGAGATTTAAAAGAGCTTCTGATGGAGAGGAACGAAGAAAGAGATTGCATAGTATGCTAAAAATGCTTGGTGTGCCAATAAGTTAAAGCAGAATATCAAGCACCTACCGATAAGCTTAAACCTTTGTCTATTCTTGAATAGAAGTGGGAGAAGATTGCGATGAATTTCTTGATGGGATTGCCAAGGATCAATAAGAAGCATGAGACAATATGGGTGATTGTCGATAGGCTAACTAAGTCAGTACATTTCCTGCTAATTAAACAAACAGATTCTTTGAATGCCTTGTCCAAGAAATACATAGATGAAATAATCAGACTTCATAGGATTCCAAGTTCTATAATCTCAGATAGAGATCCCAGATTTATCTCCAGATTTTAGGAAAGCTTGTAAGAGGCTTTGGGAACTAAGTTACATTTTAGCACAGCTTTCCATCTACAGACTGATGGCCTATCAAAGAGGATAATAAGGAAAGGCAAACTTGAGTTTGGATTTACAATAAATTAGGTGGGTAATATGTTTATAGTTATTGTGGATGATAAGCTGATTTCTTGCTTGCTTGTATGCTTAATTGCTTGACTTTGAATTATTGCGATTGTTGGAAAATGCACTATGATTTGGTATCATGTTATGCCTTGAAAGATTTTACTGCATTTTGTATTAATGAAAAGGGGAAAAGCACAAGAAGCATGAAAGTATGAACACGTGAAGAAATAATTTGAGCATTAAAATTTGCTTATATTTGGGTAAGAGAGATACCATTTCATTCTTCACGTACATGTTGACTTAAAGCCTTCTCTCAGTTGCCGCTTGTAGCACATGAGCTCCTAAGAAACAGACTCATTTAGTTCATAGAGTAAACTTCAGTTTCTCCATTTCGATTTATGGGACTCTCTCAAGCCATTACGTTTATGCATTTCATTTTGACTTGTTGAGCATGATAAGTGTTATGTGTTGATGGTTAAATATACATGATATGCTTTATGTGATGACATCCTTAACTATGAGTTCTTTAAGCTAGAATTGTAGATAATTTAATTGTTAGATTAAAATGAGAGATATATGTATATATGCTTGATTGCTTGTGGCTCATTATCAATGGCTATAAATCTATTAGCCATTGAGCTTCGCAGCTCAACCTATTATTTTTCCACCCCTCAGGTGCAAAATGAGAAGATAATTGATCTTTACAAACTTTGGCAAACTCCAAGATTTCTACCTTTTGTAACTAAGTTAGTTCGACCATATTTTGGTAGCTTTATAAGCATATCAAGCATGAGCATCCATTTATATTTTGTATTATGCTATTAAGGTGACCTTGATATCTAGCTAAAGCTATCTACAAACTCTATTTTGATTAAGTAATGGAAGTAAGAGTCGAAGAAGTTTCCTTTGTACATGTTTAAAAACTATCTTCTTTGTTGGGTCGTTAATTGTTGTTAAGAAATGGAAATAGCATGTTGTTAGATGGCCCTGGATAGATTTTAAAATAAATTGTTATGCTGGGAGTCATGTATGTACAATTAGTACTTGTTAGATCTTGGTCTTTTTGGAATATGTGAAAAGCTCATAACAGGCGAAAGAAGAAAAAGGGAACTCAGTTGTAGCATTACCTTGGACAGAGTTAGTGGCTATAACTTCCATGAATAAACTGTATTAATCTAGGTAGAATTGGACAAAGTTTACTTAGAAAAATTGTAGCTCGTCCTCTTATCTTTCCAACGGTATATCTTATGTAATTTTAGGACTTTGGATGAAAGAGTTATGGCCTTTACATTATAATGTCACAGGTGCTTGTAGATGCTACCACGCTATCCCTGATAGAATTTATATCCTGATTTCAATGATTAAACTATATTGATGTAGGCCGAATCAGACAAAGTTGTCTTCATAAAAGTTATAGCTTATCCCCTTAGCTTTCTAATGGTATAAAGTTTGAAATTTTTAGACATCAGAATTGAGAGATATGTTTTTCACAAGTTTAAGTGATAGAACCCTCCACTTGGGGTGCACGACATTAGCACGATCGTGACAAAACCCCTCTTTCATAAGGGTGCACGATCGTGCACTAGCACGATCATGATAGAACCCCTCACTTATAGGAGTGCACGATCGTGCTTGTGCAAGAGGGTGGCAGGCAAACTTGCAAAAATTAGGATAAACACAAGTTTTTAAGTGCTTCCAGCCATCTTCTCACTTGATCTCCACCCAGACCTCTCGTAATGTAGCCATGGAATAATTATCGAGACCCAGGCCCAATATTTGGTAAACACCAAAATAGATAATTTCGATCACAGTCTAAATCGAGACAGAAGGGTTATAGACAAAGAGGTGGTTATATGTAGTTTGGCAGTGGTAAAGGTCCAGTGTCTGGGCAGTCCCAACCGCTGCCTAATTGTGAACATTGTGGGAAGAAGCATAATGGTAAATGTTGGAACTTGTCTGGAACTTGCCTTCGATGCGAGTCTTTTGATCATCAGATCAGAGACTGACCTACAGTTTATGGAGTACAGTCTAGAATAAGAGGAGGAGTGGTAATTGAAACAACTGTCCAGTAGAGCTGAGTTAGTGGGCCTGGACAGAGAGGCCGTGGTAGAGGCAAAGTGAGTTTTAGGAGTCCCACTGTCAGGACTGAGGAGCGGACCAACCAATCGTGGTCTCAGGCCAGAGTTTATGCGATGACTAGACAGGAGGTTCAGAACTCCCTAGATGTCGTTGTAGGTGTTGCATATCTTTACTTTTGAAGCTTTTGCATTGCTAGATCTAGGATTTACACATTTTTTATCACCCCGCATTTGGCACCTAGGATGCATTGTGATAAAGAACTATTGAAACATGGATTAAAGGTGAGTACATTGATAAGTAGTACTACATTAATGGGAGAAGTTTGTAAAAGGTCTATAATTCAAGTTGATAAGGCAAAATTGGAAGCATATTTGATTGTATTACAGTTAAAGGAGATAGATATTATTCTAGGCATGGATTGACTCACTACTTATAGGGCTATCATGAACTGCTACACTAAGGAGGTGATACTAGAATCTCCTAATAGCCGAGACTAGTATTCCGAGGTATAAGTCAAATAGTGCTAGCCAAACTGATCTCGTTTATGAGTGCTTTGAGACTGATGCAAGGAGGATGTGAGGCTTATCTGGCCCGCATAGTCGATACCTAAACCGAGCATAATATACAAGACATTCCTATTTTTAGGGAATTCCTGGATGTATTTCCTGCTGAGTTATCTAGTTTAGCCCTAGATAGGGAAACAAAATTTACAATCAACTTAATTCCAGGTGTTGCTCCTATATCTATTCCTCCATAAAGGATGACATCTGTGGATTTGAAGGAACTGAAGGGTCAATTTTAGAAGTTTCTAAAAAAGGGTTTCATCAGCCCAGTGTATCACCATGAGAAGCTCCAGTCTTGTTTGTGAAGAAGAAAGATGGGACTCTGAGACTTTATATTGATTATAGGCAACTAAATTGGGTAACGATGAAGAATAAGTACCCGTTGCCTAGAATTGATTATTTGCTTGATCAGTTACAGGGAGCTCGAGCATTCACTAAGATGGACTTAAGATCTACGTACTATCAGTTGAAGATAGCAGAGGCTGATGTACCGTAAAGTGCGTTCAGGAGCAGGTAGGTATTTTGAGTTTTTAATGATACTATTTGGGTTAACTAATGCCCCAACTGCATTTATGGCTTTGATGAATAAGGTGTTTCAACCCTACCTGGATCGTTTTGTAATTGTGTTTATTGATGACATTTTGGTGTATTCGAAGAGCAAAGAGGAGCACGCTGAATATCTGAGAGTAATCCTACATATTATAAAGGAAAAATAGTTGTATGCTAAATTCAGGAAGTGTGAATTTTGGCTTGATCAAGTAGTGTTTTTGGGTCACATAGTAATTAGACAAGGCATACAAGTGGATCTAAAGAAGATAGAGGCAGTAATGAAGTGGGAAGCTCCAAAGAATGTATTAGAGATCTGGAGTTTCCTTAGATTAGTTGAATATTATCGAAAGGTTGTCGAGGGGTTCTCATTGATCTCAGCCCCTCTGACCAGACTTTTAAGGAAGAATGTGTCGTTTAAATGGAATGATGAATGTCACAAGAGTTTTGAGGAGTTAAAGAAACGATTAGATACAACACCAATATTGACTATTCCATGAGGATCTAGAGGTTATGTGGTTTATAGTGATACTTCGCATCAAGGATTGGGATGTGAACTGATGCAATATGGCAAAGTGATAGCATATGCATCGAGATAATTAAAGTCTCATGAGATTATTTATCTGGTACATGATTTAGAGCTTGTTGCAGTGGTTTTTGCTCTAAAGATATAGAAACACTATCTGTATAGAGAGACATTCTAGATATATACTGATTATAAGAGCTTGAAGTATCTGTTAAGTCAGAAGGAGTTGAATATGAGATAGAGGAGATGGATAGAACTGCTGGAAGACTATGACTATATGATTGAGTATCATTCAAGAAAAACTAATATGGTAGCTGATGTTTTGAGTAGAAAATCAAATAACAGTGTGGCTTAAATAAAGAAATCGAGGTTATCGAGACTAGTTCAATTGAAAGCATTAAATGTTGAGTTGAATCTAGAGCAAAATGAGGCATTGATAGCTACACTAAAGTTGAGACTGGTATTGCATGATAGAATTAGAAAAGTTCAGAGTAAAGATCCTGAAATGGTGAAGCTATTGAGAAGTTAAAAGTGAATCTAGATTCTGAATTTGAATTGAGAGATGAGATATCGTGGTTAAAGTAGAGATTGTGAGTACCTGATGTGGATGAATTAAGAAAGGAGATTTTAGAGGAAGCTCTTGTAGCAGCCTATGCTATGCATCCTGGTACCACCAAAATGTTTAAAATGTTGAAGCAACATTTCTAGTGGCTAGGAATAAAGAAGCAAGTGGCTGATTTTGTGGTTAAGTTTTTAACTTGCTAGCAGATTAAGGCTGAGCATCAGGCTCCAGTTGAGAAGCTACATTCGTTACCTATTCTAGAGTGAAAATGGGAGCGAATTACGATGGATTTCATTAAGGGATTGCCAAGGATTCTAAGGCAATATGATGCCATATGGATTGTTGTGGACCGATTGACAAAGTCAGCCCATTTCTTACCAGTGAGAGAGAATAACTCATTAGACGGGTTAGCCTAGAGGTATGTAAACGAAGTAGTGAGGTTACGTAGGGTTCCAATGTCCATTGTATCGGATAGGGATCCTAGATTTACCTCGAGATTTTGGAAGAGTTTAGAGTCAGCTCTGGGTACAAAGTTAAACTTTAGTACTGCAGATGGGTAGAGTGAGAGGACAATTAATATTATTGAGGATATGCTCAAGGCATGTGTATTGGAGTTTCAAGGAGCATGGGATCAGTATATAGCCTTGATTGAATTTGCTTACAATAACCATTATCACAGTAGTATTGGAATGGCATCGTATGAGGCGTTGTATGGCAGAAATGTCGTTCGCCTCTGTATTGGGATGAAGAGGGTCTGAGAACTGTAAGGCCCATAATTGATACAAGATACTATAGATAAAGTGAAACTAATCTGTAGTCAAGTTAAAGCAATTCAAGATAGACAGAAGAGTTATGTAGATCAGCAACGAAGAGATATAGATTACAGAATAGGAGGCAAAGTGTTTCTGAGAGTATCACTTTGGCGAGGAATGCTAAGGTTCAGCAAAAAGGGTAAGCTGAGCCCTAGGTATATTGATCCTTATGAGATCACTTAGAGGATTGGACCATTGGTTTACAAATTAGCCTTACCGATTGATACGTCTTAGATACACAACGTGTTCCATGTAAGTATGCTCAAAAGATATTGGTCTGATATGATGCATGTGTTACCAGCTCAAGAGGTTGAAATAGTGAGTAATTTGAGTTATGTTGAGGAGCCAGTTAAGATAGTGGGATATTAGACAAAACAATTAAGAAACCGGGTAATTCTACTAGTAAAAGTACTTTAGAAGAATCACTCGAGTGAGGAAGCTACATGGGAAACGGAGGAGCACATGAGGAAAAGATATATCCACCTATTTGAACAATTAGGTAAGAATTTTGAGGACAAAATTTCTTAAGGAGGGGAGAATTGTAATATTCCGCTTTCCCATGCAAAGGGTTTAAAACCCTAAATAACTATACATGAGAAATAATAATGAGAAATTAGGAAACATTTCATGCTCGTGTAAAATATAACATACACACACATGAATTTGATTTTTTTGCACACATTACAATGACTGTTCATATATTCAATTGACATTTTCTAGCCATAATTGATTTTTAAACGATTATGATGTGAATTGTAGGTTATATGTCTTGAAAATGGATTTGGTAAGTATAAATATTGATTTAGAATTTTGGTGAAGATTTAGAAAATTTTCTAAACTTTTGAGTACTTTTGGGAACACAAAAAATGTCAAGTGATAAGATAATTAATAAATGATAGTAGAAATAAGTGACTAATGGCAATAGCAATATTTGACACCTAGCTTTGGGATTTAATGAAAATTTTCATAAAAAATTTGGAGACAGTTGGATTAGAAATTATGGGAAAATGGGCTGATCATTTAGAATTATATGGTAGTTTATGTTAACACCTAAGTAACTAAATTTATTAAAGTGCCATGACACATGCCATAACACTTACCAAGCATTGTTATCTTGCTAATTAAACTCACGTCATTCTCCATTGTAAACCATCTTTCATTTTGTCTCTACAAGTTCATCTTCTTCATTTTTCTTCTTCTCCATTCACGATATTCACCTCACCTCACGACCTTGTGTCTGCTCTCATCTTTCATTTGCTACTTTCATTTTTTTATTGCCTTTATTCTTATTAATAAAACCCAACCTCTCATACCCTAGAAAGATGATGATCGTATGATGCTTGGAAGCTAGGGTTAAGTTTTGATTTGAAGACCTTGAAGTTAAACAAGTAAGTGTAAAGCATTATTCTTCATGGTTTGTTAAATAGCAACTTTTATGATGATAGTTAGAGGTTGGATGATCATCAAATGAGGATGTATATATGTTGAAACGTGAGAAATGAGCATATTTATGTCTTGTTTTTAAGTATATGATGATTAATAATTCATAAGTTGTTGTAAAGATGTTTTTGAGATAGAATGATCCCTAAAATGGTGTAGAAAGAGTGCAGAAATTTTGATTAGTAAATGGATGTTTTCATGTTATGTTTTCTATGTATAATAACGTGGATTTCTTTGGTTGTTATAGAGATGAATTACGATGAGTTTGAAGTTAAGGAAAAGACAAGTGTGGTGTCTTGAAATGAGAAGAATTAAGATGATAGTTTAGAAATGAAATTAAGTTGACAATGGAGTTGAATATGTGTTGAAATGTTGATGATAAATGTGTTTATATTGTAAGATCTGTTTTTGTGTTTATGATTAACCATAGATTATGATTTGTTTGTCAATGATATTGAGCTGAAATGGAGGTGAGAAGGAAGAGGAAATGATGAGGAATTAAGCTAGAAATGATAGACTAAGCGTAAGATATGTTAGATGTAACTTGTAGGAGTTGGAAAAGCTAGAAAATAAGAAGAAACTTTGCTAGGATTTTCGGATGAGAACAACCAACAATCGTGGGAATGCAAGAAAGAGCTGAAACGTTCTATTAACAAAACCCACAATCGTGGGAAGTCATCCATGATCGTGGAAATGGCTTTTACGTGAATTGTTCTTCTTTTGTGTAATGTTTGAAACAACAAATGGTTAAGTATTTTCCTATGATGCATTTAGGCTTAAATAAAGCTTGAAATGAACTTAGTTTAATGATGGATAAAGTGATTAAATGTGTCATATGTTTAGGGTGATAATTGAGGTTATAACTTAAGAATAGATTGTTATACATCAAGTATTCAAATATGAAAATTTAGAGATGTTATAAGAATAAAAGTAATCCTATAAAAGCTAATATGATTCAAAGAAGACGAATGATGTGTATTAAGTAAAGATGGATGAGAATTTGGATATTATGGGATCATATAATGCTAGAACAACATCGATGAATGATTGATTGAGGAAATTTAGAATAATCAAATATACTTGAGGTATAAAACTAAGAATAAATTAGGCATATACAAATGAAAATGTTTGAATGATAGAGACATATGATTAAGGTTACACATACTTGGGATTGTCATTGAGCGTGCATTATATATAACACATATGCCTATGTGTATGATTGAGTATTAATGTGATTGTGCAAATTAGTAATGTGTAAATGTGTATGTGTTGCGTGATATAGAAGCCCAAATAGAGTGACAACATCCAAACATTATCGGGGCATTGAGGCAATAGCTATCTGGAGTATATTGTGAGTAACTTAGATGTTCTCATTAAGTTTGTCTTTCCTTGCTTAAATGTCAATTATTGAGATATTATTGATGTGAATGTGTTAATTTCGGACATTGATTGTCTGAGGTGTTTAATGTATGAAAATCAAATTTGAAGTGCTCATTGTATGTGAATTTGACAGAAATAAGTGTACTCAATATATTTGTTAAACGCTGGACTTAAGTCTGATGAAAATATGAAAGTGAATGTGTAAAGTGAATATAAGTGACTGATTGAATATATGAGATTTCATGCATTTCACTACATAAATGCATAATTAGATAAAGGCAGTTGTGACTGAAGTCACTAATGAAAAAGAGCTTAAAGCTCAGAATGTGGTAAGAGCCTTTGGCTCATTATGTACAATGAGCTCGGTATCCCTAACAGATACAGGACAATTATTAATGAGCCCAGTATCCACAATGGATATGGGACTGTTAAAAAGGTACTCGGTTACAACAACGTAATAATTGAATGTGAGTCACATATGCATTGCATATACATTTAATATGTATGCTTTAAATAATCGAGATGAATTGTTTGAATCGTTCTGAATGAGAAATGTGAAATAAGTGAACAAAGTGATATTTGATGCTATATGATGATTGGTAAAGTGATGTGCAATATGTGCTATTACTCATCTACAAATTGAATATGAATCGTGAATTATTCTGTGTTTGGTATGAGTGAGCCATCGATGATAGTTAGCTCACTGAGTTCGTAAAACTCATCAAAATTACAATGTGGCTTTTTAGGTATGAGAAAGGATACTTAGTTGCTAAGACGCTCTAAAAGAAGAATAGGTCTTGTATTTTGGATAAAAAAAATTGCTCAAAGATCGGTCAGCTGAGATTGAAGAGTCAGATAAAGTTTTGTATAGTTCCTCATTCATGTAGCATATTGTGTAAACAGAGCTATAAACTCTGATAAGCTTTTGATACTGTATATATATGGATGATGTATGTACTGATACAATGTATATTATTTTTTATAAAATGAAAATGAGGAATTGAGTTTTAGATATTGAGTATTTGTGTTTTTATTATGATGCTATGATAAGTGATGTGATTGCTCTAGCACATTGCTTCCATCGGGCATGTGCTTAAATGTCTGATAGATGTACAGGCACGTGTCAAAGGGAGTGGGGTGTTACAATCACTATTCTCTCCACTTTTCTTTTTTAACATTAAAAAGATATGTAATATAGAAACTTATAAGGATCAAAAGAAAAAAAGTCCTTTTCCCCTTTTCAAAACCTGTACATATAGTTAAAGAGTATGTGTAATGTGTTTTCTAAATAAATGAGCATTTTTTAGTAAGTTAATGCACCAATGTAAAGATCAATATATCTTTCTTCCCTTTATATATATGTAGCAATGATTTCTCCCCATAAATATGTAAGCCAAATTAATATATTTAAGTGTTATAAATAAGAGAGCAATTATCTACCTCCTTTTTTATGCATTATCAATGATTATCTCCAATTTATTTCTTAATTGGTTCAATGATTAGTCCAATAATTGGTCTTTTAATATCAATTTTCTCACTTGAATCATATGAGGGATTTTGGTGATTTTCCTTTTGAAGTCAATTACTAGAGATATCATTGTTGCTCCTTATTTGATATCAATGGATTTTGGTAATTTTCTTTTTCAAGTCAATTATTATAGATATCATTATTTTTACTTATTTGATATCAACAAAGGTGATACTAATTGTTAGTATTCATTTGATGTCATTGATATTAACCTATATGACAAAGAAATCAATATGTTTTAGGTAATCATATAAATTCGGTCCTTGAGAATAAGTTCTTAAAATTTTTCAACTCATATCAAAGAGTAATTTATATATATATGTTCATGATCTTCACAAAAGTGATATCTCATATGGGATAATATGAATGTATGTGAACTATACGAGTGAGATCTATAATAATGTGACATTTATACATATTTAGGTCTTTTTTGGATGTAACAATAATTAGGAAGCTCTACTTTATGTACGTGGGAGATAATAAGCTTTTGTTGTTAGATAATAAAGCCTAACAAATAATTTTGCATATGACATACTTTTATAGTTTAAATATGGTCTACAAGAATTGTGAACATGTTCTAAGTGCTTATATAATTACAAGTGTCAACGAACTGGGTTGGGCCCAGGACGTCGATGACCTGGCCAAAAATTTTTTTAGTGGGCCGGATCGTGGCTTAGCCTGTGTGGCTCGCCCGGGCCACAGACAACCTGTCAAGCCTCAATCAGCCTAGTCGTTTAATATATTTAAAATTTTTTATATATTTATTTTAAGAGAATTTGAAAAAGTTGTAGCTGTAGTTTTTAAAATTCATAAATTATAAATTATAGCATAATCATTTATAGTAAAGTGTAAGATGAAATTACCTACAAATTCTACAAAAATATTTATATAAAATATAAGATATAAAATACAAACAAATATATATTTATTAAAAATATGTAGCAATGATAATATTGTCATAATTATTCCCTATAAAGAAGTGAATTTAATTTTAATTTTGTAATTTTATCATAACAATTAATTATAATGTAAATGTAAAAAAGTTATTATCTAAGAACAATTAATTTATTTCAAAGATTATTTTTACATGTTTAATAAATTATTATATTTCTTTTTAATATGATTTTTTAAAAAATACGTTTGTTAAGTTTATAATATAATACTTTCAAACTTTTAATGTTTTTATAAATTATTTACAAAACTCTTAATTGATGTAGTTGTTGTACTTTTAGTTATTGTTGATTTTTTTACTTGTATAGTTATATAAATATTATTATCTTTTCATATTATATCTATTATTAAATAATCATTGTAAAATTTTATATTTTTATTACACATATTAAAAGAAATTAATTAATAT
>JANZXP010000196.1:12211139-12223290 GCA_027576715.1 Erythroxylum flavicans | reverse complement strand
AAACCGTCGGTAATCACAGATGGAATAACCAACTACTCGCTGTCGGTAATCACAGACGGAGTAACCAATGGTAATCACAGACGGAATAACCAACGGTATACCATCGGTAATCACATACAAAATAACCGTCAATAATTTTTTAACAACTTACCGACCAAAAAATGCAAAACCCTTGGTAAATTTATCGACGGAAAATAATGTTCCGTTAGTAAATATACCGACGGTCAACCACAAAACATTCTGTTGATAAATTTACCAACGAAACATTATTTTTCATCAGTAAATTTACCAACAGAACATTATTTTTCGTCGGTAAATTTATCAAAGGTTTACAGATTTCTGTTGGTAATTTTACCAACGGAACATTATTTTTTGTCGGTAAATTTACCAACAGTTTACAGTTTTCCGTCGGTAATTTTACTAACAGAACATGATATTCCATCGGTATTTATTAGCTACGGTTATTTTTACGACGCCTTTGTCCGTCAGTAATGTCCGTTACAAAATCACGTTTTTATTGTAGTAATATTTGTTTAATAAGATAATCAGATTATAGTTAGGTTGATTTGTGATATAATCAAATCTGGAAAGTATATAAAAAATGTCATATATCAGTTATATAATTTTTTAAAAAATAATTTTTAAAATAATTGAAATTATAAGAAGAGTTTGCATCTATGCATCTAATATATTAATACCAAACTTAAATTTTTAGAATATTTCTATACATATCATATTTTTATTTGCCTTATAGTTAGTAAAAAAACAAAATTTTTCACAAAAATTACTTGTATCCTACCATTATCCCAAAATAAATTGTAATACGTCTATTTTATTTCCTTACACTCACATAATGATATCATACAATCCACATCAACACATACTTGTAGCCAAATGCAAAAGACGAGTAAATCTCCAATACTAACTAAACTTTGAGATGAATGCATCTATGAATAATCTCGAAACTTGTAAATTATTGTAAGACTTTCATGTTTAATGGCTAAATGCTAAAACTTATGCAAACTAAGAGCACAAGTACAGATTCATGACATGCTAACTGTTGTAAAGTATCATAAATGTTCGTTTGTCTCTTTAAATTAGGATTTAAGCATGTATAATGGACTAATAGTCAATGTAGTTTACAGAAAGTTCTATTACTAGTTGTTGATATACAGAGAGTAGTTACGTTTTCTGGTAACAAAAAGCACAGTTTTTGGGTTCAAGCATAAAGTTTGATAAATATTAGGACTTAAATTTACCCCATGTAGTATCATTAGTTGGAAACTTAGTTGCTTCTTCTGCAGGGATTGACAAATTTCTTCTCTAGTTTTGTAGGTTGGAGCTCACTTTGGTCTAAATCAATCCCATTTACATGTCCAAGTTGCCTTAGAATCTTGCAGGCACGACACGTCCTGGACCTTGAGATTACCAAATGTTAAAAAAACCAACAATACAGTCACAAACAATATGAATATGATGATGATAGATGATAGAAAACTATGCATCTCGAAAATGAATCTTTATAGCCACGATCGATGCTCTCATTAAATGCTTTGCATTGGAGCTCTCACGTTTTTTCCTTTTGAGGTGGTGAAGATGTCTGTTTTTTCCTTCTAATTTATTTGTGTCCTCAGACCCCGTAATTAAATCCCACAGAATCAAAACAAAACGGTTCTTAGTTATTAGACCCAACATATTAATTAACATGGTCGTCTTGCTTTCGTATCCTATTCCTAGAGTTGCTTAGGGTTCTGAAACTCTGTATCTAAAACAGATACAGATATTTATAGGGGCACTCGTTCTTATCCCTTGTGTGCTTGATTTGCAGATTTACCCATCGAAGCGCTTTGTCTTAAAGTGAGCTTGAATTGAAATACATGGCTTCACAAATAGATTTAAGTCATCAAATAAAGCTTAAAATGGAAAGTGGCAGAAAAAATGTACGACACAGGTATACAGGCAAGTAAACTTACAATCATTAATTAGTGTTCTTTTTAACTTGTAAATGGAACTTCTCATCGTATTTGACTGTTTGTTATAGTTCAAAACCACGTTCGTAAGGGAGAAATTAGTCCTTGCATCTGGAGGGAAGAAGAGTGCCCAAATTACTATTTAACAAAAAGATTCTGAGATTGTATTGAAAATCCACAATGAGAAGGCTCTATACATAGATTATTAGAGAGACCAACATACAATGAAAAGAGTGCTGTTTTATTTTGGAAGACAGGAAAAGAAGCGTGGAATCATGTGAGGAACATTAAATGCTCTAATAGAACATAGGGGTTCTACAACTCCTACAAGTCTCAATATTAATCTCTCTCGAACTCGGTTTCGCTTTAATAAATCCTATACAAAATGAGTCTCATGTCAGGGTCATTAATGTCCTGGTGGAGTATCCTGTGCTGTCTTTTGTTTTCATTTATCAGCTCTCAATATATTCAAGTTCCAGCTTACACTAAGCTTTGCTTAACATCTATTAATGGCTGTTAACTAATGCAGCTAATTAATAAAGAAAAGTCATGTGAGGATGAGTACGAAGCATGGCTCCATATGCATAACTCCTGTATAGGATCCTGATGAGAATGTACTGTATGGATACAGGAATCACCACAACGCCCTGTTATTGTTTACAACTGTTTAAGTTTCTTGTTGGAACAATCACAGCTAATCCTAGGTTATAATCATACAAATTAACACCAACGTGAAACTCATCATGATTTTGGCGTTGTCATAATATAAGTTCACAAAATGATTTGCAGTTTGAAATATAACACAAGTGTTGCAGAGAGTTTCGTTCTTTGACTAGTGAAAAATCTCAAGTTTAGACATGATTCTTAGCTTCTCATTATGGATATTGACTATCAACTCAAGGCAACTCTTGGCCAACTATCAAAACTCTAAAGGAGACAAAACTCATGATGAGAAAAATCTCGGCGCGGGCTGACTGATTGTTTCCTCTCACTTACACTTCGCTAAACTGCTAGAGAATGTAGGATGAGAAGAATAATTGTACAATATATAACATGATGAGAGCAGCTACACGTCAACTTTGGACATGATTGAACTCTTAAAAGTCTAGTTCATCAACTGAGTGCAAGTCGAAGCCAAAGTTCCTTGTGTGTCTGTGTGCGCGTTCACGTGAATGTTTATATAATTAATTTATCGCTACCCTAGCAAACATTCACACATAGAGTTTCTTTGGCCTTGGGCTAGCTAGGGTTTCAAATACAATGAACGTACTAAATCTAGTGCTTGCAACCCGGCCTAATCCTAATAACTTCAACATACCTCGTTTCACGCCCACACATATGCGCACACTCACAGTTCCATTATCATTCTGCAGATTAAGAACAGTCAAAGAAGAACGTGGAAGCCTTACATAGATAGAACACGGTTTGGCGGCGGGTCAACAGGAACCGTTGTTCTATGCCTTCAGTAGCGTTTATCGTTTTCTGATAGGGATGCCCTTTATTGTTGACCAATTGTGTTGTTCCTAGTTAACATAAAGTTGCAAGCTTTTCAGATAAATACAAGTTTTGACAAGCTTTCCTTCCTAGGCCAAAACCCTGTCGTTGATAGGATTTCTAATTGCTCGTTGCCTTCGATGAAGTTTGTTTTTAAATTTTAAAAAAAAAGAAAGGGGTTAACTTATATGAAGAAATAGTCACTTTTCCTAGAACTCGATCGAGATTGCAATTAATTGCAATTTGGATTGCGTAATTTTATAAAATTAAATTTTTAAGAAGTAAAAGTACTGAAGTTCTTAGCCACATTATGAAAGTAGAACACCGGCTTGACCATTTGGATTTTAGAATGGAAAATGAGTAATACATTTAAAATGTTATAGTGGACTTGGGTTTCGTCGACTGCCAAGAACACTTATGATGATATAACAAGTGTGTGTGCTCGACTCACCTGTTGGCAAGTCCATTTTTAAATGATTATTATCCTTGAACAGTTTACACACTTGATCTATTGCGAACGTTCATGGCCATTATAAATAAGGGCATTCCCATCTCTTTCTCTCCCAGAGTTTTTATTTCTCATCTTCTTTACTACCTTTCTTCCCTAACAAACTTCCCCTCCACTCTGCAAAACAAAAACCTAACATGGGTGGAAATTCACCATGCGCTTCCTGCAAGTTGCTTAGACGTCGATGCGCTAAGGACTGTATTTTTGCTCCATACTTCCCTTCCGATGATCCCCACAAGTTTGCCATTGTCCACAAGGTCTTTGGTGCTAGCAATGTCAGCAAAATGTTGCAGGTCTCTACTTGTCTATACATCCTTCAACGTCTATGCACTCGCAAACATATTTTTCATCCAGTTCCGTGTGTTTCAGTATTTGATATGCTCACTTTTGATGCTTATACAGGAGCTCCCAGTTCATCAGAGAGCAGATGCAGTGAGCAGTTTAGTGTACGAAGCAAACGCAAGAGTAAGAGACCCGGTATATGGGTGTGTTGGAGCCATATCTTACCTGCAAAACCAGGTCTCTCAGCTGCAAATGCAACTAGCTGTGGCTCAGGCGGAAATACTGTGCATTCAGATGCAAAATGAACCAGTGATGCCAACCCCACATATGGATCCAGATGACAGGACGTTTCTTCTACAAAACACCCTTCCTCAATACCTTAATTTTGCCTCTCCTAGTAATGTAATCCAGGACTCTCTCAAGAGAGAGAGCATCTTCGGTGACATAATTTCTTAATTACAGAACTTTCATGCTGGTATATGATTAATCAATTATCACTTCATTTACGTTTTTAATTAAGAGTTGTCGTTTTCGGGTGTTAATTAATGATATAATCTTAATTACTATTATTATTATTATGATAATTAAAAAAAATCTGAGACTGCGAGTCTTAAAAGTCTGGTAACTTGAAGAGGTCAACTCTAGCATGTGACTAACGAAGTAAACTCGAAATTTCGCTTTCAAGTATTCCACTAAACACATT
Organism: Erythroxylum flavicans; assembly: GCA_027576715.1. Classification (NCBI taxonomy): domain Eukaryota; kingdom Viridiplantae; phylum Streptophyta; class Magnoliopsida; order Malpighiales; family Erythroxylaceae; genus Erythroxylum; species Erythroxylum flavicans. Next base: position 12,218,333 of record JANZXP010000196.1, on the reverse strand, counting down.
AAGTAGGTGTCCGTGGCCTCCCCATCAATCTGAAAACTCTCGTAGGTAATTAGTGTACTCTGATCTTCAAAAGAGAAACAACATACACGTACATTTGCTTCTTTGATGAATCATTGTTATCTGCATCTGAGGGAATCACCGAGTTCTTCATGAATCACCAACTCGATCGAGTATGAGTACCAAAAGCAAAAACTTAAAAATACAAAGAGAGATTTGGTCAAAAATAATTATAAACAAATTTTTTTTTGTCCTCAAGGAAAAGGCTTTTAGGTACGTCTTTAAGGTAATACGTAGGTTATTTATATACATAGATAAAATTGTTTATGCCTTAACAATATCAAAGTTTTAACTTTCTTGGAAACACAGGGACTCGATGGTAAAAAAAGGTTCTTTATTGGTTAGCACTTGTGGAGTGCCTCTTCTTCATAACAAGGCATAAAGCTTGCAGTTTATTAGTAAGGGAATGACACTAATTTATGTTATTGCTTTCAGTATCGGTCGAAGTGCATTATTACAGTTTTACCTGGTAATATCTTATAGCGTAGAAAGGACAAGATTAAACGCCTACTGCTCTGTTAGTCTGGTCACAGATTCTTCTAGTTGGTTCACGTGCAAGGAAGTGCTCAGTTCATGGGAAGTATACAAAGGAAATTGCCCTTTTTTATTTAAATTTTCATGGTTAATATGTCTTCTAAAGCCATCTCGATACAATTATATGTCGAATCAGAGCAATATTTTTAGACTATGAAGAATAAGACAAAAGGCAACAGCTGACCGAAAAGATTCCTCGATAACTTTTGTTTATTGTGGGAAGCATTTTGCAAGTCAAAAATGAAACCCCACCCGTTAAATCGCAGCCCTTTGTAGCAACTTCTAGCTGTAGCCTCTGATAATTCCTATGGGTATAGTTTAATGTAAGACAACAGTAAAGCGTTTCTAATTTGTCATTTGTTTGAATGCGTTTCAAAAGCTTCTACTTGGATCGTGTCAACCTGATTTTCGGGTTTATAATCACTTGCGACTCGCTTTTTGGCTTCAAGTTTATGTAACTATCGTTTCTATATATATATATTTGTTACAATATGGCCTCCATAAATATCTGTTCCTTACATGCACCAAGAGAAAAACAATTATACGCACGATGATCGCCTGATATTTTGTTGTCCTTAAATGCACCGAGAAAAACCAACTATACTGTGACTCGGCAAACAGGCCAAGACAACGATAACTGAACGTACGATCAACAAACAAGAAGCTACAAACTTTACAACTTTAATTCCAGAAGTCTGGTCTTCTAGTTATTTATGCAAATCGCGAAGAAATATACATCTTCATAATCTGCAATTTCTGGAGTAATTATACCTTATGAAGTTGTCATTGACAAGGACTGGTTTCTCATTGTCTAGAGCAGCCAATAGTTGTGGGGTCTAAGATTTTTTGTCCTACTTTGCTCAAGTGCAATAAGCTGGCGATGGCTTCGCTTCACGTGACCAACACCTTTTCGAGTAGTTCTTTTGTCCTTTTAAACCCAAAAGTTGAAGTTGTAGACTGGAACACATGAATGGTAGCATTTGAAGAAATCTAGGAACATCCAAACGATCATTGTAGAGCTTCTCCAATGAGCTCATTTTCTTGTAGCTAGAAGATACCAAAAACATCGTCTCACTACTTTCCATCAGTGATGGTTATTGTTCGATAAAATGATATAACCTTTTTACCCTTTTGTTCAACCGTTGTGCTATTTGGTTGTGGGTAAGTTTGAATATGTAAACATCCACTATCGTGATATGATTCCTCAGTCAAGCGACTAATTAACTCCAATTACTTTTGCGTTTCTTATATTGCAGGAAAGTGCCCCACGATAGAAAGACAAAAACTTGTGAAATCAGAAAGAAAGAAAAGAACAATATAGAAGCATGATAACTGAATTATGGAATGGTATCTAGAATCCAAACCCACTTTGGCTTTGTAAATATTATATCCTCGAGCCCTCAAAAGATATGAAGGGATTCTCCCACCAGCCTTTCATGTCTCCACAAAGAAGCAATATTCGAGGTTGATTGGTAACGGAGATATGCCTTTTGTCTTTTCATATTAACTTCCTCTTTAGCTTATCTTGCCGTTCCGATTTTCAACATCATTTGACTGCGTCTCCTCCCACCAGTTAAGTTGCATGTACTAAACCTCAAAGTGTCACATCTTTTACCTGTATTTGGCCTGGAATGGGCAATTTCAATCATTGGTTCTCGGAAATTCCATCATAACCTAGCAATGAGAACATTCGACTACCTTTCTATCATCATCATCACCACTCAACTTCTGGCTTTGCTCATTCTAATTGCAATAGAATTATATCCAAATTTGACATCGTACCACTTTCCACATCTACCTCATACTTGAAATTGAGACATCAGGCACGCCCCTCTTATGTGTACGAGCAAGGATGCCCGAGGTTGAAAATCCTCGTACTTCAAAGCCAAGGTATAGGGGCGCTTGTTGCGAAGCATTCCACTTTTAACTGTCTTGTCTTTAGGTAAAATAGGGTTACGTAAAATAGGGTTACGTAATCAGGATTTAAGTAATACCAAAAGGCGGTTATCACTAGTGAATTGCATGCGAATATGTGTTGCTAGTGGTACCAGTTATGTATCTTGGCCAGGATTCAGAGTGTAAGTCTGTAATCACATCATAAACTTAACTAGATCATGCTATGTAGACATCTTTGTTGTGCTAAAATAGTAAGCAAAAGCAGAGATACAAGGTCATAACTTAATACTAAAATAATCACAAGTACATCATCTGTTTTAATGTATGTTAACAAGTAGTGCAACTTGACATGTTAAGAATGTAGATCACAACTTAATCTCGTGATACCTTCTAATTGTTACTCAAGACTAAGCGAAACATGAGCACTGACATTGAAAAACAAGTTTACTGACCTTCAAGATCCACTTTAAGAAAAGGAGAATCACTCAACTTCTGGCGTTCTCCATCAATGCCACATACTTGAACAATGAATCTGATACTAGAAGTATCGGAAGGAACACGAAGGTCAGAAATATAAAAAGCCTCAACATGTGCCACCCCAAGATACTTCAAATTGAAATGTAGTCCCCCACCTAGGTCTCCGTTTTTCTGTTTCGTTAGCTTTTCAAAATAGACATTGTACATGGAGAACCTACAGTCAATTCCCACTTTTAGTTTCCAAATAATTTTCACACTAACAGTCTTGAATCCCTGAGAAACATAGCTGCATTTCAGGTGTTGACACTCAACAAGCCAAGAATCTGAAGGAGGCAAATTTGAGTTCTTTACTGAACTTCTGATACTAATATTACCAAGCAATGCAAAGAACTCAGAACTCCTAACCAATGTTTTTTGGTCTTCCGCTTCATTCTCTGACACCTTTTCACCCTCTTCAAGCTTTGGCCGATAACATACAGCACTGATATCGGTTAACATTTGTCCATCCATCAGGACAGCACCCTCATATATTACCCATCGTGGGGCATTTTCTAGCTTTCTAACTTGATGCGGCTCGATCACTTTATGGAATTTACTACAGAGCCGACTATGCCCCCTAGCAGCAACAAGTACTGATGTCCTCTCATTTACGGCTGAAGTAAACTGCAGAGACAGGCCCAAAAATGAATCTCCTTCTGACTTCACCTGCACATCACATAGTTTGCCACACATAAAGTTGATGAAAGTAGAAGATTCCATTAGTATCCTTCATCTTTTTATCTTTTTTCACAATAATTTTGAGTAAATGATATTTTCTTCTCCCCTATACACTTTCGTAAATTCACCATTTTTACCAAAAGCTGATCAAATACCAAACAGTGGTAAAAGCAGCATTCATTGAGGAGATGGAATGCAACAGGTAATTTGATCCTTTAAGAGAAATAGGGTGAGATCAATTGTACTGGGTACTGCCTTTTCATTTATTCCAAGCCATAGAAGAGATGGCTTACAGAATATGTAACAAGTAGAGGCAGACCATCCAAAACAACCTCTCCCTGAAAGAGCTTTGTTATGAAGCAAGCATCATCGTGAAGAGTTCCCTTAAATTTAATGTTTCCTCCTCCACAGTAAGATACTTCATTGCAGCTGGCATTGATAAAAATTGCTCACATTAGGGCAGCATATAATGAGGCAGGAAGAAGCCTGCACCCAAACCCCCAAAAGATGGTGGCATCTTGGAACATGTACACTATGCCTGATTATCAGGGAGATAAAAAGAGAAAAATTCAATGACTCATTAATACATTAAGCCTTAGGAAGCCATCCACCAAAACATTTATGAAATTTTACTATTAGGCTCATTGAACAGTAGAAGAGCAGCCAAAAATGGCCTTAAAATTCAGCTGTAGCAGTAAGTGGACACGTTCAGATCAGCCTTTTTGTCCTGTTAACATGTTTGTGCAACATTACATTCCCTGAACTATTGCAATTTCTTATGATAAAAGTTTGTGGGACATTGTATAATATGGAAACAATAAGGCAAGTATTGATCTAAAGGATGGCAAAAACAACCACAGGAACGAAAACTTACTCGATAAGGACTTGAATGGTATCTTTAGTTGGGCCATCAACAAACTGGAGGATAGGCTGCCAAAAATTTTGAAATATTAGAAAATGCACGCAGTGCAGAATAAGTATGGGAAGAGGGGAAGCTGTGGCCTATTTGGAAATTGGCTTATAGCTAAAGCTATGTGACTAAAACAATTAAACTTACCAAGCCTAAATGCGATAAGATAATATATCAAAATGCAAAATACACTTGGTTTCTTTGTTTCTTCCTCGCCAATAGTTTAGTAGAGTTACAAAACTATTACTTGTTGACAATTTCTGAAAACGCATGCTTGCATTTCCAACATAGGATTCAACGAAGAAAAAGAATACAAAATTGTGATCATAAGAAGATAAGAAACTTGCGGTATTATCATGGCACTAGACCACCTTAAACAATTTTGGATACTAAATGTCTGACAACTGGAAAATTTATCCAATGTGCTGCGAATGACAGTGCAAGTCTCAAGAAGCTATCAGTTTGATAATAATCATATAATTATTAATGGGACTAAGAATAATTTTCACAGAACTCCAAATTTAAATTAATAAACGTTGGAAAAGGATCTTGTCAAATTATCATCTCATAGTAAAAGTGCAATATTTTATTGTTCACCTGAAAGCCTTGGCAAGATAAGTTGTTCCAAGGGGCATTCTTTACAAGTCTTCCCTCAACCGAAATATGATATCCAGAACCCTAACAATTTGAAAAATTGTCAGCATAGAAAAAGTCTTTAACACAGCATATGGTAGCTATCCAGGACCCCACAATTATTGGTTGCAATGTCAGGGTTCATGATACAAAAAGAAAAAAATAAAAGAGAGAGAGAGAGGAGAGAATTAAGCAACTTCCACACAACATTCGTGGACAAAGGATGCTGAATCTTGGTGAGTATCAGGCAATTTTTTTCATAGGCTCGTTTGAATTTCTCAAATTCCCAGATCACAACCAACTCCGCCAACAGAATAACATAAATTAGTAACATGTATTTTCTATTTGGATGTTTATATATTAACAATGTTTGCTGTTTTAATTCGTCTCTCCTTCTGAGATGGATGCTCACTATTGATCTCTCTTCCCTGAAGCTTGACTCTGGTTTCACACGTCTTTCAAACTTCATCATGTGGCAGGGTTGAATAATTGAAAAGGGGTGAAAATGGTCATAAAAGGAACGAATAGTCACTACCTGATCAAAATTCGAGTGGAAGGGAAGTCCTTTAGGATAGCTGTTTACTCTTCCCCATGATTTTTCCACGAGTTTCCACCAACTGGAAAAGAAAGTAATGGATGGTGAATCTCACAAAATAATGGCCTGGATACTGAAATTTTATCTTCTAAGCTCTGTACAACTAAAATTCACATCCTTGGAAACCGACCAAAATAAGTAATCAAAATCACTGTAGAATCAATCAATGAAATTGTGCAAGCCAATGAAGGTTTTGGATTGTGCAGAAGAGTAATGAAATTGAAGTCCAGAAATGAGAAAGGAAAATCTATCTACTTCCAAAAATGTTACAGGAAGAGAACTGAATTACTGATTTTGAGCAGTTCGAAAATCAGGCAGTTGCTTGGTCTCATAAACCCATGCTGGGGCAAATATAGCCGCAGACACATTGTCCTCCTTTATCACATCGAGTGCTATATTTGTCTGGCATTCCAAAAATTAATTTAGTTTGTCAAGAAAAAGGTAGCATGGCACTATTCAATCGCATTTGAATACGCACCATAAGACCAAGGAATTTGTACTGTTTTAACTTCAGAATTCTTTCATTCAATCAATATGATAATTAACAACCTGTTAAACAACAAGTAATACTTCATGAAAAGAAAACATATTCTACCCAAACATTAATAACTTCATCATTTTAAAGACAAAACATTTAACACCACAAGCACAGTATAGGATATAAATTATCTTCGAATCTAAAATTAGTTAGTCTATCTTTATAAGCATTTTCAGACAATATTACTAAAGCCTAATTTTTTTTGCAAAATAAATCCTGTGCTTTGATTAGACGTAATACCCAAATGCTTAATTACCTCTATTGTAAAAGACAGACTGGACACTAGGTCATCCATATTACATATGAAACATGATTGAAGTAACACTTACATTCCATTTTCCACCACCATAAGTGTCCCTGCCATGTACGTCTATTCCTATATAGACATCAAACTTCCTAATACCAGCTTCGGCGGCTGAAAGTTGTGGATAATGTTTCTGCATATATAAAATTTAAGCCCAGAAAGAAACATCAAACTGAATGAGAAATGGAAGAAACTAGAGAAGCCAATACCTTCCACGTGTAGTTCACAAAAATCCCATCACACAAATTAAAGAAAGGTTTATTCTTCTCATTCAGTTGATCTTGCCATTTGAGATCTCCATAGATTGTCACACTGTCATACCTGCATAGCCAAATCATCCAAATATCAATTGGATAAAGTGTTATTGGTACCAATTATCCCTCTCCATACAACAAAAGATCCAAGCGCTTGATTAACACATACTGGGTGATGTAGGACAGCTTAGCGGTTGGGTGCTTAGGATATTTCGGTGGGTTAATAATAGGAATTGAAGGGTAGATTTCTAGGAATCACACCTAGAAGAAAATAACCTA
>JANZXP010000196.1:12200601-12211039 GCA_027576715.1 Erythroxylum flavicans | reverse complement strand
AGATTAGGAAAACCAAATAAATCTAGAACTAGAACTACTAAAACAGAAATATAATTATTTCAGAAATTCCAACAATTTTGGAATTTACTAAAATACCCCTGAATATGCTATTTTGCATTCTGCATCACTGGGTCAAATGGGTAAAAGCCTTTGATATTATGGGTTTGATCCAAACTCGAATTAATCATTTAGAGTGGATTGTCACTAGTATGCAAACGGCTTACCATATAACTAAAGATCCAGGTAAAGAGGAATGCATAGTCTGGGTCAGATGGCCAACAAACTCTTTCAGATTAGGAATTTGATCCACGCTTAATTTGATCTCCATATTAATCTGCAAATGCCCAATCCTCAACCATCATCAGCACATTTTAACAGTCTATGAACTGATGCATTTAAACTGCAATTCTTCTAGTAACAACCCTGTCAGGCTTGGAACAAGAGTTGGTTAGTCAAAAAAATTTCAACCGTAATATGCCTATTGCCACCCTTTCCTTGGGGTGATTTGATCGCTGTAAGCCTAACTTCAAATTGACAAGTGCAAAATCAGTTGAACTTGTAACGATATTAAGAATGAGTATGAACGTATGAATTGAACGCCTTCGTTGTAGACATGGCCATGAGCTAGAAATGACGCTGAGATAATAGATGCAATTCGACAACTAGAACGCCAGAAAAATTTAGTCATGAAACAGCAGTCACCAGCCATCCATCGAAGCCTAAAGCAACAGCTAGTTCTGCCAACCGCTCAGCGTACATATGAGCAGACTCCCTTGTCTTAAGCAATTCATTGCAAATAAGTCGCCCTTCGTCCCATTCTGTGATGAAAGTTCCCAACACCTTAGATGCCATTTACAGCAGCATCAGATTCATTAATTCCTTGTTCATGGAGCTTGATAGAAATATGAAATATCATGAACCAAGGCAAAAAAAAATCTGAAAAACAGGCAAAGGAACCAGAAGTACCTTGGTACCATGCCTATGAGCAGTATTTGTCCAGCAAGGAGGAGGTAAAGAAACCAAAGAGTGGGAAAAGTAAACAAAAATATCAATCAAATACCAATGCCAAATAGAGTAAGCATCAGGATTGGTGCCCCCTTGAACCCATTTATCATCCAAGTAACCTCCCTTCATGTCATGGCAAACAAGCAGTCGGGGCCTGTTGGGCAACGAAAGAGGGCCTTGAAGGGGAACAGATGCTTTGTTAAATGGATAGTGAAAGGAGTTGAAATAAACGCGAGATTCAAGTTCTTCCAGGGTTTTGATCGGATAAGAGACCGGAACTGAGGGCTGAGTTGGATCAAATGGAGAAGATTCTTCTTCCTGTGGTTGCTGATCGGAATCGCTAGGGTTGGACATGGTTAGAAAGGTAAACAAGGATTGGATAATATTGTGGACTAGTTTGAAAAGATTGTAGAGATACCCAAGTGTCTGGCGGTTTAGGTATGAGCGAATCAGACCTATAAACATAGAATAGGTTTTTGAGTTATGCGTTCCTGTGATGACGGAGCAGTCGAAAGCTCAGAAAAGAGGGATAAGCTCGTGTTGTTACATTTATTTTGTTACTCCAATGGTTGGTTTAGACAGTCAGTTTGAGTGTAACTAGTGACTTGTCAATTTTGAGTGTAACTAACTAATTCACTTGACATGGTGCACCAAGCATTATTATGAACACGAACCACTGTTAATGTTGGATTTGATTATGGTATATTACTGAATTACTACCCATTAATACGGAGTAATATTTTAAGTAATTTTTTAAATTTATAAAACGGTTCGTAAATTTTTTTAAAATTGCAAAATAGTTGTTTAATATACTGTACTATATAATTTATAATGTTACATTAATTTGTTTCTGAAAATCATAATAATTGAAATTTAAAATAATAATATTTTTATTTATTATTATTATTATTATTTTCACACATTTGTAAAATTATATGCTTACCTTAATAAAATTCAACTTAAATTCTTATAAATTGTAAAAATGATTTTTTTCTTAATTACTATAATATATAGTTTCTTATTCTTACCGAAAAGGTGTGTTTTTTTTCTTGTTCTAGTCAAGAGTCAAATTTTGATTGTTATATAACAATGGCCACTCACCAACCTACTTCTATTATAGTCTGTGTCTTTAACTCTATCTTTGCATGTTTCCATTCTTAACTTGGCAGATGGAGACAGAGAAGAGCTCATGGGACCAGTGGGTAGAAGAAGCACTTGCAAGACTAGATTTACGCAGAGTTTTTCGTTCTCTTAGACCAATTTACCTCTCTAACGACTCACACCAGTAAGAATTAGAAACTCTTGAAGAAAATTATGAGGTGTTCGATAAAATGTAGCCATGAGATCGGTCCTCAGTTGAAGTCTTTGGGTAATTTTGACTTGTTTCCTTTTTGCTCTTTTGAGTGTAAGTTTGGTTGTATGTGAACAATGTGAAGTCGAATTTGTTGATTCTCTTGGTGGGTATTACACTGGTTTCTTATGTCTCGCACAAGAGAGTGGAGAGTCGCTAGAGAGAAGGAGAGAGACAGAACTGGAGGAAGAGTTGGTGGTGGAAAGTCTAACAGAGTAGCGTTGGGATAAAGAGGTGTTTTAAAAAAAATTTTTACAAAACAGTCGTTCAAATTTTTAAAATTTACAGTATCGATCAGTATTCGGCAGATATTTCAAATATCAGCCAATAATATGCGATATTTTTTACACTAACAACTGGTACTTATATATCCAATTTCGAACCATTTTTTGACCAATATGATACCTTCCGACTAATATCGATTAGTACGGTAAAAAACTCATAATATTGGCATCAAGAACTTCCCAAAATATGATTTGATCCATGTTAATCCTTATCAACTTTCCCAGATTTAGAAATATCCTCCTTTGAATCAAAATCATTTCATCTTTTTTTTTTCACTTTCCTTTTCTTTTTCTCTTCTTTTTTCTTGGGTCAACCCATGCACTAAAGTTTTCTTTTTCCATCTTTCTTGGCTTATAATGTGGCCTCTGCTTATTAATATTCTAATACAACCGGAGCTCATATGAGCTCATATACTTTTGGTGAAATGATTTTTACTCGCTGTGATCTCCAAAATATATTTATTGATTTTGGCAACTCAATCGAATTACTATTGTTAATTTAGATTGATGGAGATGACTCTTACATTCAGAAAAGTACAATAATAAGGTTTTCATTGTGACTTTTTTTTTCATTGAACAGTTTTCTATAATGACATTGTTTTAACAAATGGTCTAATTTTTTTAAAAATAAATTCCTTTAATAATTATCATTTCAATAAAGACAATCTTGATAAAAGAATGTTATTCTAATAAAATTTTTCATAGTTGTGGATTCCTTAAAACCTAGCACTTATAAAACTAACACACCATTAAATTAGATTGCTCAAGAGTTAGAAGAATCCAATCATTAAGTTTATGTTTGCAGCATTTCTAATCAGATTTTTTGTTATGATTTCTCTATAAAATTCAAGGCTCTTGTTACACTTTAGTAACTATATCAATAACTAGAGATTAGTCTTTTGTAATTCTCGCTTCCACACTAAATCTACCATGTATATTAGGTTTCTTACATGTATAAGATTTGAATTAATTTGATCCAATATTATTGGATTTAGTGACTAATTTCCCCTAACATTTAGTATCAAAGGATGATTTTTTCCTCTGCCTTGATATGCTTCAATGTTAAGTATTATTTAGTGATCCGAAAATTAAATATATGAATTTATATTTGAATCATCATTTTATCATTAATGATCTGCAAACTGATATTTGAAGCATATTTTAAGTTTGTTCCTAAATTATAATCAATGCTTCTATGTGTGTATGTGATGGAGTTTGCTATAGACATATTTGTTATATGTGTTTGAATCAATTGATTTATAAAGTTTAATGTCTAGTGATATTCATTTTTGTTAATTAAAGATTAGCCACAACATCTTTAATTAATCTTATACATTGAGGACTCCAACATTATATACAGTAAAGGGAATTATTTTGTAATTAATGAATTCTAGTCTAATAAGATCATCCCACAAGAATTTCATTGCATTTGTATGGATAATTGATATGAAATATCATGTTATATTTCTTAATTTAGCCACAAGGATTAAGAAATAGAATGTAATTTGATAGTTTCATCAAAAAGGCATATGAATCATTTGAGTTAAAAATTTACCCCATAGGCAATTCTTGTTGTTAGTTCATTTTATCTTACGTTTTACATTGGCAAAGGATGATTATGTTTGTTTGCTCAATTTTATGACATAAGAATGTAGATAATTATTTTGAAGTCATTCATCTTGTGAATTTTTTGATATGAAATTTGATATCCATAAGTTAAAAGGTGATAACTATAAGGTTTGATAGGAGATAATTCTTCTTCATTTAGGGTAGATAGACATTGATTATGCTATTACGAAGGACGAACCACCTCCTATTACTAAAGCTAGCTTTCCTGATGTTACAGATCTTTATAAAAAATGGAAGTGATGTAATCGCATTAGTATAATGTTCATGAAGACTAAGAGCTTGGCTAGTATTCAAGATTTGATTGACCAACATGATAATGTTTGCACTTTACTGAAGGCCATATATGAGCAATTCATGTCTTCACATAAGGCAATTGTTATAATTTTGATTATAAGATTCTCATCTTTAAAACTCACCAATATTAGAGGTGTGTGTCAGCACATTAAAGGCTCTTGAAGTTGATATATTTGAGTCTTGACTTGTGCATCAAAATTTGAATGTCATGCCACCTTAATAGGATCTTTCAAAGTCTCTTATAATACATATAAGTATAAGTGATCAATTAATAAGCTGATGACGTATGTGTGCAAGAAGAAGGAAGGTTGTCTATAGAAACTGGAAAAAGTGTGCATCTAGCTACTCAAGGAAAGAATAAGGATTAAGCAATGGAAATGGAAAGAGAAAGATACCTTCCCAAGGTGAAATCAAGAAAGGGTCCCATGTTATCTTAAAAATTAAATTCCCAAATTGGTTTGGGGAAATTAGAATTTTAATTCTAAAGTAGGTTCTTTATAATTATTATGACACTTTAGTAATAATATCTCAATTCCAACCGTTAGTCTATAAACATTCCAATTTTAAAACACCCAAAATAACAAAATAGAAGTGAAGTACCATCATTTAAAGTCCATTGATGATCACTTTTTCACTATATTCGCAAACTCATTTGTTTTTTATTTTATTGTTCAAATAACTTACTTTTATTTTCTCTAATTTAGATTTAGAATCATATATTTGAATTTAAAATTTCTAATTGCATAGTCTAATTCTTTAGATAAAGCAAATAGTATAATTCAAATTCCAATTCTAAGAATTTAAATTTTCCTTAAAAATCTTAGTATATTTTCTTTTGTAAAGTTCTACTTTTTCCCTTGTTGTTCCAACCTAGTTCACTTCTTTAAAGTGAGTTTAAGACAATATTTTCTTGATTCATTCCTTCAGTGCGTAAATTTTCTATGAATTGAGCAAAGTTTAAGTTTATTAACACTATTGGTTAACTAACCTTAATCTAGACTCTAAAAATTATACTCTTTATATGGTTTACATTCATAAGTATTGAAATGCCTTTGATTTTTGCAACTAGGAATGGTGATAGTAACGTCCTCAATGATGAGTCTTAAATTAATGCTTTGTCTAGTCCACTCAATTTTGACAGTCAAGGTGGTTGGCAAGATTGAATCTACTCTTCAATAAAATTGTGTTTGATGTCATTGGTAACATTAACTGTTGGAACTGAGATTGGGAATTATTATTATTGAAGTGTTTTAATAATTGTAATTAAACCTATTTTAATTGTTTCAATATTTAGGGGTCTACGTCATTACTTATGTAACTAATATGTGTCTTTAAAATAAACAAAATTATTTGGTTAACAAAAATGCCTAAAGGTTTTATTAGTCTTTTTTCATAGAATATCAAATATTAGGGACTAACTTAAATTGAATAAAGTACATTTTAGTCACTAAAGTTTGTCATAAATTTTAATTTAGAACCTAATATCTAGAAGCATTAAAAAAATCTATCATTTTAAAATCACGTGAATTGATGTCCCAACTGATGAAACTCATAATCCTATCAATGTTCTATTAGTTAATGACATATCATCATTGATGTGGCTTTTTCTCCTTATGTTGGACCTGCCAATGCCATGTGGCATTGGTGGGAATTATTTATGCCCTTTTCTCATTTCTTTTCTCTTCCTTTTCTCCATGAGATTTTTACTATGGTAATGGCAACTGCAAAGCTTGTTGGTGTTGTCATCACTGACACCATCAATTCCACTAAAATTAAAAGTTTTCATAAGATCTCCGTCTTCTTTGACAATCACTATGATTCATACAATAAATAAACGAATCAGTAAAGCCTTGACTCATGAATGAGCTTAAGTTTCTAAAGAATTTTTTGATTAACACTTATCTTTAGGCCATCAATTAATGTGCTCTTCACTTTATCCAATTTAAGGAACTCAAGAGCTCTTGTTCCGCTGTCCATCAAGATCTTTAGAAAAATGAATACAACTCATTATCTAAATTTTTCAATAACTAAGACACAAACCTTTACAAGAAAAAATCTTTAGCAATTATTTAATGACCTTGCAATCAACAAGGCTATCATCAATTGCTAAAATATGCACGTCATTATGATCACTAGAAGGTGAGAGACTCAGGTCATCAATCGTCTCTGATTGCCATTGTGACAAAGTTACACTATCTTTAGACATATTCAATAGAGTAGAAAACTCAAATCTTTGGCACAAATTAACAATAGTGATTTTATTAAATAAAGGAGGAGCTTTTCTCTTAGATTTTGAGCAGTGCCCACCTGTAAAGTCAAAAATTACAACAAATTATAGTAAGAGTAATGCCCACATGTCTTTATTAAAATGGGGTGTCTTCTCACTTTCTTTTAGAATCAAATCTTTATTTTCTCCCCTTGGAAAATATATGACAACCTACCTTTTGTTTTATATATACTTAGTGCCATTCCTTAATAACACTGAGATTATGAAATCCACTTTATTGTATGACCATAATAAAAATCTTATGGAGAAGAAAAAGAGAGAAGAAACGAGAAAAGTTTTTATTTTTAAACTGGAGCCACTAATTTACTTAGGTTCACATGGAATTAGTAAGCCCCATATAAGTTGAAAAAATTAATAAATAGGTTGTATTAGCAATGACGTGACACTTAATTAATGAAACTTAAATGAGATTAAGGGTTATGTTAATTAAGGATTTAATTAACAATATTTTGAAATAATAAGTTTACATTTTAATAATCTCAAATATTAGGGTCTAAATTAAGTGTTAGTGTAAATGTTAGTGTAACACCCCCTATACGGAACCTACAACCACCCACATACATGGCAACCAAATTCCTGTACAAACAGTCATGACATACATTTCTATTCATTTATAGGGATTGTCATCACACATTTTTCTCTTCAATGCTATAAATATACATATTAGAAAATTTCATATCATTTAACATTATCATTGAAAAGAAGTATTACACCTTTATATTTACATGTTAATCCAAAAGGAAAACATACAATTTCCTTTATTACATATGTAACCATTCTTTACTCAAAAGACATATTCAAAGGTACTTTTACTCCTAGTTGTTGGCCTTAGTCCCTATGGATGCTTCCTGTACCTCACTCCTATGACCTAGACCTACACAGATTAACACCTGTGCTGAGCTTGAAAGCTTAATGGGGAAAACCTTTAGTTTGGATGAACACTCATAGTAGTCATCTGCCAAGCACGTATATTTCAAAATATCATAACTCACATACCATAAATTTATATTCATGAACCAAATATTGATATTTAGCGCTCATGTAAACACTGATGAAATACTTAAGCAAAGTACATAATGCAAATATGATTCAACATATTATCCATTACTGAAAATTCACATTTATAAGCCAAATATTAATATTCAATGCTCATTGATACGAATTATCAATACAAATACAAATGCTCATCGATACCAATTATTTATGTTATCATGCTGTATTTCTTATTTCTAACCATTTACTTTACTTTCTGTGTTAGGCTTGTACATTTTCGTGAGTGTGGATAACAAGAGCTATGGATATCTGAAGGTGTCAAACTGTGGATGTTCGAAGGCATCAAACTGTAGCGACATTATAGTCTCGAAATGAGGGAACCATTGGTGTTAAACTATAGCAGTTGTGCTGTATCCATATAGGCATGCCTATTTATCCACCACCAAGACAATAGAGCATGCACTATAACTTTTCCTTTAACCATTTCCAATTTCACAATTCATATATTGATAAGTCATATGATATACATTTCAAGTCATAAAATCTGTATCTGTGTTCATACATGCAAGTCATAACTTACTACCATTAGAAGGGTGTCAAAATCACACTTGTATAATCATACTATACATATATGAGTGATAAATATGCATACAAATAATTTTTATACATGTAAGTTTTCTTTGGAATGCATTATGCTCAATCTTAAATTCCTATATTCAATCAACCAATTCACATATAGTGAGTCCTATTTCATTTATTTCTAGGTATTTGAAAAGTTTTATACATATTCAAGAAGGTTTGGATAAGATTTGGCAAAAATAAAAAATGAAAACAAACTCAAAATAGTGCAATTTGGGTTTAAAAATAGGCAAATAATCAGTCCAGAAGCAAATCACATGACGAACTCCAATTGTTCCTTAATATGCATATAGAAAAAATTTGAATTAGGTTTTAAGGTCTTCTAGAAATGTGTTCCCCTATGTTTCTAGTTTCTACAGAACTAACAATCAGACCATTTGAACTTCCCAATCATGAGATATAGATCAAATATCACAAGCTGCTCCAAAACAGGGGCAACATCATGTCACCATTTTTAATCCCAATTTCTAATGTCATAAAGCCAGAATTAAGTCAGAGTCTCTTCTAGAGATTTTTATTTCTATGTTTTAAGTTTCATATGAAACTAAAATCACCCAATTTAGAGGTTTGTAGGCTAAGTTATGACTCAAAAAATGTGATTGGTTTAAACAAACCTAAGACAAAATTCCACTACACAATACTCTCTTGTCATATACAACCATTTCCATGCAAAGTAACACCAAAATAACACCAAAAATCATCCCGATAACCATTCGATATCCAAATGAATCTTTATATCCTTTCAAACATTCACACTAAGAAGAATTAAAATAAGTGTAGTCCCAAACCTTAAATTGGAAAAGTAGTTCTTCTAATGTCTTTCCTTCCCTTCCTCTTTAGCTTTGCTTGACTCACCAACTTGATTTCCACCTAAGATTGGCTTGATTTCTTACATGACATATAATGAGATGAAGAAGGTGAAATAGAGAGTAAGATTGGCTTGATTTCTTACATGACAAGTCTTTAGTTTATCTCCAATTGGAAATATCCAATTTGGAGGTCTACATGCCAAGATATGACCAAATTATAGAAGTTTGTTTAGTGGAACCTATCCATCCAAGGAGGTACACATCCGAAATCAACCAACTTCAGTCTTATTATACAAAAGCAACACAAAAAGACATCCAATTTAGCCAAAAATATTCTATAAGAAAATGGGATACTTCTTCTACTAATTCCCCACATATCATGTTCATAAATCCTAGAAAACATGATAGGTGGCATTTGTATATACTTTTGTTAGGATAATTTGTTAGTTAATCATGATAGATTGATTGTTGTTAACTTGTTGGCTTATGTTTTATCTTAGTTTCATATAATTGCATGATTAGGTATGAATGTATGTGAATATGCATGAATGTGTGTGTATTAGGTCTTTAAGATTAGGTTTTGCATAAATTTTGCATGGCATTATTGCACGTATTTTTCTTACAAATGATTAAGTGATTAATTTTTTTGTTAATCAATAGGTTTGAAGGTGGTTTTAAGGGATGGAAGGATAGAAGAACTAGGAGAAAGCAAGTCATGTGGCCCAAAGGAAAGCTGGAATTTTCCTGGGTCGACCCATCACCAATGTTAAGCTTTCGCAAGAGAAAATTCTTATTGTATGTTTTTCGTTTTTAATCCAAAATAAAAAGGAGAAATTCAGCTTCAAATAGGTGAAATAAAGGCTTAATTTGGATAAGAATCCATAAGATACAATGGATTGAAATCAAGACAGAAAACAGTTTTCTGGAAAATTCTAGTTGACAACTTCCTCCTTCCTACGTCGTTTTAATCATTAAATGAGGTATAAAAAACTCAATTTTAAACCCTAGAAAAGAAGACGGTCGTGCAATAAATCCAAGGGAGAGAGAAGAACGCATTTTGAGAGAAAAACCAAGAGAATTCAAGGTGGAATCAAAGGATTTCAAGGAGACACAAAGCTGCCACCATAGAATTCCAGCTTTGCTCTTC
>JANZXP010000196.1:12180464-12193426 GCA_027576715.1 Erythroxylum flavicans | reverse complement strand
TATGGCATTGTTGTGAGTCTTTCATTATGTTGGTATTAATTACATGTATTTTGGGCATGATTAATTGTTTAATTTTTTAATTAATAGGTTTGAAGGTGGTTTTGACGGATGGAAGGATATAAGAACCAAAGAGAAAGCAAGTCATGTGACTCAAAAGAAAGCTGTAATTTTCCTAGGCCGACCCATCACCATTCACAAGATACAATTCTTATTGGATGTTTTTTGTTTTTGATCCAAAAGAAAGAGGAGACATTTAGTTTCAAATTGGTGAAATAACGGCCCAATGTGGATAAGAAATCAATAAGATATCACGGATTGAAGTCAAGATAGAAAGCAGAGTTTTCTTGAAAATTCCAGCTAGCAACTTCCTCCTTCCTACGTCATTTTAAGCATTAAATGAGGTATAAAAACTCAATTTTAAACCCTAGGAAGAAAGAGGACGTGCAAGACATCCAAGGGAGAGAGAAGAACACATTTTTGAGAGAAAAATCAGGAGAATTCGAGGTTAAACCAAAGGATTTCAAAGAGACACAAAGCTGTCACCTTAGAATTCCATCTTTGCTCTTCAACATATAAGCCTTACTTCTTCTCTTTTCTTGCTTCTTTGTTGTATTTTTTTGATTGAGAAGGATGTATGGATATGTTATGAACATGTTGGGTGATATTTTGATGAATTTCTAAGTAGTTATTAGGGTTGTTATTGCCTAAACTATTTTGATGAATTTCTAAGTAGTTATTAGGGTTGTTATTGCCTAAACTAAGTAATACATCACTTTATTCAATGTTATGGATATGTTTGATGTTGTTTGATGTTTATGGTATATGGTTGTCCATAATTAGCTCACATAGATATATGGAGTTAAGAAATGTGTTAGTAAGTGCGATGACAGTGGGCTTACACCAAGAACACTCCATATATCAAGTTACCTTGCCATTTGGATAGAGATCTTGAATTGGAAAAGTGGTTGTCCAAAAATCTGTTCATATCCTTTTAATGGTTAAGTGAAAAATAGGAAATGAGAGCTTACATAATTCATTTACATCATTAAATAGGGCTTGTTTGGTTCAATTAATAAGAGTGAAAGAACCAGGACATTAGGAAATTTTGGACTAAACATAATGAACATTGCTAAAGTGAGGGAATACATGGTTAGGTAATGACAATCCTAAGTTGTTAAATTGATACTTTGATTCACCATTTTCTAAATTTTTGTTCTTACTTTTGTGACAACCCTAAAGTGTGTCTGTATGACTCTTAATTTTTATATTTTGGATCTTTCAAATCTAATTATTTGAGTTTACTGAACAAAATGAAATTCACATCATTTCGGTGACTAACTAATCCCTGTGGGATGATACCTATCTATACTACGATTTTCAATCTGTATACTTGCCGGATAAGAAGTTTTAATTTAAAATTTGGAAAATTATCTATCAATTTTTTTGTGTTATTGCTGGGGATTACGCCTAGCATCAAGTTTGGTTTGAATTATTTTGATTTGGGTTTTCTTTTCATTTTTACTTTGATGTTCTTTTCTGATGTTTATAGGTGTATGCACACGAGGAGAGCAGGAGTTACAGAGAAATTGGGAGAACTTGACATCACCAAAGTAGAAAAGGAATTGAGAAAGGCAAGGAGACAATATCAAATTGAGCAGATAATGGCTGAATAGAGGGAACACGGTGGTGAAGAAAGAACTTTGATGGACTTTATGCAGCTAGGGTTTAACCCAAACCAGCAAGGAATTGCTAAACCACCAATGAATGCGAACAATTTCGAAATCAAGCCTGCTTTGCCTAATATTTTGCAAAGCAATGTTCAATTTTGTGGTTTGCCATATGAGGATCCTAATACTCACATTGCCAATTTTTTGGAAATTTGTGATACTTTCAGACAAAACGGCTATCGGAAGATGCAGTGAAGATGAGATTGTTTCCCTTCACACTAAAGGACAGAGCAAAGGCATAGATGAATTCCCTTACTCCAAAACAAGTCAGAACATGGGACTAGTTGGTGCAAGCCTTTTTGTCCAAATATTTTCCATTGATAAAGACAACATGGATCATCAAAGAAATCACCAACTTTCAGTAATACGAGGGAGAATCATTGTACGAGGCATGGGAGCATTCATGGAGTTGCAAAGGAGCTGCCCCATCATAATCTACCTAGGGAATTTTTGTTACAAACATTTTATAATGGGGTCAATTCAACAACTAGAAGTGCCATTGATGTAGCTGTGGGAGGTTCATTGATGAAGAAGGCCATAGATGCTGCATATGACCTCAATGAAGACATGGCTGTTAACATCTACCTTTGGTACAATGAAAGGAGTGAACACTGCAGATGAAGGAACAGAAAGGAGTTATATCAACAGATTCAATAACTGCTTTATTTGCAAAAATTGCATCATTAAGAAAACAGGTATGTGATCTTCAACCTTCATCTAGTTCTTTGAAGTATAGGCATCAAAGTTGTGAGATTTGTGGGGCAGACAGTCATAATTCATTAGAATGTTATTTGATGAACACTAAAGGCATAAAACAAGCTCATTATTTAGGGTTCCAATAGAGGTCAGGTAATAACCCATATTCTGGTACTTATAATTCCAGATGAAAAAACCATATAAAATTTTCTTGGGCTATGTAGGAACTAATTGGAGACCTCAAAGACCCCCAAGACTTTAGGAAAAGGAACTTAACTCACATGTTGCCTTAGAATCAAAGTTTTTAGGTATTGAATCAAAGTTAAAGGCAAAAGTGGAAGCCCAAGCTGCAAGAATAGATTCTCAACTTTCACATCTAAGCTCCCAATTTTCAAAGATGATGGAACTGATAGGTATAATTGGATCGAAGGTGAACAATATTGAGGAGGCACCGGCACGAAGTGATCAAGCGCTGAAAAATTATCAAGTGAAAACTGATAAGTTGATTAAAAATTAAGCATCATCAATTTACGACCTAGAGGTGCAGATGGGTCAGCTGACAACCATAGTATCAACCAGACCCTTAGGTAACCTTCCCAACACTTCAGAACCTTATCAAAAAGAACATTTAAAGGCAATTTAGTTGAGAAGTGGAAAGGAGTTACCAGAGCCAATCTTGAAGGACGCTGTTGATCCATTGCAGAAAAGTCAGGAAAAAGGTAAGGAGAAAGTCAATAAGGAGGAGGAACCCCCATATGTTCCACCTCCACCATATGTTCCAAAATTACCATTTCCTGGAAGAGTGAGTTAGAATCTAGTGGAGACCCAATTCAACAAATTTTTGGAAAAGTTGAAGAAGTTGTATATGAGTTTTTCTTTGCCAGAAGTTTTGGAGCACATGCCCAAGTATCCTAAGTTCTTAAAGCAATTACTTTCTCCCAAGTGAACTTGGGATTCAAATCAGATAGTAGCATTGACAATCATTTGTAGCTCTATGGTCACGAACAATATGCCATCGAAACTAAAGGATCTAGGGAGTTTTACTATTCCTTGTATTGTTAATGGTGTTGAATTTTCTAAATGTTTATGTGATATTGGAGTTAGTACTAATCTACTACCACTATCTATTTTCAGGAAGTTGAACTTGGATGACATAATGCCAACATCAATGACAACTTAGTTAGCTTATCAGTCCATAAAGAAGCCTTTCGGAGTTGTTGAAGACGTTTTGGTAAAAGTAGATAAGTTTGTGATTCCTGCTGACTTTGTCGATCTTGATGTTGTTGAGGATAGAAATTGTCCATTAATTTTGGAACACCCATTTATAAATACTGGTCAAGCGTTAATTGATGTGAATAATGGTGTTCTAAATTTGCATATTGGTGATGAAAAAGTTGAGTTCACCATGAATAGGAGTTTGAAAAGCAGGGAGGAGTCGGATTGTTCTATGAAAATGGATGTGATGGATGAGTGTGTGGAGGAGATAACTGGTAGAATGATAAAAACAAAGAGTGAGATGGAGTTAGAATTGAATGAAGAAGATGAGAGTGGAAAGAGAGGGAAGGACGGAGAGGAAGAAAAGAAAAGTGAGGAGGAACCTTTGGTGAGGACCAAGCCACCCATACCACCTTCCAATGTGAGAGCACCCACCCTATAGTTAAAACCTTTACCTTCACACCTACGGTATACATTTTTGGGTGAAAATCAAACATTACCTGTGATTATTTCAAACCAGTTGAGTGATGAACAGGAGAGGAAGGCAGTAGAAGTTATAAGGAGGAGGATGAAAGCGATGGGGTGGCAGATATTAGACATCTGAGGGATAAGTCAGAGTATTGTGATGCATAGAATAAATCTCGAGGATGGATGTAAACCAGTTAGGGATAGGCAAAGGCGTTTGAATCTGCATATGCAAGAAGTTGTAAAACAGGAGATGATTAAGTTATTGGATGCAGGAATTATATAACCAATCTCAGACAGTGAATGGGTAAGTCTAATTCAGTGTGTTCCAAAGAAAGGCGGAACAACGGCGATGGAAAATGAAAATGGTAAGCTGGTTTCCACCCAAACAGTCATTAGTTGGAGAGTTTGTATTGATTATAGGAAGCTCAACCCAGTGACAAAGAAGGACCACTTCCTATTGCCTTTTGTGGACCAGATGATTGAATGAGTTACAGGACATGCATTCTACTATTTCTTGGATGGGTATTTCGGCTACAGTCAGACATTCATTTATCCACAGAATCAAGCTAAGACAACTTTCACATGACTATATGGTACTTTTGCATATAGACAGATGTCATTCGGACTTTGCAATGCCCCAACTATATTTTAGCGATGTATGACGGCCATTTTTACCGACATGATTAAGGATTTTTGGAGGTATTTATGGATGACTTTTTAGTGTATGGAGATTCCTTTGAGCAGCGTCTAATAAATTTAGATAAGGTTTCTCCAATGATGTGAAGAGGTCTATTTAGTATTAAATTGGGAAAAATGCCACTTCATGGTTCAGGAGGGAATAGTCTTGGGATACAGGAAATCTTATAAAGGCATTGAAGTGGATAAGGAAAAAACTGAAGTCATCGATAAACTTCCTCCGATAAGTAATGTTCAAGGGGTCCAAGCATTCTTAGGGCATGCCGAGTTTTGTCGTCGATTCATAAAAGGATTTTTCTTTAATTGCTAAACCCTTTACTCATTTGTTAGTTAAAAATGTTCCTTTCATTTTTTATAATGATTGTTTAGTTTCTTTTGACAGGTTAAAGAAGGCATTAACGTCAACATTAGTGTTACAACCACCATATTAGAGCTTGCCATTTGGGTTGATGTGCAATGCTAGCGAGTATGCAATTGGGTGTGTTCTAGGGCTGCGTAAGGATAAGAAGTTGCTTGTTATTCACTACACCAGCAAGACTTTGACGGATTCTCAAATTAATTATACCACGAAGGAAAAAGAACTGTTATCTATAGTTTTTGCTTGCGATAAATTTCATTCTTACTTAGTTCAAAAGTGATTGTGTATATAGATTATGCAGCTTTGAAGTACCTTTTCGCTAAAAAGGATGCCAAGCCTTGGTTGATTAAGTAGATCCTGCTCCTACAAGAATTCGATATCGAGATCAAGGATAAAAAGGGAGCAAAAAATTTCTTTGTTGATTACCTGTCAAGATTGGAAGGAGGGGAATCAAGCTTATAAGAGAAATCAATGAGCAATTCCCTGATGAGATGTTACTCTTGGTACAAGAATCAGACCATCGCTAGTATACCGACATTGCAAATTACATTACAGGTGGTATCCTTCTCCCTAATTTAACTTCCCAGCAATAAAAAAGTTTAAACATGATTGTAAGCAATACATATAGGAAGATCCACTTCTTTACAGAAATTGTGCAGATTGACTAATTTAGAGATGTTTTTTATAATGAAATTAATGTCATTTTAACTCACTTTCATAATTTTTCTTAGGCAGGACATTATGAAGCGAATAGGACAATCGCAAGGGTGTTGGAGTGCGGACTTTTTTGGCTAACATTGTTTAAGGATGCACAACATTGGGTGAAGAAGTGTAATAGGTGACAAAGAATTGGGAACATATAGAAAAGGGACGAGATGCCAATTTCTTCGATGCTGGAGGTTAAAGTCTTTGATGTTTAGGTTCTGGATTTCATAGGACGTTTCTGTCCGCATACGGAAATAAATATATTTTGGTAAGTGTTGATTATATATTGAAGTGGGTTAAGGTGATGGTGACACCAACAAATGATAGTAGAGTGGTGCAGAGGTTTATGAAAAATATTATCAATAAATTTGGTGTGCCGCAGGTGATTATCAGTAATGGAGGTACCCACTTTCAGAACAATCCAGTTGAAGCATTATTGAAAAGATATGGAGTACATCACAAGATAGCTACACCTTACCACCCCCAGACCAGAAGTCAAGTAGAGGTTGTAAACAGAGAATTAAAGAAAATCTTACAAAAGACTGTCAACAGTTCTAGGAAGGATTGGGTAATCAAATTAGATGATGTAGTATGGGCTTATAGGATAGCTTTCAAGACCAATATTGGGACAATGCCTTACAGGGTGATTTATAGGAAAGCTTGTTATTTACTTATGGATAAGGCCCACTGAGCTATCAAGGCCATAAATTGGGATCAGAAGGCAACTGGAGAAAAGAGAAAATTGCAGTTAAATGAGTTGGACAAATTAAGGCGACAAGCTTATGATCATGCCAGGTTTTACAAGGAAAAGGTAAAGAGGTGGCATGATGCACACATCAGGAAAAAGGAGTTCCATACAGGTGATATGTTTTTACTCTTCAACTCTAGACTCTGATTGTTTCCTGGAAAGTTAAAATCTAGATGGAGCAAACCTTTCACAGTAATTAATGCATTCCAATATGGAGTTGTGGAGTTGCAAAACAAGCATGGAGAAACTTTCAGGGTGAATGGCTACCGTTGCAAGCCCTACTATGGAGACCAAATGCCCACTGAGTGAGAAAGAATATTTCTCGGACCTCGCCCATCACCACAGAGTGATCAAAGTCTTGCTAGTGACTTTAAAAACTAGCATGAGTTGTTTTTGTTTATGTTTGTTTGATGTTTGTGTTTATATTTTATTTATGTTAGTATTTTCTATGATACAGGAAAAGAATAAGTAAAGTTTGAGCTGTGAGGAATACGCTAGCCACCACCAACACAATCCTCGACACTAATACCAACAAACTTTCTCATGCCTCTTTATTTATTCATTTATAATTTTTTTATATATTATGTGTGGTTGTTATTTGTTGTGTATCATTTTCACACATTGAGGACAATGTGTTGTTCAAGTATGAGTTACTGGTATGCAATTTGCATTACATATTACATGTCTTATTTAACTCCCCTTTTTTCCCATGTTTTACATGATTTTTCATGTTTTTGTGTTAATGTGCCAATTTTTTTCAATTTTTTTGTGAAATTATGTAATTGTGTGGATACTAGTCACTCAAATTTATGTGAATTAGCTTAATTTTGATCAATGTTGTTGAACTGGTGATATGTGTTAACTTAGGAAGTTAGATTATAAGTAGCTTTAACATAAACATGTTTGTTAATTAGGATAGGGCACTTGGTTTTACATTTAATGTTGCTAATTCACATGTAGTTACTATTAGAAGCTAATAAATCAGTAGACAATCTCAGTTTCCCTTTCATGAAAATAATAAGCTGAAAGACATGAAGTAGGTAAAAAAGAAAAGAGTGTGTGTTAATAACTATTCCCCTGACCCAAAAAGGGTTAAGAATAGAGCTAATAGCCAGTTGTGAGTTGTGATCTAGTTGAGTAACCGGAGGCATTCATCACAAATGTTTGTCTTTATGTCAAAAAGCTAGAATGACGCTCCAACTAAGTCAGCTTAATAAATAAAAGAACGTGGCCTAATTGACTAACTGGAGGCATTCATCACCAATGTTTGTCATCATGTCAAATAAGTCAACGTTACAAAAATGAGAAAAAGTGTGTGTAATAAAAACCCTACTGATTTGATAAATTAGCTAAAAATTTTCATGAAATGATAACTTGGATACTTAACCATTTAAATGATTGATAATTGTAAATGCATAAGTGACATAGGTTTTAAATGGAGTTATTTATATCTTGATCGATGTGTATGTTTATAATAAAGTACTGAGGCATAATGGAATAAGTCAATACATTGAACTTGTGATATAACTATCGTTTACGATTAAGTTGATTCCATAACATTCCAAGTCAGTGGCCATCAATTTTGACATTTTGTGTGTGTATGTTTTTGTGTATTTGTATTCTTCATATTATTTTTGTGTTTGATTTTGCTTGAAGAAAAGCAAAAGTTTAAGTGTGAGGGAGTTGATAGGTAGCATTTGTACATACTTTTCTTAGGATAATTTGTTAGTTAATCGTGATAAATTGATTGTTGTTAACTTATTTAGCTTATTTTTTCTCTTAGTTTCATATAATTTCATGATTATGTATGAATGTATGTGAATATGCATGAATGTGTCTGAATTAGGTCTTTAAGATTAATTTTTGCATGGCATTGTTGCACGTCTTTTTCTTACATTATGTTAGTATGAATTGCATATGTTTTGGGCATGATTAAGTGATTAATTTTTTTTGTTAATCTATAGGTTTGAAGGTGGTTTTGAGGGATGGAAGGATAGAAGAACCAAAGAGAAAGCAAGTCATGTGACCCAAAGGAAAGCTGAAATTTTCCTATACCGACCCATCACCAATGTTAAGCTTTCGCAAGATACATTTATTACTTTGTGTATTTCGTATTTGATTCAAAGAAAAAGGATAAAATCAGTTTCAAATTGGGGAAATAAAGGCCCAATTCGGATAAGAAATCAATAAGATATCACAGATTGAAGTCATGACAGAAAATAGAGTATTATGGAAAATTCCAGCTGGCAACTTCCTCCTTCCTATGTCGTTTTAAGAATTAAATGGGGTATAAAAACTCAATTTTAAACCTTAGAAAGTAGAAGGTCGTGAAAGACATCCAAGGGAGAGACAAGAACGCATTTTTTAAAGAAAAACCAAGAGAAGGTGGAATCAAAGGATTTCAAGGAGACATAAAGCTGCCACCATAGAATTCCAGCTTTGCTCTTCAACATATAAGCCTTACTTCTTCTCTTTCTTGATTCTTTGTTGTATTTTTTTTATTGAGAAGGATCTATGGATATGTTATGAACATGTTGGATGAGATTTTTATGGGTTTAAGTAGTTATTAGGGTTTTTATTGCCTAAACTATGTAGTACCTCATTTTATTCAATGTTATGGATATGTTTGATGTTGTTTGAAGTTTATGGCATATCGCTATCCATACTTAGCTCACATAAAGATATAGAGTTAAGAAATATGTTATTAAGCTCCATGAGAGTGGGCTTACACCAAGAATACTCCATATATCAAGTTACCTTGCCATCTGGAGAGAGGTTGTCCAAAAATCTGTTCATATCCTTTTAATGGTTAAGTGAAAAATGGGAAGTAAGAGCTTACATGATTCATTTACTTCATTAAAAAAGGCTTATTTGGTTCAAGTAATGAAAGTAAAAGAACCAGGAAATTAGGAAATTTTGGACTAAGCATAATTAACATTACTAAAGTGAGAGAATACATAGTTAGGTAATGACAATCCTAAGTTGTTAAATTGATACTTTGATTCACCATTTTCTAAATTTATGTTCTGACTTTTGTGACAACCATAAAGTGTGTATGTATGACTCTTAAATTTTATATTTTTGATCTTTCAAAACTAATTATTTGAGTTTCCTGAACAAGACGAAATTTGGATCATTTTGATGACTAACCAATCCCTATGGGACGATACTTATCTATGGTACGATTTCCAATCTGTATACTTATAGGATAAGAGGTTTTAATTTAAAATTTGGAAAATTACCTATCAAGTTTTTGCCGTCGTTGTTAAGGATTGCGTCTAACATCGAGTTTAGTTTGAATTGTTTTAATTTAGGTTTTCTTTTCATTTTTACTTTGATATTCTTTTTTGGTGTGTAATAGGTGTATGCACACTAGGAGTGCAGGAGTTGCAGAGAACTTGTGAGAACTTGACATCACCAAGTAGAAAAGGAATTGAGAAAGGTAAGGAGACAAGATCAAATTGAGCAAATAATGGCTGAACAGAGGGAATAAGGTGGTGAAGAAAGAACTTTGATGGACTTTATGAGGCCAGGGTTTAACTCGAACCAGCAAGGAATTGCTAAACCACCGGTGAATGCGAACAATTTCGAAATCAAGCCTGCTTTACTTAATATTTTGCAAAGCAATGTTCAATTTTATGGTTTGGCACATAAGGATCCTAATACTCACATTGTCAATTTTTTGGAAATTTGTGATACTTTCAGGCAAAAAGGGTTATCGGAAGATGCAGTGAAGATGAGATTGTTTCCCTTCACACTAAAGGATCGAGTAAAGGCATGGATGAACTCTCTTACTCCAGAACAAGTCAGAACATGGGACCAGTTGGTGCAAGCCTTTTTTTTCCAAATATTTCCCATTAACAAAGACAACAAGGATCATCAAGGAAATCACCAACTTTCAGCAATACGAGGGAGAATCATTGTATGAGTCATAAGAGCGTTTCAAGAAGTTGCCCCCGTCATAATCTACCCAGGAAACTTTGCTACAAACATTTTATAATGGGGTCAATTTAGCAACCAGAAGCACCATTGATGTAGCTGCAGGAGGTTCATTGATGAAGAAGACTATATATGCTGCATATGACATGATTGAAGACATGGCTGCTAACAACTGCCTTTGGTATAATGAAAGGAGTAAACCACTGCAGATGAAGGAATAGAAAGGAGTTATGTTAGCAGATTCAACAGTTGCTTTATTTACAGAAATTGTATCATTAAGGAAACAGGTAAGTGATCTTCAACCTTTATCTAGTTTTTTGAAGTATATACACCAAAATTATGAGATTTGTGGAGTGGACAGTCATAATTCATCAGAATGTTATTTGATGAGCATTAAAGGCACAGAACAGGCTCATTATTTAGGGTTCCAACAAAGGTCAGGTAATAACCCATATTCTGGTACTTATAATGATGGATGGAAAAACCATCCAAATTTTTCTTGGGCTAACCCTATAGGAACTAATTGGAGACCTCAAAGACCCCCAGGATTTCAGGAAAAGGAAAGTAACTCACACGTTACCTTAGAGTCAAAGTTTGGAGGTATTGAATCAAGGCTAGAGGCAAAAATGGAAGCCCAAGCTACAAGGACATATTCTCAACTTTCACAACTGAGCTCCCAATTTTCAAAGATGATGGAAGTGATGGGTACAATTGAATCGAAGGTGAACAATATCGAGAAGGCATAGGCACGGAGTGCTCAGGCGCTGAAAAGTTATCAAATGAAGACTGATCAGTTGATTAAAAATCAAGCATCATCAATTTACAAACTAGAGGGGTAGATCCGTCAGTTGGCAACCACAGTATCTACCAGACCCCCAGGTAACCTTTTTAGCACTTCAGAACCTTATCAGAAAGAACATTTAAAGGCACTACAAGAGTTAAGAGTACTCGGGAAGTACACGGAAGAAGAATGGGGTAGGTATCCTGGTGGTCAAGGAACTTATAAATAGAGTGGTGGGGATTACAAGGATAAATGATAGGATTATGGTGGCTAAAATTGTTTATAGCAATGTGGTTCTCAATGTCGTTTGTGCGTATACACCTCAAGCGGGTTCAGACATATAGCAAAAATGCCTATTCTGGGACGTGCTACAAGGGGTGATGCAACAATTCGCTGATAGGGAGCAGATCATCCTTGGAGGTGATTTTAATGGGCATATAGGAGCTGGTACGGACGGATATACAGGTGCCCATAGGGACTTCGGATACGGCATTAGAAATGATAATGGGATTGCTTTATTAGATGTGGTCGTGGCATATGAGTTAGTCATAGCGAATTCCCTTTTTAAGAAAAACAAAGCGCACTTCGTAACTTTTCAGAGTAGCACCTCCAAGACACAAATAGATTATCTCCTTATCAGGAGTGGTGACAGATCATGGTGCAAAGATTGCAAAGTACTGCCGGCTGCATGCATATCGACTCAACATAAATTTCTAGTTCTAAATTTCGGGATTAAAGGATGGAGGTCACAGCTTTTTACCGTGCAATATCGTAGAATTAGGTGTTGGAGGTTAAGAGGGGACAAGATGGAACGATTTAAGACACAAGTTTGGTCAAATGCAACATGGTCTGTGAGCGGGGATGCAAATCTGATGTGGAAGGGTGTCGCCTCTGTAGTGCATTCAACTGCCACAAATCACCTAGGGGTTCCCAAAGGGCAAGGAGGAGGGCGGATGGAAGGTTGGTGGTGGTCGGGTGAGGTCCAGGGGACTGTTAAGGCAAAGAAGAGAGCTTTTAAAGATCTTTTAGCTAGTTCAACGGAGGCAGGGAGGGAAATTAACAGAGTAAGGTATGGATTGGCAAAACGGAAGGCTAAGAAAACTATCGCAGTGGCGAGAGGGGAAGCATATGAGACTATGTATAGGGATTTGGATACGTTAACAAAAGATTTTCAAGCTAGCACGAGATAGGGCACGTGGGACGAAGGATTTCAACCAAGCTTATTATATACGGGATGAAGCAGGACAGGTACTCACAGAGACCCAGGACATCAAGAGGAGATGGCAGAGATACTTTCATGGCCTGTATAACGAAAAGATAGTGGGCAACGTAGAGTTAGGAGACAGGTGCGCATAGGTAAGGATTACGAGGGGGGAAATTACGAAGGTGTTGAGAGGGATGGGGAGCGGAAGGTCTATGGGGCCAGACGAGATCCCCATAGAGGTATGGAAACAGTTAGGAGTTGTCGGTATTGTATGGTTAGTTCAACTCTTCAATGTGATTTTAGAGTCAGCCAAAATACCAGATGAATAGAGATTAAGTAGGTTGATCCCCTTATACAAGGCCAAAGGGGACATCCAAGAATGTCACAACTATAGAGGCATCAAATTATTAAGTCATACCATGAAG
>JANZXP010000196.1:12158380-12180364 GCA_027576715.1 Erythroxylum flavicans | reverse complement strand
GAGCCATTTCTTCTATCCAAAATCACAACAACTACTCTTCCTCTAGAGCGTCTTAGCAACTAAGCCTCCTCTCTCATAACTGAAAAGCCACGTTGCAATTTTGAAAAGTTTTGCAAACTCAGTAAGTTAACAATCCTCGATAGTTCACTCATATCACATAACACAAATAGTTCATATTTCAAATTCACGTATAATTCATGTCATCATATAATGCACATCATTTCACTAATTATCATATAGCATCATATAACGCTTTGTTCACTTATTTCACATTTCACATTCAGAATAGTTCGACAAATTATTTCGATCATTTAGATCACACATATCAAATGTATATGCAATGCACATGTGACTCGCATTCAATTATTACGTTGGTGTGACCGAGTGCCTTTTTTACTATCTCGTATCTATTGTGGATACCGAGACCATTAATAACTATCCCGTATTCGTTGGAGATACTGGGCCTATTATATATAATGAGCCAGAGGCTCTTACCACTTTCTAAGCTTTAAGCTCTTTTTCACTGGTGACTTAGTCACAACTGTCTTTATATTATCATACATTCATGTAATGAAATGCATCATGTATTCAATCAATTACTTGTGCTTCATTTTTCACATTCACATTTTTCATCAGACGTTTCCAATATGTTTTTCATGCATCAAACGCCTCGAACATTTAATGTCTGGAATCAATACATTCACATCACATAATAATTCATTATAGAAATTTTAAACAAGACAATAAAACAATGTGAGACCATCTAGGTTACACACAATATGCTCCAGATAGCAATTACCTCAATGTCCCGATAACGTCTTTATGTTATCGCTCTAATTGCTCTTCTATATCATGCAACACATACATATTTACACATTACTTATTTGCACCATTACATAAACACTCAATCATACACATATTTATATGTGTTATGTATAATTCATACTCAATGACAATCTTGTGTATATTACCTTAATACATATCTCATAATCATTTAACATTATCTTTCAATCATTATTTAATACCTAATACACTTTACTCGCTTTAATCACCTAATTCATCATCAACTAGGTTCATTCAAGATCTCATTTAAGCCTAAACACATCATAAGGAAGTACCTTAACATTAGTTGATTCAAACATCACTCAAAAGACAATCTTTTTACTTCATTTGTCTACCCACGATCATGGTGTCCCTCCCACAGTTGTGACAGAAACTCATGGGATTGGCCACGATCATGAGGTTTCTGCCATAATCGTGACAGAATCATATTCTTGCCTAGCCACGATCATGGGGTGAGGGCCACGATCATGTATCGTGACAGAACTATATTCTTGCTAGGCCATGATCGTGGGGTGAGGGTCACCATCATACCCCGCAGCTTCTTCCTCCATTCACATGAATTCAACACATATACTAACAACAATTTCACTCCAACGTTTCCAGTATTAACATCCATTTATACAACTTCATTACATACTAATTCAACCACCAAATTAGTTGCATTAAAATCTACAAAACTCAAGTCATTTAATTCATCATCTTTTACTTAATCTCATTTATTAATGAAATCCTATCTTGAATGCATTTCTAACTTTCTCCTTACTATATTCAAGACATCTCATGTCAAAATAATCATTTCTACTTCATTTTTCTCTTCATTCTTAGCTCCATTTCAGTTCAATATCAATCACAAACAAATTTAGAACTCATGGTTGATCATAAACATAAAAACAGAACATTCATACATACACATACATCATTAATTTTCTACACATGTTCAACTTCATTTTCACCTTCATTTCCTCTCTAAATTATCACACTAATTCTTCTCATTTCAAGACACTACACTACTCCTTTTCTTTAGCTTTAAATTCATTTTAGTTTGCCTCTAAAACAACTAAAGAGATACATGTTATTATATCAAGAAAATAGCACATAAAAACATTCATTTATCTATTAAATTTTTTGCACTTTTTTCTACACCATTTTAATGATCTTTCTATTCCAAACTCATCTCTACAACAATTTATGAAATATTGATCATCATAAACATAAAAATAAGACATCAATGTGTTAATTTCTTCACTCACATTATAGCCTACGGTCAACTCCATTTAACTCATCAATCTAACATCATACATGTTTCATTCAATAAATCATAAAGAATAATATGCTACTTACTTATTTTAGCTTCAAGATCTTCAAATGTCACTTGAACCTAGCTTCCCAACATTATACGATCATCAACATGGAGGTGGGGTAGGTTAGGTTTTTTGTGGCAAGTGAAGAAGACAATAAAATGGAAGTAGCAAGTGAAAAATGAGGACAAGGTATAATGTTGTTGGAGGTGGGTAAGTGTGATGGAAGTGAAGAAGATTGAAGAAGATGAAGAAGATCACGAAGAGAAGAAGAAAGCAAAAAATAAAACAATTAAATTAGTCTTTCATTTAGAAGAAATATCGTGGGTTAAGACATGGTATAGCAAGCGACACTTGTCACTTGCCACATGTCCATTTTCTATGGATCTCACTTGGTTCTCTTTATTAACTAGTCCATTTCTCTCTAATTTCTACTCCAATTGTCACCCAATTTTCTATGACATTTGTCATTAAATCGTAAAATCATTTATCAAAATTTCTACCACCCTTTGACTCTTATTTCTACTACCATTTATCAATGGTCTTGCCACTTAGTATTTTTCCTTGTCTAAAAATACTCAAAATTTCAGAAATTTTTAAATTTCCATAAAAAATTCTAAATCAACATTTATACTCACCAAATCAATTTTCAAGATATATAATCCACAATTTATATCATAATTATATTAAAATCAATTATACCCAGAAATGTCAAATGAATGTATGTACAATCATTATAATGTGTGCAAAATTTAATATTCACATGTGTGTGTATGGTATATTATGCATGAGCATGAAATGCACTTTCTAACTTCTCAATAATATCTCTCATGTATATTATTCTAAGGTTCTAACCCTTAGCATGAGAAATCGAGATGTTACAATTCTCCCCCTTTAAGAAATTTTGTCCACAAAATTCTTACCTGATTGTTCGAATAAGTGGAGATATTGTTTCCTCATATGCTCTTTTGTTTCCCATGTAGCTTCTTCACTTAAGTGATCCTTCCAAAGGACTTTCATCAATGGAATTACCCAGTTTCTCAATTATTTTGTCTGATATCTCACTATCTTGATCGGCTCCTCAATATAACTCAAATTACTCAAAACGTCAACCTCTTGAGTTGGTAATATGTGCATCGAATTAGACCGATATCTCCTGAGCATACTCACATGGACCACATTGTGTATCTGAGACATCTCAACTGGTATGGCTAATTTGTATGCCAATGGTTCAATCCTCTCAATGATTTCATACGGACCAATATATCTAGGGCTCAGCTTACCCTTTTTACCAAATCTTAGCACTCCTCGCTAAGGCGATACTCTCAAAAACACTTTGTCTTCTAATCTGTATTTCATATCCCTTCGATGCTGATCTACAAAAGCCTTCTGTCTATCTTGAGCTACAAAAGCCTTCTATCTATCTTGTATCAATTCTGGGCCTTTTACCATTCTTGGACCCTCTTCATCCCAATACAGAGGTGAACGACATTTTTTACCATACAATGCCTTATACGGTGCCATTCCGATACTAATGTGATAATGGTTGTTGTAATCAAATTCTTTCAAGGCTATATATTGATCCCATGCTCCTTGAAACTCTAATACATATGCCTGAGCATATCCTCAATAGTCTTAACATCCTTTCACTCTATTCATCTGTTTGAGAATTAAATGCAGTATTGAAGTTTAACTTCATACCCAAAGTTGACTGTAAACTCTTCCAAAATCTCGAAGTAAATATGGGATCCCTATCCCATACAATAGATACTAGAACCCCATACAACCTCACTACCTCGTTCACATACCTCTGGGCTAACTGATCTAGTGAGTTATTCCCTCTTACTAGTAAAAAATGGGCCAACTTTTTCAATTAGTCCACCACAACCTATATAGCATCTTATTGCCTCAGAGTTTTTGGCAATCCCATAATGAAATCCATTATAATTCGCTTCCATTTTCACTCTGGAATAGGTAACAAATGTAGCTTCCCAACCGAAGCCTGATGCTTAGCCTTAATCTGCTGGCAAGTTAAACATTTAGCAACATATTCTGCTACTTCTTTCTTCATCCCTGGCCACCAAAAATGCTACTTCAGTGTGTTATACATCTTGGTGGTACTAGGATGCATAGTATAAGCAACTATATGAGCTTCCTTTAAAATTTCCTTTCTTAATTAATCCACATCGGGTACACACTGTCTCTACTTCAACTATAGTGTCTCATCTCTTAATTCAAATTCAGAATTTGGG
Source organism: Erythroxylum flavicans (assembly GCA_027576715.1). Classification (NCBI taxonomy): domain Eukaryota; kingdom Viridiplantae; phylum Streptophyta; class Magnoliopsida; order Malpighiales; family Erythroxylaceae; genus Erythroxylum; species Erythroxylum flavicans. The sequence goes on along the minus strand of JANZXP010000196.1, from coordinate 12,175,971 downwards.
TTCACTTTTAACTTCTCAATAAGCTTCATCATTTCGAGATCTTTACTCTGAACTTTTCAGATTCTATCATGCAACAGTAGTCTCAGTCTCAGTGTGGCTATCAATGCCTCATTCTGCCCTAGATTTAACTCAACATTGAAGACTCTTAATTGAACCAGACTCGATAACCTTGATATTTGCACTTGAGCTATACTGCTATCTGATTTTCTACTTAAAGCATCTGCCACCATATTGACTTTTCCCAGATGATACTCAATGGTGTAGTCATAGTTTTTTAGCAGTTCTATTCATCTCATCTGTCTCATATTCAATTCTTTTTTACTCAATAGATACCTCAAGCTCTTATGATTAGTATGTATCTGGAATATCTCTTAATACAAATAGTGTCTCCATATCTTTAGAGCAAAAACCACTGCAACAAGCTCTAAATTATATACTAGATAACTAATCTCGTAAGACCTTAATTGTCTCGATGTATAGGCTATTACTTTGCCATTCTGCATCAGTACACATCTCAATCCTTGATGCGAAGCATCAATGTAAACCACATAACCTCTAGTTCCATATGAAATAGTCAACACCGGTGTCGTAGTCAACTAATGTTTCAACTCTTCAAAACTCCTCTAATATTCGTCATTCCATCTTAAAGACATATTCTTCCTCAGGAGTTTAGTCAGAGGGGCTGAGATCAATAAGACAAAATGATCTAAGTAGGGTTGAAATACCTTATTCATCAAAGCCATAAATACTGCTGGGGCATTAGTTAACACAAACGACATTACTAAAAACCCAAAATGCCTATACCTGCTTTTGAATGCACTTTTCTGTACATCAGCCTCTGCTATCTTCAACTGATAGCACCCAAACCTCAAGTCTAAATTAGAGAACACTCGCGCTCCTTACAACTGATTAAGCAAATCATCTATTCTAGGCAACGGGTACTTGTTATTCACTATTACCCGATTCAGTTACCTATAATCGATACACAGTCTTAGAGTCCCATCTTTCTTCTTCACAAACAAGACTAGAGCTCCCCATGGTAATACGCTAGGTTTGATGAAACCTTTTTCCAACAATTCCTATAACTGAGCCTTTAATTCCTTCAGATCCACAGGTACCATCTTGTATGGAGGAACTCATGAATGAGATCAGTCTGGCCGGCACTACTTTACTAATACCTCTGAATACTGCTTTCGACTGATTAGGAGATTCTATTATTAACTCCTTAGTATAGCAGTTCATGATAGCCCTATGAGTAGTGAGCCAATCCATGCCTAGAATAATATCTATCTCCCTTAACTGTAATACAAACAAATCTGCCTCCAATTCTGCCTGATCAATTCGGATCAAACACCTCTCACAAACTTCATTTATTACTGTAGTACTACCTATTTGTGTACTCACCTCTAATCCATATTTTAGTAGTTCTCTGTCACAATGCAACCTAGATGCCATATGTGGTGCGATAAAAGAATGCATAAATCCAAGATCTAGCAATGCAAAAGTCTCATAAGTAAAGATATTTAACATACCTGTAATGACATCTGGAGAATTCTGAGTCTCCTATCTGGTTATTGCATAAAATCTAGCTTGAGACTATGGTTGATTACTCCACACCTCAGTATTGATAGTAGGACTCGTAGAACTCATTTTTCCTCTACCATGGCCTCTCTGTCCAGATCCACAAACTCGACTCTACTAGATAGTCGTTTCGGTTACTATTCCTCCTCTCCTTCTAGACTGTACTTCATAAATAATAGAACAGTCTCTGATCTAGTGATCAAAAGAGTCGCATCGAACGCAAGCTCCAGATAGTTTTCAGTAGTCACCAATGTACTTCTTCCCACAATGCTCACAATTAGGTAGTTGTCCCGATATTGCACTTTTTCCACTGCAAGATTACATATAACTACCTGTCTGTCTAAACCCCGACTGTCTTGATCTAGTCTATAGTCGAGAAGATCTGTTCTAGCACTTACTAAACCTTCTACCAGAACTACCCTAAGATTCACTAGGCCTCTTCATTCTAAACTCTTCTTTATATTCCCCTTGATCATCTCTCAATAGCTGCTCCATTCAGATCGAGGTTACTCTCAACTCTGAGAAACTACTTAAGTTCGTAATAGCCAGCTTCGTTTGAATTTCCATATTTAGCCCATCTTCAAATCTCCTGCACTTGTCTTCCTCAGTAGGAATCAAGGCAGTACCATAACCTATTAGTTCATTGAACTTTATCTCATACTCTGTCATAAAAAGATTGCCCTACTTCAAATTCAAAAATTCTTTCATCTTTCTCGGTAGATTTTGGGCATGTAGTTCTCCTTGAAGACCTTCAAAAAGTCTTCCCACCTTAATTTACAAGCTTGGTGATACTACCTAGAACAGTCTTCCACCATTGGTATGATGAGCCTTGCAGTAATGAGATTGCATAGTCAAACTTCTTGTCCAACTCTCAATCCATCTGATCGAAGACTCTCCGTTCTCTTTAGCCATCCTTCGGCCTCTGCAGGGTCTATACTTTCGTACAAGTCCACAACCCCCTGCTTTCTCAGTTTATTGTACCTCCTTTCCCTTCTCTTAGGAATTCTTAGAGGCATTCCTTCAGGTCAAGATACTGAAGACTCTCTACTAGCTCCTACTGATTATAGGTTAGTTGATTGTCCCACTTGATCACCTATAGTGGATGACATATAATAGACAATAGCTTTGATTACTATCTGCATTTCTCAAGATATTTAATGTCTAATGTTCCTATATATCCCTATGGATGCCAAACCATGCCCAGATACCAAGCATTATAGCACCCCACTCCCGTCTGACACGTGCCCGTACATCCTTCTTACATTCGAGTACATGCCCGATGGAAGCAATGCGCTAGAGCAACCACTTTCACTTATCTCATGGCATTATAAATTAAAATAAGAATATCACAATATCTAAAAACCCAATTCCTTATTTTCATCATAAAAACATAAGGTACAATGTAATATTACATATATCATCCATATCGATACAATATCTAATCAGAGTTTACAACTCAGTTTATACAATCTACATGAAGGAGGAATTATATAAAAATCTATCTATATCCTTCAGTCTTAGCTGACCGACCTTTGAGTCATTTCTTCTATCCAAAAACACAAGAACTACTATTCCTATAGAGTGTCTTAGCAATTAAGACTCCTCTCTCGTACCTGAAAAGCCACGTTGTACTTTTGATGAGTTTTGCAAACTCATTGAGTTAACCATCCTCAATGGTTCACTCATATCACATAACACAAACAGTTCAGATTTCAAATTCACATATAATTCATGTCATCATATAATGCACATCATTTCTCCAATTATCATATAGCATCATATAACACTTTGTTCACTTATTTCACATTTCACATTTAGAACAGTTCGACAAATTATTTCAACCATTTAGTACACACATATCAAATGTATATGCAATAAACATGTGACTCACATTTAATTATTACGTTGTTATGACTGAGTGCTTTTTTCACTGTCCCGTATCTATTGTGGATATCGGGCTCATTAATAACTGTCCCGTATCTATTGGGGATACAGGGCTCATTATGCATAATGAGCCAGAGGCTCTTACCACTTTCTAAGCTTTAAGCTCTTTTTCACTAGTGACTCCGGTCATAACTACCTTTACCTTATCATGCATTCATGCAATGAAATGCATCATGTATTCAATCAATCACTTGTGCTCAAATTTTCACATTCACATTCACATTTTTCATTAGACCTTGGTCTGGCATTCAACTATTAAATTTGGTACACTTATTTCTGTCCAATTCGCATACAATGAGCACTTCTAATATGTTTTTCATGCATCAAACTCCTCGTACATTCAATGTCCAGAATCAATACATTCACATCATATAATAATTCAACACAAAAATTTTAAACAAGACAATAAAACAATATGAGACCATCTAGGTTACTCATAGTATGCTTCAGATAGCTATTGTCTCGATATCCTGGCAACATCTAGATGTTGTTGCTCTAATTGCTCTTCTATATCATGCAACACATACACATTTACACGTTACTTATTTTCACCATTACATAAACACTCAATCATACACATATTTATATATGTTATGTATAATGCATGCTCAACAAAAATTCTGGGTATATTACCTTAATACACATCTTATAATCATTTAACATCATCTTTCAATCATTCTTTAATACCTAATACACTTTACTCACTTTAATCACCTAGTTCATCATCAGCTAGGTTCATTCAAAATCTCATTCAAGCCTAAATACATCATAAGGAAGTACCTTAACATTTGTTAGTTCAAACATCACTCAAAAGACAACCCTTTTACTTCATATGCTTGCCCACGATTGTGGTGTCCCGGGGGGTTCCGCCATGATCTTGACAGAACCATACTCTTGCCAGGCCACGATCATAGGGTGAGGGCCATGATCATGCCCTGCAGTTTCTTCCTCCATTCACACGAATTCAACACATATACTAACAATAATTTCACTCCAAAATTTTCAATATTAACCTCCATTTGTGCAACTTCATTACATGCTAATTGAACCACCAAATTAGTTTATTAAAGTTCACAAAACTCAACTCATTTGATTCATCATCTTTTACTTAATCTCATTCATTAATGAAATCCTATCTTGCTTGCATTTCTAACTTTCTCCTTACTATATTCAAGACATCTCATGTCAAAATAATCATTTTTACTTCATTTTCCTCTTCATTCTTAGCTCCATTTCAGCTCAATATCAATCACAAACAAATTCATAACCTATGATTGATCATAAACACAAAAATAGAACATTCATACATATACATACATCACCAACTTTCTGCACATGTTCAACTTCATTTTCGACTTTATTTCCTCTATAAATTATCACCTTAATTCTTCTCATTTCAAGACACTACACTTCTCCTTTTCTTTAGCTTTAAACTTATTTTATTTTACCTTTAAAACAACCAAAGAGATACATGTTATTATACCTAGAAAATAGAACATAAAAACATTCATTTATTTATCAAATTTTTTGTACTTTTTTCTACACCATTATAATGATATTTCTATTCCAAACTCATCTCTACAACAACTTATGAAATACTGATCATCATAAACACAAAAACAAGACATCAATGTGTTCATTTCTTCACTCACATTATAGCCTATGATTAACTTCATTTAACTTATCAATCTATCTTTATACATGTTTCATTCAATAAATCATAAAGAACAATATGCTACTTACTTGTTTTAGTTTCAAGATCTTCAAGTCACACTTAACCCTAGCTTCTGAACATCATATGATCATCAATATGGAGTTGGGGTAGGTTAGGTTTTTTGTGGCAAATGAAGAAGACAATAAAATGGAAGTATCAAGTGAAAAATGAGCATAAGGTTTAATGTTGTTGGAGGTGGGTAAGTGTCATGGAAGTGAAGAAGATTGGAGAAGATGAAGAAGATCACGAAGAGAAGAAGAAAGAAAAAGATAAAACAATTAAATTGGTCTTTCATTTAGAAGAAATATCATGGCTTAAGACATGGTATGGCAAGTGACACTTGTCACTTGTCACATGTCCATTTTCTATGGGTCTCACTTAGTTCTCTTTATTAACTAGTCCATTTCTCTCCAATTTCTACTCCAGTTGTCTCCCAATTTCCTATAACATTTTTCAATAAATCATAAAGTGATTTATCAAAATTCTACTGCCCTCTTATTTCTACTACCATTTATGAATGGTCTTGCCACTTGGCATGTTCCTCGTCCAAAAATACTCAAATTTTTAGAAATTTCTAAATTTCCCTCAGAAATTCTAAATCAACATTTATACTCACCAAAATCAATTTTCAAGACATATAATCCACAATTTATATCATAATTACATTAAAATCAATTATACCCAAAACATGTCAAATGAATGCATGTACAATCATTATAATATGTGCAAAAATTAATATCACATGTGTGTGCATGGTATATTATGCATGAGCATGAAATGCACTTTCTAACTTCTCAATAATATCTCTCATGTACAGTATTCTAGGGTTCTAACCCTTAACATGAGAAATCGGGATGTTACATTATGTATGAACGTATGTGAATATGAAATAATGTGTGTGAATTAGGTCTTTAAGATTAGGTTTTGCATGAATTTTGCACAACATTGTTGCACATCTTTTTCTTACATTATATTGGTATGAATTGCATTTGTTTTGGGCATGATTAAGTGATTAATTTTGTTGTTAATCAATAGGTTTGAAGGTGGTTTTGGGGGATAGAAGGATAGAAGAACCAAAAAGAAAGCAAGTCATGTGACCCAAAGGAAAGCTGGAATTTTCCTAGGCCGACCCATCACCAATGTTAAGCTTTCGCAAGATACAATTCTTATTGGATTTTTTATTTTTAATCCAAAAAAAAGGAGAAACTCAGTTTCAAATAGGAAAAAAAGGCCCAATTTGGATAAGAAATTAGTAAGATGTCATGGATTGAAGGCAAGACAGAAAAATAGTTTTCTGGAAAATTCTAACTAGCAACTTCCTCCTTCCTACGTCATTTTAAGCATTAAATGGGGTATAAAAACTCAATTTTAAACTAGAAAAAAAGAGGTCGTTCAAGACATTCAAGGGAGAGAACAGAACTCATTTTTGAGAGAAAAACCAAGAGAATTCAAGGTACAATCAAAGGATTTCAAGGAGACACAAAGTTGTCACCATAGAATTCCAACTTTACTCTTCAAAATATAAACCTTACTTCTTCTCTTTTCTTGCTTCTTTATTGTATTTTGATGATTGATAAGGATGTATGGATATGTTATGAACATTTTGGATGAGATTTTGATGGAATTCTAAGTAGTTATTAGGGTTGTTATTGCCTAAACTATGTAATACCTCACTTTATTCAATGTTATGGATGTCTTTGATGTTGTTTGATGTTAATGGTATATGGCTGTCCATACTTAGCTCACATAGAGATATGGAGTTAAGAAATATGTTAATAAGTGACATGAGAGTGGGCTTACACCAAGAATACTCCATATATCAAGTTACCTTGCCATTTGGAGAGAGATCTCGAATGGAAAAGTGGCTGTCCAAAAATCTATTCATATCCTTTTAATGGTTAAATGAAAAATGGGAAGTGAGAGCTTACATAATTCATTTACTTCATTAAACAGGACTTATTTGGTTCAAGTAATGAGAGTGAAAGAACCAGGACATTAGGAAATTTTGGACTAAACATAATGAACATTGCTAAAGTGAGAGAACACATAGTTAGGTAATGATAATCCTAAGTTATTAAATTGATACTTTGATTCACCATTTTCTAAATTTGTGTTCTTACTTTTGTAACAACCCTAAAGTGTGTATGTATGACTCTTAATTTTTATATTTTGGATCTTTAAAATATAATTATTTGAGTTTCTTGAATAAAACAAAATTTGGATCATTTTAATGACTAACCAATCCCTATGGGACTATACCTATCTATATTGTGATTTTCGATCTGTATACTTGCAGGACAAGAGGTTTTAATTTAAAATTTGGAAAACTACCTATCAAAACATATGAAAAATTCCTATACATATTTCACATCTAAGTATGTACGTCCATGCCGAAACAAACAAATTACCCATTCACCTATGCCTTTTACATTAAGTATCATTATGTCTCTTACTATATTTAGATGCACTTAATTCGTTATGTTCACTTCTTAATACACCTTACACATGCTATAATACTTATAAGGGGCATTACAATTAGGGCTTAAAATGTACCTTTAGCTAACTTAAATTTTAGTAGAAATATTAGGGGATAAAACATACATTTTTCCTAGAGAAGAAAAGTGATTATTTAGTGAAAAGCATAAGGACTCACCAATAAGATAAATTTTGGAATAAGAAATAGAAAAGCAATTAAAAGATATAAAACTAGAGAGTAACCAAACCTGATTCAAAGGTAAAGTTTTAATGCCAACTTATGTGATAAGAATAAAACCTAGAGAGTTTACTGACAAGATTACAATCTTACTAAAAAAGCTAAATAAGATTTTTAGGAAACTCACCCATTGATTTGAATGTCACAAAGAAAGAATTATTTAATAAATTCTGAAATTCAATAAAGAACAAAGGACAAATGCACTTATATATCTCAAATATAAAAAAATCCGATGTTAAAAAACTATTTACAGTGCTCCTTTAGATAATATAAAATTAGAATTTCAATAATGAACACGACCTAGGACATAATCATATTGTAGAGCATGATGGATACTAGAATTTTGGCATTAAATGATATAGGTACCATGTCTTCAAGAAATCATTCTCAACATTAACATAGCTTAATATAGAGAGGGACACAAGCTACAACACAAATTATATCTAAGGTCATGTTCATCTAAGGTCATGTTCAACCAAAGATGAATTTTATTAGTCCAAATCTTCATTAACATTAGCTTACATCTTGTTAATTAATTATTGATCTCCTTTTGAATCTACTAAACCTCCTAAAGTAATTTTTGACATGATCTTTGAAGCTTGACTTGTATACATGTCTTGGATCAGCCTATTCAAAGACTTTTTAACCTTTTTACTTTTACCTTTTATAATTGGTCCATTAGGCATATATATTGGGTCCTTTAATAAGCTAGTTGCACTTGTATCATATGCTCTTGTATATATCCATTTCTAAAGAAGCTATTGAAGTATTTTTAGTCAGAGACTTCAATAATCAAAGACTTATTTATTATGTTAAATAAGTTATCAGGGACCCTATACTAGATATCCAAAGGTTGAAGAAGTCATCTTAACTCTAATAACAACCACCAAAAAGCTCAAACGTTACTTCCGTTCACATGTATTAAATTTTATCATATACATGCCTCTTTAATAGATTCTTCACAAACTTAAAGTTTGTGGAAAATCATCAAATGGTTTATTAACTTAAGTGAATTTGAAATTTGTTTTATTCTAAAAAATAACAAATGATTGCAAAATTTATAACGAAATGCACAATATTTAGAGGATAAAAAACTAAATAATATAAAACTAGAACTGCTAAAGTGGTCATTTATGCAATTAGAACTTCTAGAGAGGAAGGAAGTGTAGTTTAAGTGTGCTTGTAAGACTTTACAACATAGTCATCAAATATCAACAAAAGCATAATTTAGAAAAAAAACTGACAATGATGTAATATAAAATAGTGTTGTGTGCCTTCAAATTAGTCAAACATCTCCACCCTTATAATATTTTTATAAAGTCATAACCTCAATTCGTGGTTAGCCAATTATACAACGAATATGATTTAATTCAGGAAACTACTAAAAAACACTGAGAATGCTGAAAAATATAATTAAATATATGCCTTGTTTTAGCTCATATCAAAGAGATATAGTTATATGGAAAAAAAATTATCCAAAGATGTTAAAAAGGGAATTCAAACATATATATCCTTCTTCGAAGAAAGAAATAAATCATTATATGAAGAGGTTAACGTAATAAGATTAAGGAGAAATAAGATTAGTAAACTAAAATTAATAGGTACATTATGAAAGGAGTGCTCTTATATGAAAATTTTGAAACAAAAAAATATGTGCAAATATGCGAAGTTCACAATAATTCGGGGACTATGTGCAAATATGCGAAGTTCACAATAATTCGGGGACAACTCTATTAAAGATGTTGTACTTTACCTACCTAAAATGCATTACTTTAAATGAAGTAAAATTGATTTTGTAAGAGTTTTATAAAAGATTTGTGACTTTCATAAAAGGGAAATACTTTAGCCTTCAAATTTTTTAGACAAGATATTATAAGCCAACTTAAAGAAAAGATGCAAAATAGTATGTTAAGACTTATGACCACCATCAAAGACACTCTTTATTCCATCATCATCTTGTGGCTCAATCTTCACTTATTTCTCCATTAATACCGTTTGATCAATAAGGCATTGGCATTTTGGGACCCTTCATCCCTCAAGTAAAGTAACACATGTTCTTCTTAATTGTAATTGATTATTTTGCCAAGTGGGTGAGGGTTAAGCCTTTTGCTAAAATTACATCAAAAACTGTGTGATCAGACAAGATATTATAAGCCAACCTGAAGAAAAGATGCAAAATAGTATGTTAAGACTTATGACCACTATCAAAGACACTCTTTATTCCATCATCATCTTATAGCTCAATCGTCACCTATTTCTCCATTAATACCGTTTGGGACCCTTTATCCCTTAGGTAAAGCAACACATGTTCTTTCTAATTGTAATTGATTATTTTGTCAAGTGGTGGGGGTTAAGCCGTTTGCTAAAATTACATCAAAAATTGTGTGAAGGTTCTTTGAGATAAATATAATAATTGGAAATAGGATTCCGTTTGTGATGGCTATAGACAATAGGCCTTAGTTCACTGGTATTAAGGTGAAGGTATCTTAAATGTAAGTACACCTTCAAACTAATGACTTAAGTGTAGTAATAAGCAGGAAAATTCTCCAAAAGTTAAGGTGAAGGTGTCCTAAATGAAAAGAAATTGGTTTAAGCAACTATACGACATACTTTAAGTGTATAAAATCACCAATAAAATCATCATAAAAAATCACCCTTTAATGACTTTTAAAGTTAATATGTTGATCCGAATTGATTTAAGGGTTCTGAAACTTCTAATAGCTATTGTAGGAAAAACAAAATAAAAATAACATAAGAAAATAATTAAATTTCATCAAACAATGAAGGGAAGAGGTAGAGCTAAATAATATAGTATACCAATACGAGGCGAAGATGTTCAACATATAAAGAATAAGTTTTTTCAAGGCATGTAGAAGGGACATCATTTAAAGCCCTATCATTTTATGTTTTTACTTTACGATATTTTTTATCCTAAAATATTTATTAGATCATAGTTCTCCAAAACTGAAAGATACTTTATAATATAAAGAATATTACAAAAATAAAATAAAATAAATCAACGTATTCTAAAACATGCAAGGCTCTATCTAAAAAAATATTAAAAAGAATATAAGAAATAAGCAAGGTTTAAGACCCACAGAAAGATTCCAAAAAAGAATATTACAAAAATAAAATAAAATAAATCAAAATATGCAATCTATTTAAAAAATATTAAAAAGAATATAAGAAATAAGTAGGGTTTAAGACCCATAGGAATATTCCAAAAAAGAATATTACAAAAATAAAATAAAATAAATCGACGTATTCTAAAATATGCAAGGCTCTATCAAATAAAATATTAAAAAGAATATAAGAAATAAGCAGGGTTTAAGACCCACAGAAATATTCCAAAAAAAGAAAGCCTATATAAAGGTCACAAAAATGCATATTCATTTTGAAGGGGCAAATTCAAACCATGTTTTAACTCTAACCTTGGTCCCTTTAAAGTAATTACTTTATAATTAGACTCGATGTCTTTTTAGTATCTTTGGGTATACGTCTTTTTTTGTTTCTATCTCATATGCATATTCTACAAGAAAGAGGTCATTGATGCTAAGGTCATCAATCACTAGGTATTTAAATTTTGACTTAATCAACTCCTTATACTCTATAAAGGACATGATTGCATTTCCATAGTTCCATATCTCAAAACTTTTTCTTTTAAGGAAATGGCAACATATATTTACTTTGCACTCCTTGTAAAGAACTAACTTTGTTTGTAAGCACTAATATTAAGCTTTTCCTAGTCCGTGGTTAAACTTTCGATCTTCTCCTCAGGAGTTTTTATGTGCTTGCTCATCTTAATTATTTTTTAGCACTTTTAAACTTCTTTACGATAAACTCCTTCATATACTTTTCATTTCTTAATAACTTTATATTAACCTAAGAAAGCATGTCCATCTCAATAGATGCCCTTCTATTACAAATGACTATAGCGTTGATTGTTTAAATTAAGATAAATGAGTTATCAAGTTTAATAACAAACACATACTAGTTGTTAAAAAATTTAGAGTATATACCTTAACAATATGATGTTCTAAGTGACTACATATAATCTTCCAAAACCTATTATTTAATAGCTTCTATTCTCTTAAAGGAGGATTTCCTTGTAAATTTTAGGATAAACCCATTTTGAACAAATAGTAAATTATAGACCTTGACTCTCTATTAAGGGTAAAGTACTTCATTATCAGGTCTAACTTTATTATTTTTGTCTTCTTCAATAGGAGTAGTTGGTGGAACTAAGACCACTAGATTAATGGCTTTAGCGTGATCAATATATATTATCAATTTTATAGGATGGGTGATTTTCATTGACTTTGTCACCTTTATTTCTTCTCTCTTTTGCTTCTTAAACACAAGTCTTTGATTGCTAGCGATTTACGCTATTCTATTAATATCCTTACCTACAAGAAAAAATATGTCATGTCAATATAAAGATTACCATAATACAAAGTTTAAAGGAGATAATTAAAAAACCTATAAGCTTGTTTGTTCGTGACATTTGTAGCCAATAAAAATTATCTTCTTACAATTATTCTTTTATGGCTATAGGTTTTTTGGATTCACCAGGTTTTTAGCATAAAGCTTTAGTTTTTTGTTTGACTTCCTTCTCTTGCTAAAATATAAGTTTATCTTTCAAGTTTATTTTAACTCTTAACTAATGTAAACTTTAAGATAGAGGTATATGAATTGTAATTTATAGTTATGGTTTCTCTTGGGAGATTAAGCTAAACATATGTTAGGTTTGACATTAAGACTATACTAACTGGATAGTCACCTTAAAGATCTAATTTAATGTATAAACTTAAAAAGTTCTAAATTTGGTTCAATACTTCCAAAATAACAAGGTATAAGGAATGGCAAGATATGACATCTAGAATAAGGGTGAACCTCTAATGTACATGAACATGATATGATATTTTTTTCAAATTCAGGCCTTCAATGATATTGAGGAGCCAATAATATATATTCCACAATAATAATGTCTTTGACTTAGTCAAAGTATATTGAAAAAGAACTTTTAATGTACATAAATCCACATAGGAATGTTAACGAACCTCAATGAGCCTCAGTTATACATGGCATGGACTTGACATAAATTTATTTTTCTTAAATTGGATTCAATTTGAAGTTCGATCAAACTCAAATTGTTTGACTCAGGTTCAAACTTGATCTAGTTTCAAATAGTCCAAAACATGAACTATTAAAAAATCAACAAACATATAGAGCAAAAAGGGGAGAAAAAAAGAAAAGAAGCTATGAACAAAGGATAATATATAGAAAAAAACCAAAAATTACAAGGAATATTAATAATATAGAAAGTGAAAAACCAACAAGCATAAGAAATATTACACCTTAATTTAAAAGAAAACATGAGTAACCATCAACAGACGTCTGATGGAAAGAAAGTACGAAAACAAGCATAGGAAAAGACCAAATGAAATAAAAAAACATAAATAAAAGCAACCATGAAAACGAAAAAAAAAGATAATAATTGATAGTTGTAAATTGCATCATGTTTTTGTGAGTAGTTTAGATTGTATTCAGTTGTTAATTCGGTTGTTTAGTTCGTGTTTAGGTTAGAATTATGTTAGTAAATATTTGTGTTTTAAGCATTTTATAGGTTAGAGCATGCTTTTAACCTTCAATGTTATATATTTGAGGTGCCTTAATGAGTTTGCTAGTGTTTCAGGGTAGAGAGTGGAAAATGAAGAAGATTCGGAGAAGATCATGGATAGCAAGCCACGATCGTGACAGAAGTCATGATAATAACAGAAGGCCAAAATCCTGGCCACGATCGTGTCACTAAGGGCCACGATAGTGTCCTACATGGGGACAGCCGCTGGGATGCTTCAGGTTTTAAGTTTTTGAGGGACTTTTTAGACCTTTCGGAGTTGAAAAAGACCATAGGGTTACCCTAATAGAAAAAGAGTATAAAAGGAACATAAGTAACCTTAAAAGGGAGCCTCCATTTTTGCTACATTTGAAAAGCCTTCAAGAAAGAAGAGAGAAGAAGAAGAAGAGGAGAGAGAGGAGTGGACTGCTGCAGTTGCCACACTCCCGGGCCATCTTGATCCTTTCCAAGTGACATTTCCATTTCATCTTATTATTCTTTTCTTGAATGTATACGATGAATGTGATGATGACGATAGGTTTGGATTGGATGATGTTCTAAACTCTTTAGGGATTTTAAATTGATTTAATGTTAATGTAGTTATCTTTTATGTTGTTTGATTAGATGTTGTGTTTAATTGCGGTGCTTACACGTTTTGGTAATAAACTGAGAGGGTGAATCAAATAAAAATGATTGGGTTGGATTAATGAGAGTTAAGCAACTCAATAGACCATGCAATTAATCAAATCAGTAATTTGTGTGGAGAGGATCCCGTGTGAGGACCTAGTTGTTCATTAGAACACTTAATAACTAATTAGGTTGTAGGCTGACCGTTAATTAAGAGATTACATTTTCAAATACTCAACTTAATTATGGATTATCAATTAGGGCTTAGTGATTATAACTCGAAAGAGAGTAATCCATCCCTCGATAGTCTAGAACTAGTACTATATTAACACATAAGTGACTAGATTAACATTACTGATAGGATAAATCCCCCTCCTTTATAATCAGTCAATTCTTCATAGTTGATTTTCAATTGTCAAATTGGTAGTGCTCAATTTAATTTCCCTGCTTAATATAGAATTCTTATTTCTATCGTTTCATATTCTCGTATTTACTTTTCTGTTTAGTTTTTCTTTTCATTTTAATTATCCTTTGGTCCTTAAACAACTTAGAATTCGATTAGTTCACCACTCCTTGAGAGATCAACACCTCTTATAATACACCCGTGACCCGTGCACTTACGATATTTTGAGGGTTTTAAATAGATTAAAACTTGCTCTACAAGTTTTTGGCGCCGTTGTCGAGGAGTTGTAGGATTAGTTTGATTCTTTTAGCGCAAGGAGTTATTACTCTTTCTTGTGATTTTAGTACCCAATCATAAGAAATATATATATGTAAAAAAAGTGAAGAGAAGGAAGTTTTGAGTTTAAAGAAAAGACATATTAAGACGTCATAAAATAAGAGTGAGATATTGGAAGAGCTAGGTGCCAAGATGAGAAAGAAGGAATGATAATGGAGGATATATATTATAGGGGGCAAAGGACCCTTACAGACTTCAATGAAGAAAATTTTAGTTAGGGAAGTCATCATCCTTATTTAAACACGAACAATCCAGGGTAGCAGAACCATCAGGATTTATGTTGGTCTAACAATGTAAGGACTCCCATAGGACATCAAAACCTATTAAGATTTCAGCAAGATGAGTCCAGTTTATGAGATTCTAAAGTGGACAAGATCTTGGATAAGCTGGTGAACATGGATGAGGCTCAGATGAGACTGGAAGAGAAAATTGAGTCGATAACAGAAGATCATGACTCTTTTATTCACAACCTAGAGGTTCGAATGTGACAACATTTTAGTGAATTTTGTAAGAGAAATGTGAAAAACTATCTGCGCAATATGAAGGTAAATCCAGTAGAGCCATGTAAGAAAATCACATTTAGGAGTAGGGAAGAGCTAAGAGAACCAATGGATAGAACAACAGACCTTGTAGAAACCCAAGAGAAGTATAAAAAGGATGAAGAAAAGGATGAGGACCCTCTATACATTCCTCCTCCACATTATACACCAAAAATACCATTTCCACAAAGACTCCACAAGAACAAATTGGATACAAATTTGAAGAGCACACCCATGTGGGCAAAATTTTTTAAGGACATATTCTTAAACAAATGGATTTAGGATGCTAATTAATTGGTAGCCCTAACGGAAACCTCTAGCTCCTTAATTACTAACCACATACCCTTATAATTAACAGACCCAGGGAGTTTTACAATACCCTGTGTAGTTGGTAACTTAACGATTTCAAAATGTTTATGTGACTTAGGTACACATATTAACCTTATGCCTTTGTCAATTTTTAGGAAATTGAGGATGGGAGATATGAAACCAACTTCTATGCTTATTCAGTTAGTGGACCAATTAATCAAGAAACCGTTAGGTTTGGTGGAGGATGTACCTATAAAAGCATATAAGTTTATCATCCTTGTGGATTGTTACGTGTTGGACTTTAAAGATGATCAAAATTGTCTGCTAATCCTTAGCTTACCATTTTTTACCATCATAAAAGCTTTGATCGATGTCCATGAAGGCAACCTCATCCTTCGGATTGTAGATGAATAAGTGACATTTAACATGACCAGGGTATTCAAGAATTCGAAGGAGAGTAGCTCATTTAGGAGAACTGATGTGTTCAAATCTTCTAAGGAACAAAAGGACAAAGAACATTTGATAACAGACATAAAGCTTGAAGCATATAAGAAAATCTTTGTTCATCAAGTGGAAGCAGAAGAGGAGATGAGGGTGATAAAAGAAGAACAAGAAAAGATCACCTCTATACAAGGAAAATTGTTGGATTTGATGGACGATTCAGGGAGTTTCATTATTCCCTATTTTGGTTAATAGTTTGTTGTTAAAAAGGACATTACTAAGCTTATTAGGTTTCCTTAATTTGATAAATTATGTCCTTTTCATTATCTCTCAACATGTAGCCTATTTACGAGCTACTAAGCTAAAATTGGGAGACACAGATGGTGGCAAGCCATTCATAATTGATCCTTGTTGAGTTTTGAAGGATGTAAGATCAAGCTAATGACCATAAATTAGCACATTCAATATTTATATTTAAATTTTTGTGTGTAGTTATATTTATTTTGAATTTTAAAAAAATTTAACGATTTGAAATTGTTTTGGATTACTAATTCTCTTACTCTCTTTAAGCAATTATAAGATAGGACAGCAATCTCGGGCATCAAATAGATTTTGGTTCTTTAGCTTGAGCAATGGCTCCATTATTGTCACAATAGAGATCCACTTGATTCACAATGCTAGGAACCACACCAAGTTCAATGATGAACTTTCTAATCCAAACAACCTCTGTTGCTTTTTAAGCAGTAATATACTTATCTTTTATTGTAAAATCAAAAATTGTGTCCTACTTAGAACTCTTGCAACACATTGCTTCACCATTCAGGCAGAATACAAAACTTGACTGCAATCGGAAGTCATCTTGGTCTGATTGGAAGCTGGCATTAGTGTAACCATTTACAGTGAGCTCTTCCTTACTTTCATAGATTAGGAACATATCTTTAGTTCTTCTAAAGTACTTAAGAATGTTCTTAACAGTTATCTGGTGACTTTCACTTAGATTTGACTGGTATCTACTCTTCATGCTCAAAGAACATGTAATATCCACACGAGAACATAATATGACATACATGATAGATCCTATAGCAGATGCATATAGGATCATACTCATGCTGTTTCACTTATCTAATATCGAAAGATTCTAAGCCTTACTCAAAACTATGTCATGTGACATAGATAAGAAGCCTCTCTTAGATTCTTGCATATTAAATCTGTGCAAAACCTTGACTTAGTTCAATAAGCCGTCTCGATCTATCCCTATAGATTTTAATACCTAAGATATAGGTTGTTTTGCCTAAGTCTTTCATTGAAAAACAACTTCCTAACCAAGCTTTCACATATTGAAGCATAGGAATGTCATTTCCAATGAG
>JANZXP010000196.1:12119597-12141935 GCA_027576715.1 Erythroxylum flavicans | reverse complement strand
ACTGAATTGCTGCCAGATTTGGAATTTTGGATTTTCTTCATTTCTTTTTCATCTTTTTGATTCAATTTCATCTCTAATGTGTTGAAAATCATCTGTAAACAATTATAAGATAATTCCATTAATTTTGAACAATAATTTCAAAACATTAAAGAGAATTAAGTACAGAATAAACGCAAATTTGATAACTTAACATGGAGATAGTTGAGTAAGTCAATAAGAGATTTGTAACTCTAAATTAATTAGAGAGGATGTTCCCCTATTCCTAAGTAGTGGTGGTTTAAGAAATTCTTTGGACAGAATGAATTGACATTTAAAAAAATGTTTTCAAATATCAAGTATAAATTTATTACTTATTAGCTAGAAAGAACATAATTGGATTCAAAAGATTAGACATTATATTCATACTCTGTCTAATTGGAACATTGAATGACAAATTAAATTACATATCATAACCATGCATAGATAGGTTAAGTCAAATTATTTTGACATTCTTGATATTTGAGTTATTATGATAGATTACTAGACGTCAATCTTGATTTATGATTATAAATTTTTAATTGAAAAATTAAAGATAAATTAAAAGAAGCTTTAATTTATCTAATTTTAATTATAAATTAGAACTATAATTTATAATCATCGCCAATATATTAGGAACCCTAATGGGTCACATATAAAAGAAAGTGTAAAAGAGAAAAATCAATTTCAATACTTAATTGTAAAGTTTGAGAAACATTAGGTATCAAATATCAAATATTTGATTTTATTAAAATTAAATTAATTTATAATTAGAGTTTAAATTTAATTATAATTTAAATATTTAATTTTAATAAAAATTGAAACCCTAATGCTTTTTAGTTTTTTTTCTAGTTATAGGAATAAGTGTAAAAGGGCTAGTACATCTGATAATTTCTTATCAAAGAGTTGAATGCCTTTTTATTGCTTTGTGGATACTATTAGAGGTTAGTCGTGTGAACAACTTGTGATTGACACATCGAAAAGGTTTCAAAAAGAATCCAGTAGGAATATCAAATCATGAATGATTTTATATTTTATAATTCATGTTTTAAAATTTATTCAATTATTATGATTCAAGTGGACATTGTAAAAAAATTATTTTTTAGTTGAACTAATTTGATTATGGTTGGTTTCCCAACAGTATGTGTATCTCTATTATAATTTTATGGTGTGTGCCTTTTAAGGTGGTTCAGTTTATTTAGCTCGTGGAATGTCTTTGACATTGAAGGTAGAACAATTGTTTCTAGTGTTCCTATATCCACTCTATGGCAGAGACGTCATAGAAGAAATTGTTATTTTTCTGGTTATCTATTATTAACCAATGGATAGCTTATGAGTTTGATTCCTCTATATTTTATATTCATTGTTTCATGTTTTATCTTCTCTTTTTTCATTTCTAACCTAAAATCTAATTTTTTCCTACATATAATTTAAATTATTCCAATCCGGTTCGTTTTACCTGTTTATAATTGCTATGACAACAACTAGCAACCATGATTTAAGACAGTAACACTTATTTTGAGTACTAAGTAGATCGATTACTATCAACATTTTTATAAGCTGATTTTATATCATGAAATTAAGCTGTTTGTAGTAAAAAAAGTTTTAAAAGAAAATGGTAATTACTTAATAAATAAGAAGAGTATTACAAAAAAAGCAAATAACTTAAGGATGTTTACAATTCTTGCATTCATATAAAAGAAGTAAATACAAAATGAGAGTAAGCATTACATTAAGAGTTTAGTGGTTCAGATGTTCAGAAAAGATAGGGCGTTTGTATTGCAATTCTGATTAAGGGTTTTTAATAACATCAACTCCCTGATTTCATTAATGATCTCTCATTTTAGGGAGTCCATTGACGAGCATTTGTTTGCAATACATTTGAAATTTATTTATGTTCATAATTTATATATATAAACCCCAAAACAAGTATGCAAATCAACTTATCAGATTTAAGTAACCTATCAAATTAACCAGCGTTTGTGTAATATCTGTGAGGGAGTTCCCTGTATCAAGTCATAGACATGTGTTTGTGATATATTCCCATATGTTGTTGTTGAATGGACATGTAATGAGAATGTGGTCTCTTGTTTCCTCATGCACCTGACATATTGGACAAGTTTTATCAACTTGCAGATAATATCAGTGGTATTAAGCTTATTTTTTATTACTAGCCATAGAATAAAATAGATTATTGGAGTTAAGGCCTTGCTTGAAAAATCTTGTACCAATCTACCTCAAAACTTCTTCTTCTTATTAGGTTTTTGATGGTTTTGTTGGTTAAATTATGGACAAGTTAGTCTTTTTGGTAGAAAATATATGTAGAGTTTCAGTCGGGGATATGCAAGTTTACATGTCTCAATTTATAGGGGAATTGCTAGGAATTCTCATTAATCACTGAGCTGAGTCTAGTGTGGAGTGATAAGAGTGGGAAAACCCTAATGTGTGAAGAGATTACAAGAGCTGTCTTTGGCCTGACTAGTTATCAAACCATAGTGATACTATCCTGCCATTCCCAATTCTACACGAAACATCAGCTTATACCATGTCCCTGAGCTTCAGTAGGTGGTTTAGGAAATGTGAGTTTGAGGTACTTTTGTTGATTCCCTATATGTTTCTACCTTTGAGGATTTATGAGTGTAAACATTTGATCTATAGTGAGTTTTTGTCTATCAATATCCACCAGAATGTTTTGAGGATTAGTGTATGGTTTGTAGTCTTAATAGAAGAGATGTTCAGTCCACCTTCTTCTTTGGGGAAGCATATATCTGTCCATTTTACTTTATCTACTCCTTTTGTACCATTTGGATGACTCCATAGAAAGTTTTTAAGCAACCTTTCAATTTATTTGATGATGTTTTAGGACAAGAATATATGAGAACTCCAATATATGTGAAGGGAGTTGAGTATTGATTTTATACGTTGCAACTTACCCGTATAGGAAAGAAATTTGTTCATATAAGAGTTGATTCTTTTCTGAATTTTTTCAATAAGAGGTATGCATTACATGTATTTGAGTCTTTTGGTTGACACAGGTAATCCCAGATACATAAGTGGAGGTCATTTGGATCGCATTCCAGTATTTTGTGCAAAAAGAGGTTCCAATGTGTTGGTACTTTTGGAGATAAGGAAAAGACTTTTGTTTAGAATGATTTGCAGTCCAAAAAATCATTTGAATATGTCAAAAACATTTGAATGGAGTCTAACTTGGCCTTGCAAAATAAAAGGAGATCATCTGTAAACAAAGGTTAATTAAACCAAATTTGTTGCATTTTGACTGGTGCCTAAAATTGGAGTTGATAAGCAATTCTTATTTGATGATTGAGTTGAGAGTCTCCATGCAAAGAATAAGAGATAGGGGGATATGGGATCCCCCTATTTGCAGCCTTTAGTAGCTTTGAAGAAATTTGTAGGACTCATTGATCATCACAGATAATGTAGCAAAAGATATGTATTCCTTTAGCTGTTGAGTGAAAAAATCCATAAACTTGTAATCTTTAGGTATTTTTCATAAAAAATCCGAGCTTACATTATCGAAAGCCTTATAAAAATCCATCTTTTGGTGCAAGTCGGAGAGTATTTGGATCTAGAGTATCCCTTTAGCTGTTCTTACACTATGAGAACATTGTCTCCAATTTGTCTTTTTTTTAAATATGCACCCTAGTTCTTACTGATCAGAGGGTTTATCGCGTTCTTAAATCTAGTTGCCAAAATTTTGGAGATAATTTTGTATAGAAAATTAGTATAGACTATAGGTCTAAAATCTCCAAAATTAAAGGGATTAGAACCTTTAGGGATCAAACAAAGGAAGGTTCTATTGATTTCCTTGAGAAGTGCTCCCTTCAAGAAGAACTCATAGACTGTTTTTTAAACAAAATTTCTAGTAATGTTCCAAGACTTTTAGAAAAAATAGCAATTAAGACCATCAAGCCCTGGGGCCTTTATGCCATCCATTCCAATGACTACATTCTCATTTTCAGTATCTTCCACAGGTTAGTTAGAGAATCCAAATCTAGAGGACATACTTACTTTAGAGTTACTATACAAAGATCACTGAGTGAAATAGTCAAAGGACTAAAAGTGCCAAAGAGAGAATCAAAATACCTTACAACTTCATCTTGAATGTCCTGGTGTTTCTAAAGTGTTAAGCCATCTTTAAAGGTGATGGAATAGATTTTTTATGGTTTTTCCTAGCAAGAATAGAATTGAAAAAGGAACTTGTGTAGTTGTCACCATTCTTAAGCCAACTCACTCTAGCCCTTTGTTATAGCAGAGAATTGTGATTTTTAACAACTTGTATGAATTTAGAAAGTGTTAGTTTCTCTTTATCCAATAGTAGTTGATTGATAGTCGTAGGTTGCATAATATTTTAGTGGGTAGTTTAATATGTGATTAGTTGTTAAATTTAATGATTAGTGTATATTTATAATTAGATTTTCAAACTGTCAATAGTAATAACATTTATCACCTTTGACAATCCGAAACACCAAAACCCTTATGAATATCGAGACCAAATCCAGATCAGGTTATACCTTTTATAGCTAAAATATGCAGAGAAACTGGTAATGTAAAGAAAAGCATGTTAAGTGTTGCGCCTCTATTGGTATCCACACTCTCGTAAGACTGAGCAACACCTTTTGATGTGCTATCTCTACTTACTGGGACCTCTCTCTCTCTCTCTCTCTTTCTAGTAGAGGATGCCTCCTTTAGGGTTTTTGAGTAGATGAGAGTAGATCAAATTCTTCTGTCTTCAAGTCATACTAAATATCCATATATATAGTGAAACCTTAAAGCTCAAAGCCCAAAGCCCAAAGCCCAAATCTGATTAAGGCCTAATGAATGTTCAGTCTACTTGGTGTGTGACCCTGTAGGCTTATTCAATATTAGCAGGAGGTCTAAACTTCTTTTAGGCCCACAAGTTATAAGCGGTTTTTAGCAAGATATAATAACTACCTAATATTAAACAAGGTTAGAATACGACATTACCTAAATCACAACTGATCAATTAGAGTACATTCTATAATTGGTTCATGGGGTATACACCAACAATCTCCCACTTGCACAAGAACCAATTATCCTCAAATAATCTATTTGTCTCGTTATATCTCGATTGAGCATAAGGCAGGAAATAATGTCATCCTCGTTAGGCTTAATTATGTTTTTTGATTTTTGAGTTAGACTGTGAAACAAATGACTGACATTCACCTCATTTGTGTATGACTATGTAACTTTTCAATCTCAATTCATCGAGGATATCTTTCTCCCGTTATATAAAAGAGACAAATTCCATCTTGCTCATCCACATTCCTCCATATGATTCATAGCATGCCCGAGCATTATATGTATAATCACCTTTTATAGCTGACGTTCGACAATATCAAAACAAACTAATCCATATATAGGAAATCGTGACAAACTCATGTCAAAGGACAATATTTAGCAGTTATGATGAGAACCACTTATAACACTTATATAACAATCCTTGAAGTGTTCTCATAGTAGGTCGGTTCAATTGCATGTTCTCCAATATGTATCCATATGATTAACATAATATCTCCATATTAATGACCTGTGAAACATGGTCATTTGTTAATCATCGCGTTAGTCTCAACAGTCATTATTATCCCTTACATTAATGACATTAACTAGGGACCTTTTAGAATAACTGCATCCATATTACAATAGTTTCATAATCAAGTCATGCACTTGATGGCCAATTGTGAGATACATATTATTCATGGGATCATAATTCAAATTTATTTATAACTCCACTTAAAAAATGATCATAGTAAATAATAATTGGGCATTACTAATGGATTATCCAAAAACATGTCACAAAATTACAATCTTATATAATCACAAATCCAAATTTCTAATACCTAATGCTCTAGTATGACGATAATCCTTAGCCTGTTGAAGAGGCTTAGTTAATGGACTAGCTATATTAAGATCTGTTGACACTTTGCACACCTTCACATCACCTCTTTCAATAATATGTCGATAAGGTGAAAATGCCTAAGTATGTGTTTGGTCTTCTGATGAGATTTTGATTCCTTAGCTTAGGCAATGGCTTCATTTTTATCACAATAAAGATCCACTGGATTCATAATGCTAGGAACCACACCAAGTTCATTGATGAACTTTCTAACCCAAATAACCTCCTTTGTTGCTTCTGAAGCAACAATATACTTAGCTTCTATTGTGATTGGAAGTCATTTTTTTTTATCTGATTAGAAGTTGACATTAGTGTAACCATTTACAATGAGCTCTTCTTTACCTCCATAGATCAAGAACATATCCTTGATTCTTCTTAAGAATGTTCTTAACAACTATCCTGTGGCTTTAATCTGTATCTGACTAATATCTACTTGTCATACTCAAAGAATATGCAACATCCACACGATTACATAATATGGCATATATGATGGATCCTACAATAGACGCATATGGGATCCTACTCATGCGGTTTCACTTATCTGGTGTGTAGAAGGGCACTGAGCCTTACTCAAAACTATGCCATGTGACTTAGGTAAGAAGCCTTTCTTAGATTTATGCAAAACCTTATTGATATAAGTTCTTTGATGTAGTCCAATAAGCCTCCTCGATTTATCTCTATAGATCCTAATTCCTAAGATGTATGCTGCCTCGCCCAAGTCTTTCATTGAAAAATAACTTCCTAACCAAGCTTTCACATATTGAAGCATAGGAATGTCATTTCCAATGAGTAGTATGTCATCTACATACAAGACCAAGAAAACAATTATGCTCTCATTAATCTTCTTATAAACACAAGGTTCTTCTTCATTTCTGAGGAAACCAAACTCTTTGATAGCCTCATTAAAATGAAGATTCCAACTCTGAGAAGCCTGCTTCAATCTATAAATGGATCGCTTAAGCTTGCATGCTTTCCCAACATTTATAGGAGATGTAAAACCTTTAAGCTATGTCATGTACACATTCTCTTTCAGATTTCCATTAAGGAAAACTATTTTCACATCCATTTTCCAAATCTTATAATCATAGAATGCAATAATTGCTAGGAGGATGCGAATGGATTTAAGCATCACAACTGGGGAATAGATTTCATTATGGTCAATACCATGAATTTGCTTGAATAGCCACTAATCGCGCTTTGTACACATGTACATTGCCATCCATGTCAACTTTCTTCTTGAAAACCCATTTACACTCAATGGTCTGTACACCATTAGGTGGGTCAACCAAAACCTATACTTTATTGTGATACATGGATTCCATTTCGCATTCTATGGCTTAAAGCCATTTATCAGAGTCAGGGCCCATCATTCCATTTCGCATTTCATGGCTTAAACTCATTTATTATAGTTAGGGCCCATCATTACTTCCTTGTAGGATGTAGGTTCTTCATCCTCTATCAGTAATAGATGATGATGTTCAGTCACCATG
This sequence comes from Erythroxylum flavicans, assembly GCA_027576715.1. Taxonomy (NCBI): domain Eukaryota; kingdom Viridiplantae; phylum Streptophyta; class Magnoliopsida; order Malpighiales; family Erythroxylaceae; genus Erythroxylum; species Erythroxylum flavicans. The sequence continues at coordinate 12,134,495 of JANZXP010000196.1, read as the reverse complement.
AAACCATATCTTATGGGTTCATGACGGAACCTTTCAGATCTATGTGGGGTTAGTGTCATAGACTAGTTTCTACAATATTTTGTAGATCAACACGAGGCTCCTTTTGTGATGGAGCATTCTTCTGTGACTCTTGAATTTCTTCAAGATGTACTTTACTCCCACTAGTTCCTTTAGAAAGAAGTTCTCTCTCTAAAAAGAGACCATTTCGAGCAACAAACACTTTGTTCTTAGTGGGATTATAAAAGTAGTATCCTTTAGTTTCTATAGGATATCCCACGAAGAAGCATTTATAGTATTTGGGTCTAAGTTTTTCAGATGTTAACCTTTTAACATAAGCTTCACATCCCCAAATCTTTAGAAAAGACAAACTAGGAACCTTTCCTATCTGCATCTGATATGGTGTCTCTTCTACTACCTTTGATGTACTTATACTTAGTGTAAATGCAGTTTTTTCAAGAGTATATCCCCAAAAGGACAATGGAAGATTTACATGACTCATCATAGATCAAACTATATCCAATAATGTTAGATTCTTCCTTTCAAACACACCATTCCATTATGGTATTACAGGTGGAGTGAGTTGTGAAACTATTCCGCACTCTTCGAGATGGTCATCAAACTCTCGACTTAAATATTCACCACCTCGATCTGATCGAAAGGCTTTTATTGTCTTGTCAATTTGTTTTTGTAATTCATTTTGAAATTCCTTTAACTTTTAAAAGGATTCAGATTTATGATTCATCAAATAAACATAACCATATCTATTGAGGTTATCCGTAAATGTAATGAAGTAATGAAAACCTGCTTTAGCTGTAGAATTTAACGGTCCATATACATCAGTACGTATGAATGCTAATAAATCACTAGCCCTCTGACTGTGACCAGTAAAAGGGGCTTTAGTCATTTTCCCTAATAAACAAAATTCACATGTCTCATATGATTTAAAATCAAAAGAGTTTAAAGGTCCATCATTATGGAGCTTATGTATACGCTTCTCATTTATATGTCCCAAACGAAAATGCTAAAGGTAGGTGGGATTCAAATCATTAGATTCAAATCTCTTAGTATTTATGTTATAAACAAGACTTTCGAAATTTAGAATATAAAGCCCATTCTCTAATTGGAAGCTACCATAAAATATGTCATTACGAGAAAATGAACAACAATTGTTCTTAATCGTAAAACAAAAACCTTTCATGTCCAAAAAAATAGAGACAATATTCCTGCTTATGGGAGGTACATGGTAGTAATTATTTAGTTCCAAAACCATGCCTGAGGGCAAAGATGAATCAAATGTCTCTACAACTAAATCAACAACTCTTGCTCCATTGCTTACGCACAGGTCCACTTCACCCTTTGCTAAAGTTCTACTACTTTATGGTCCCTGCACATTCACACAAATGTGAGAATCACAATCGGTATCCAATACCCAAGATGTAGAACTAGAAGTAGCAATATTTACTTCTATAACATAAATACATGAAGTAGAAGTGTTATTACCCTACTTTTTCTTCAGATCTTTCAAATATTTCTTGCAGTTTCTCTTCCAGTGACCTGGCTCATTACAATAATGGAAAAGATCGTCATTAAAAAGAATAGGCTCGGTCTTGAGGTTAGGATTGAGCTAGTTCTGATTCTTAATCGGACATTTGCCCTTGCACTTCCCTTTACCATTACCTTGTTTCTTAAAAACTTTCCCCTTTTGGACCAGAGGACCTTAGGGGTAAGGTCCTTCTTAATGTTTTGCTCTGCAGTCTTGAGCATTCCATGCAATTCAGTCAAAGATTTATTCAGATTATGGATATTATAGTTCATAACAAAAGTTTCATAATCATTTGACAGAGAATGAAGGATGATGTCAGTGGCCAACTCTTGGCTTATAGGAAATCCCAATCTTTCTAAGTTCTCAACAAATACAATCATCTTAATGACATGTGGGCTCACTGGGATCCCATTTGCTATCTTGCACTTTAAGACAGACTTCATAGTTTGAAATCCCTCAATTGTGGTTGCTCCTGAAACAAAAATTTGAAGCTTATCATAGGCTCCCACATTTTCAAACTGCTTTTGAAGGTCTGGGTTCATAGTTGCCAATATGAGACAGGCAACATCGAGATCATCATCCTCATGCTTCTTATAAGTGTTCCTTTCAACAAGGGGAGCAGTGGAAAGAGGTGCCCTTTATGGGGAGTGGCTTTTCAAGGACATAGTGCTTCTTTTCTTGCTTAAGAACAATTCTCAAGTTTTTGTACCAGTCTAGAAAATTTGAACCATTCAACTTGTCCTTCTCAAGGATAGATCACAGTGAAAAAGTAGATCAATTAATGGTGGTCATGATTGTCTACAATAAAACATACAAAGTTTCAGTGGCATGTTTATTAGTAAAACCAAATTATTAACAATTAAGAAGTTCTCAATATACTTATATAGTAAATGTCCCTCGAAAATGAGTATAATGATCCAAGATCCATATTTCACTAAGAACCAAGTGAGCTTTGGCTCATTGCCTGAATCCTAGTTATTTAGGTAAACAATTGTTTGCTAGTTATATCATATATAACTCTTGGTTATTGGTTGACATCTTATATCCCGGCTCCTAACTACATGCCTCAAGGTTCAAAACCATTTTGGTAACCCCATTAAGTAAACCAATCCTCACTTATAGGTAACCGTTACCCATCCTATTGTACTTGAATAATCAAGAGCAATTTGCTTTGGCAAGCCCACTTCTTAACGATTCAAGTCTTTGCAAGTGTAGGGTTGGAAAGGAATCAATTATTACTTAATATGGTTGAGGGATTAAGTTGATTATGAAATTTCCATTTACATGCATTAATGAAATTATAAGTAACAGCATGAATAAGAAATAATAAAGTGATATAGTATGGTCTCTAAACTATGAAGATCTAATCTTCATCATGAATGTCTTGTAGCAAATGGATCGCCATCCTTGTACCTTCACTCCAATCAATTCGAATCTTCAATTAACTTGAAAGATACAATATTACAATTGAAAACAGTAATAATCTAATTATTACATCAAAACATGAAGACACGCAGGTCGTATCCAAATTACACAAATACATAACGACACACAGGGCATATCCAAAATGTAAAACAGCTATGGGCATACTATTCACCATTAATAATCAAGGGAAGATATCAAATATCAAAGAATTTAAAACACCAACCATAAGCAAAAAGTGTGATCAACTTAAAATGCGAAATTTGGTAGGGATCAGGGGTCGTGCCCACTGCAGGGTCGAGGGGCAACGCCCCTCATTCAATCAGATTGAGCTATCGACATGATCCCTCATTCAATCACATTGAACCATTGAAAATCCCTTCATTCAATCACATTTAATTAACAAAAAGCCCTAATTTCATGGGATTTAATCGAATTCAATTTCAATAAACACAAGTGGCTTTGATACCACTATTAGCAATTAGGACTATCAACATACAATAATATTTACTAACATTTTGCAAATCCGAAACACCAAGACCTATGTAAACATCAAAATCAAATTCATATCAGATTATAACTTTAGCAGTGGAAATAGCAAAGAAGCTCGTAGTGTCGGAAGAGCACGTTAAATGTCGTGCCTCTATCGGTATGCACACCCTCGCGAGATCGAACAAACACTTCTAATGTGCTAGCACCACTCTTGAGACCCCTCTCTCTCTATCACTTGAGAAGGAGGATGACACTAGGGTTTCTTTTAGGCAAATGAGTCTTACTTATCTCAAGTTATACTATACATTTATATATATAGTAAAACCCTAAGGCCCAAAAACCCAAAACCTCTTAAAGTCCCATGAATGTTCAGTCTCTTAGTTTGCGACCCTGTAGGCTTATTTAATATAAATGGTAGGCTCAAGCTTCTTTTAAGCCTACAAGTTATAAGTGATCTCTATCAAGACATTATAACTATCTAATATTAAATAAGGTCAAATTCTGACATTACCTGAATCACAACTGATAAATTACAGTACATTCTATAATTGGTTCATGGAGCGTACACTAACATATAGTTGGGGTTAAAAGAGATGTGAAACCTTGTAAAAAGTGAGTTATGATGTGAAATAATAAATGAAGACTTTGCTTGAAGAGTATCAGTACAAGAAAGATAGAAGTGAGAGATTGAATTGTGAAATTAGTAATGGAAGTTTATTTAATGGTGTTCAAGAAGATAGTGAAAGTGTTGAAGGTGGTTGTGTTCCTACGCAATAAGAAGTGAATGTTGCATCTGGACCTGATGTGAGGAAAACAAGAAGGCAGGTGTCGAATTATTTTGCACCACGAACAACTCTTAGAGCTTAACCTTCAATTCGTAGTGCCCTACAATCAAGAGAAGAGGCTTACAATGTAGATATGACAATGGTTAGATGGTGATATAATTCAGGTATAACATTCAGCGCTTTCCAATCTTATTATTATCAGCCTATGGTGGATGTTATAACCTCTTATGGTCCGGGATATAAAGCTTCTTTTATTGATGACTATAGAAGTAAACTTTTGAGTTGCTCTGTTTATGAAATTAAAAGTTATTTAGAAGAAAGAAGAATGACTTGGGCTACTAATAGGTATTCAATCATGTCTGAAGGTTGGATAAATAGGAGAGATGAGCCTATTATTAATTTTTTGGTTTATTCTACAAAGGGTTCATTGTTTTTGAAGTTTATTGATACATCTAGCTTTGTTAGGAATGTTGATGCTTTATTTGAAATATTCAATGAAATTGTGGATGAAGTAGGGCTAGAAAATATTGATCAGTTCATTATTGACAATGATTCCACTTATAAAGTGACAGGAAGAAGATTATAAAGCAAGTATAGTTCTTTTTTTAGACTCCTTGTGTTACACATTGCATTGACTTAATGTTGGCTGGAAGAAGATTACAAAGCAAGTACAATTTTTTTTTAGACTCCTTATGTTGCGCTTTGCATTGCCTTAATGTTGGAAAATATAGGATATACTAGGAATTTTCCTATTATTGGTGAGGTTATGCAGAAAGTAAAAAAGGTAACCAAGTTCATCTACAATCGTGCATGAGTCTTGAATTTAATGAAAAGATTTCACCAATAGTAGAAATTTGTGTCGTCCTGCTGTTATAAGATTTGTACCAAACTTCTTATTACTTCAATTTTTTATTATGATGAATAAATAATTGAGACAGATTTTTACAAGTGATAAGTAGATTGTCTCTTAGCACGCTACGTCTTATGCTAGATTGGAGGTTTCTAGAATTATACTTGAAGATACTGAATTTTGGTCTCAATGGCAATTTGTCAGCCAAGTTTGTGAGCTTTAGTGAGGGTGCTTCGTCTGGCTAATAGTGATGAAAAGACAACAATGAGTTATTTTTATGATGTCATAGAAAGGGTGAGGAAATCAATCAAGGTCAATATGAAAAATAGGCATTTTTTGTACACACCTTATCTTACAGTCATCAATGAGAGATGGAAAAGGCAACTTTACTCTTCATTGTTTGCAGTTAGGGCATTTTTTAATCTTAATGTCTATTTCAGATTAGGTTTTAAAAAGAAAGTTGTAACCAATAGGAAAATGCTATTAACTATTACAATAGTTATTACGCATGAGATGATGTAAGATCTCCTAAGCTCACAAATGAAATTTTATAAGGGGGCTTCTGGGAATTTTGGAATGACAATTGTTATTCGTCAAAGAGCAAAACTTAATCTAGGTATATATTTTTTCACAAGTGTTACCTATTGAAAATTAATCATCACTTTATTTTGTGTATAACGTTACTTTTGTTGTTTTGTGACTTATAGTTTATTGGTGACACCAATTGAGAAGTAGTATTATAGAATTCCAAAGGTTTATAATTCGATTTCTAAGTCAATGTGTGAGTGCAATAAGTTGTGAAAGGAATTAGAACACATTTGAATCCACCAATTCTAAAAGAAGGAATAAATTGGAGCATAAAAGATTAAATGACTTGATCTTTGTTCGACGTAATTTAAAGCTCTGGAAAAGGTATATTATTATCCTTATTATGTTAGATATAATATCTTATAATTTTTAATAATTTAATTTTATTATTAATTAGAACTTTTAATAGAATAATTATTTCAGTATATCTAATTTGTATCGATAATATCGATCTTTTGGCAAATTAGATTTATGAAGAATCAAGTTTCATAGATGAGAGTGACTTGGAAGATAATATTTAACGGAAAAGCATTGACACGCTATTTGGTACAATAAATTTGAATGATAGTGATAATAAAACTCTTCTCAACGATGAAGATTTTATACCAAATAAAAATTAGAATCAATGCAATTATAGTAAATATCACGTATTTAATTGAATGAAGTTCTCAGCTTTTGTTTCTTCTCTTCTTTTAATTTTACTTATATTTGATTTATATGTTAAATTCTTATATGCAATGTAATTATAAATAATTTTTTTTTATGTTTCACTTCTAATTGATTCTTCGCTTCTTCACTCTTGCTCTAAATTATAATTGTTAGAGAATAAAAGATATTTATTTATTTATTTATTTAATTTTTTAATAAAATTATTATTTATTATATAATGAAGTTGTAACATACGTAGTTATTATTTATATATGAAAATTAATGTTAACAAAAATAAATAAATTGCCATTTTAAATTTCTATTATTATGATTTTAAAAACATGGATGATTTAAAATTATAAAATATACAGTATAATATATTAATGGACTATTTTGCAATTTAAAAGATTCAAAAACTATTTCATAAATTTAAAAATTACTCGAAACGGTATCCAATATTAACCAATTTAATACAATACTGTACCAAAACCAAATTTGATACGATGCTGGCACGGTATTCATAATATTTGGTCTCTATATAGGCCTAGTGAATACGGTCAATCAAAACTGTAACAAAAAATGCGTAATTTTACAGCAACACGCTAACCGGTCCAATTAAAAATGAACACTTTAACAGGGAATGCTGCTTCGACCTCCACTTTGACCCCAAAATCTAGTTCAGACTGGTTCCTCCACTTGTGAAGGGACTTCTTGATAATGTTAATCGTAAATGCTAGAGATTCACGTACCTGCTGACAGAAGATGATCGAGCAGCAAAGTATTTGAGGAATGACCAGCTTAAAGCAACTCTTCAGTTCCTGTTAACTTAGCATATTCATTTTCATCAATGGTACCCTTCTTTAGCTTTTTCAGTAAACGATATTCACGAGCCATGTCTTCTTCATCTTCAATTGTTTGGGCAGCTCGTCTCTGTTTGGCCGTTTTCTTCTTTTTTGCAGGTGCAGATACAAAGGTCTTCTTGAGTTGTTGTTGCTGTTGTTGTGCTTCTTTCTTTGATTGCAAATTCTTCCTCCTTTGTTTCTCACGAGATTTATCCTTATATTTGATATCCTCCAAATTGACGTCTTCAACTGGAACAAAACCTTCGGTGGAAAGAGAGTGGTGCTTTACCTCAGGCATTGCCGGGAGCTGCAACAAGCCATATCCCATTCCCAACTTCCCAATTTCAAGTTCTTTCCACCTGAAAATATACGAACAATGGTGCTCTTTGTAAGCACGAACAAATGAAACAAATGCCCTAAGTCCTTTCTCCATGACATCACGGTCCTTCTTGGCAGCAGACCGTATCTGAGGAAGAACATCAGGAGCATCATCTGCACGTTTCCTCTGTTGAAGAGGAACTCTTCTAATGCGCAGAAATTCAACATATTCTTCCTCCTTTGGCAACAGAAAAACTATTGCACTTCCTTGTTTACCCAACCGGGCAGTTCGGCCCACTCTGTGAATAAAAACATTCGGATCTTGAGGGGGATCATATTGCACTACACAATCAACTCCTGGGATATCAAGTCCACGTGCTGCAACATCAGTACATAAAAGGACACCACTAGCAATAGATGTAAATGTAGCTAGCGCTTTCTCCCTCACAGTCTGTCAGGAAAAAGCATACCTAGATATCAGAATACACTTATTGCTTCTTATGCTCCACATCAACCAGATATATATACATCAATTACCTGCTTCATCTTCCCATGAAGAGGGATCAAAGACAAGCCCTTCAAAACGGGAAGATGTGGGAGGACAACGCCCCAGTAATCAACACAAGCACAAGTCATAAAGTATCTGCAAATTTAGAGAAATTATTGGAGTAACAAAATTTCTGAACCCCGTCGCCGTCAAATTATTTAACCATCCTTGAAAAAGACCAAAATAACTTACACTATAAACTTTTTAGACTTGTTCTTTATAAGGATATCCACAAGCTGTGATGGCTTTTTATCTGCTTCACACTCCAAATACTGTAGAAAATGTATTGGCAAAGGGATTCATCTCCCAAAACAGTGGAGTGCAAAAGATACAGTTTAACAAGCTCATAAAAGAGTGCTACAGCAATAGATGTGACATTCACATTTAAGAATTTCCCTTTGACAAAAGGATGTGTATATATCTAATAAAATGGAATGCATAACTATGAATGAAAGCAAGAAAGGATCTAAAATGATACAAACATACGAGAGGTAACTCCTAAAAAATGCCAGACACATGCTTATAACCAGGAAAAAGAGCATCATCCTACAATTGAAAAGTACCCAACTTTGAGACAGCACACCTTTATAGAAGCCAAATGAAATTCTACCAATTGCATGACAGTGGCTCACATAAGTTTACTGACAGACTCTTCAGAATATACCTCGAGGTGAAGGCCAGATGGTGTTTTTGAAGATGCTACTTGTGTAGATGCTGAGTCATTCTTTGATTTAGTTTCTGCACGCACTTCAACCCTAACAGGATTCCTCAGTCCAGCTTTGGACAATTCTTCAACAGCTTCTGTTTGAGTTGCCGAGAAAAGACCAGTTCTACGAAGTTTAGGCAAGCGAGATATGATGGAAGTAATCTGCTTTTGGAACCCCATATCCAAAAGCCTATCAGCTTCATCTAGAATCAGTACCTGTCCAACCGAAGATCACAGTTATCAAAAACCTGCAATCTAGGGCATAAGTATTATCAAATATATTAAAATTTTGACCATATTAAGATGAAAACATGTGTCAGTTTTGAAGGGTTTTGAAAGGGCCTGGAGAGAATATGAACTGGTTCTAAGGGAGTCTATTTATAACCAGAACATTGTATCTCAACCCAAAATACGACAGAACATCATATTTCTACCCAAAATCTTAAAGGACTGAGTTGGATTACTCAACTTGCGAATTTCCAACAAATCCTCCTTTTATAAGCTAACCAAACAAAACAACCAACATATTGAATTAAAATCGTCAATACCTCAAAGTTTCGAAAGTCCAACACCTCCACGCGCTCCATGATGTCCCAGAGTCTTCCCGGAGTACCAATCAACAGATTAGCCCCCTCTTCCTCTATTTTCTTCACATCAGTTTTTACGTCAACACCGCCAACAAGAAGCATTGACTTGTAATTTTGAAGAGTCGCAAAGAAAGTCTGAGCAACGTTGTATATTTGTGTAGAGAGCTCCCTTGTAGGAGAAATTATTAGCCCCATCACCTATAAAACCAAAAATAAAAAATAAAAATATATATATATATATATACAGTAACGACATGACCTAAACACAAATACCAACTAAGCTTATCAAAGGATAAAGAGAAGCTATATAGATTATAACAAACAGAAAAAGAATATAATGAACCTGATGGGGCTTAGGTGCAGAACAGGATCGACGAAGAATCTCGACGAGAGGAACCACGAAAGCTAGGGTTTTCCCAGAGCCGGTGGCTGCGTCGACTGCGACATCCTTGTAGCTGCATAGTAAAGGAATAGTTGCGGCCTGAACCGGAGTGCAGTGCTCGAACCCGCCTTCACTTAAGGCCTGGAGCACCGGTTCAGTGAGAGGTGGTTCCAAGTCGGAGAAGCGCGTGTTCGTCAACGCCGTATTCGTGTTCAGTGTTTCGATTGATTCCATTAAGCACTGCGCAGACCTGGCGCCCCTCGAAGTACGATAGTACGATTTCCGCCTTAGAAAGAAGTTAACTGTTCGAGTCTGATATAAAACGACACCGTGCTTCTGTTCCTAAGACCAACAAGAAACAATCCGTGGCCTTTAAATGACCTATTTTTTGGTAGGTATTTTGACTATTTGATTATTTCAATTCGGTGGTAATCATATTTCATGATTAGTTGGTTGAGTTAATAGATGTAACTCAATTTGTTGTTTTTGAAAATACTCTTGTAAAGAATGTTTTACTCCAGCGGTTAAAAATTAAAAAATAAAAAGACAATTATGCTAAAAAATAATTACAAAATATTCATACCGTCATCTTTTATTATTGTCTCCCATTCACCAAATACTGGTACCCAAACTTCACTCATACATTGCAATTGAGCATTATTCTCAAATTCTTATTTGCAATTAGGCACAATTCTCCTATGTACTTTAATAACTCTTGTTGTTAAAAATTGATCAATTTATTAATTAGTCGATTAATTTTTATAAATTAATAAATTCTTAAAATAAAAAATAAATCAATTAAATTTTATTTACCAATATCTTTCAAATTTTTTAATTTTATTCAATCTTCAGTCAATTTTAAAACGGTTTAATATCGATTGAACCTTTAAAACTTTTATTTTATCGGTTTAATTTTTGGTATGATTTTTAAAACATTAACTTTATGCCATCATTAATTGTCAAAAAAAAAAAACTTTAGGCCGTCATTTGTTAACAACTTTCCTAAAGTCCACCTAACATGGGCCAACCCAACCATTTTATGTTGATTTCTCAGCTCCACGAGCAAGCAACATGATTGATTAGAGAACGGAATTAGTCTCATAAACTTGAGCTTCTGAGTAGCTTACCATTTGACTCGCAATGAACAGCTGAGAAAATAGAAGGAAATTAAATGCATAAAATGCTAGGAAAAAACTTGCTGAAATGTTTTATTACGATATTGCTACTGTGTGTTGTGTAGATTTTGTGGGTCAATGGAGTCTGCGAAATAAGTCTCTATTATGGTGTGAAGCTTCCTAATTACCTTCACTACATAGTTGGCGAAGATGGGTACCCCTCTTTTTCCTTTTTTCTTCATGTCTGCTTCCCGTATGGCTTTTCTCGCAGTGCCATTAAGTAATCGTGGTTAAGCAGTTTTGATTTGTTGAGATTTTAGTTCAAGTTGGTAACGCAAAACCTTAAAGTGTAGGAGTCAACGACATTTCTTTCGAAGTAGATTCTTAGATTAATAGATTTGTATACCCGTGTATAAAACTTTGTAATTATTTTTATTTTAGGAGTGATTTATATGTAAGGAAGTTGAACAAATCCTTTTTCACATATAAAGAATTCTATTTCTTTGTTTATTTTCAATGTGGTTCTATCAGTCACTTTAGCACAGTGTCACCGCATTAGGAATGTGGAACTTAAATTTATGAAAATATAGTTTCTCTTTTAAACATTTTCTTTCCTTTTAAGGGGGGATTTGTGGATGATGGGGGATTTGGTAGGAGTAGTAAAAGTCAAAGTCTTTGATGGGTTTAAAATCTCACAATATTAATGTTGATGGGTGATAAAGTAAATAATTGTGTTGAATTTATGATAATATTTAGAGAGGTCTTAAAGCCTTTATGTACACATGAGATAAGGGAGACTATGAACAAAAAGGATTTAAAACATATCACATATAAGAGCTATCTATATATTAAAGATAAGAGCTATCTACAGTAACTGATGTTGTCAATAACAAATAAAAAATAAGATAGTTGAAATCACATGTTATTAGCCCCCCTCAAACTCAGGAAGACTAGTAATCATGAGTTTGTCAAAGATATTGGAACTTGGTCAAAGAGAGATCTTTTGTCAAAACATTAGCAATTTGGTCAGTAAATGAGATATGTCAAATTTAGAGTGATTGTTTGCTACTAGATCTTAAACAAAGTGAATGTTGATCTCAATGTGCTTTGTGAAAGCATAAGAGACTGGATCATAAGCAAGAAAAGTAGCACTAAGGTTATCATACCAAAGAATATGTGTGATTTAAGAGAAACTGATTTTGCCAAGAAATGAAGTGATCCACGAAAGTTTTACAGTTGTAAGAGCAATACTATAATATTTTGCTTCAGTGCTAGATCGAGCAATTGTTGGTTGTTTCTTAGCACTCCAAGAGATGAGATTGGATCCAAGAAAGATGTAGTAGCTAGATGTAGAATGATGATCATCATAACAACCAACCCAATCAGCATCATAGTAAGCATGGAGATTAAGAGAAGAGGATTTAGTAAAGTGAATGTCACAAGAAGAGGTCGAGCGAAGATAACGAAGAATCCGTTTAAATGCAGTCTAGTGGATATCGGTAGGACATTGTAAGAATTGAGAAACTTTGTTGGCAACAAATTAGATGTCAGGAAGGTATTGTAGAGCACTAATGATACTATAATACTTAGTAGCATCAAGAAGGGGATGACCGTGATTTTTAGATAAAGGAAGGGTATGGGTAATAGGTGAGAGCGCAAGTTTAGAATTATGGAGACTAGTTTGAAGAAAGAGATCTTTGATGTAAGTATGCTGAGTAAGTAGAAGACAGTAGGAATAAGAATAACCTCAATACTGAGAAAGTGATTAAGGAGTCCTAAATCTTTGATGGTGAAGGTGGTGTTGAGATCATTGGTGAGAGATGTAATGAACAATGGTGAAGAACCTGTAACCAAGATATCATCCACATAAACAAAGACAAAGATTGTGTGACTAGAGGTGGTCTGAATAAATAGGAAACTGTTAGATTTGGATGTGATAAAACCAAGATCAAGAAGTTTCTTACTTAACCTATAAAACCAAGTTCGAGGAGCTTGTTTCAAGCTATATAAAGCTTTATGGAGATGATAGACATGATGAGGATAGTGGGGATCTGTGAACCTAGAAGGTTGAGACATAAAAAATTGTTCTTGGAGATGACCATGAAGAAAGGCATTGTTGACATCAAGTTGATGAATAAGCCAATTATGATATAGAGTAAGAATGAGAACAATGTGAATGGTAGTAGGTTTAACAACAGGACTAAACATATTAGTGTAGTCAACGCTAGAAGTTTGATGATAACCTGTAGCTACTAGTCGAGCCTTATGATGGTAAATGGAGCCATCAGGATTTTGCTTGATACGAAATAACCATTTACAACCAACAATATTAGCATTTGGTGGAGGAGGAATTAGATTCCAAGTATGATTATGGTGGAGAACAGTGAACTTATCAAACATGGCTTGATGCCAGTGTGGAAATTTGTTAGCATGAGTGAAATGTATGGGATCAGAATTTGTAACAAGTGTGGAATAGGTGACATAATCATCAAAAGAGCGAGAAACACAGGTGTGATCATGTGTGCAAGTGACCATAAGATGAGATGTAAATTGGTGGAGGATTAATAGGTGGGGGTAGAGATGTAGGGTGAGTTGAGCTAAAAGGTAAAGATAAAGAGAGAATAGAGGGAGGAGAAGGAGAAAGAGAAGAATGAGAAGAGAGGGTGGAATAGTAGCAAACATGTTCAATAAAACACACATGTTAAGAGATATAAAGTTTAGAGGTGTGAGGATCAAAACAATGGTAGTATTTATACTTAGAGTAGTATTTGTGAAAAGCATAAGGAGTCAATTTAGGTGTGAGTTTATTAGTACAGGTAAAGCCTAAAAAGAGAAAATAAGTGCAATTAAAGACTCGAAGGTGAGAGAGATTTGGTTTGGTGTGAAAAAGTGTTTCATGAGGAGATTGATGATTAAGAACATATGTAGGTAAAAGGTTGATGAGATAAACAATAGTGTAAAAAGCTTCAACCCAAAAGGATTTAGGTAAAGAGGCATGCAAAAGAAGAGCAAGGCCTATTTCAATGATATGGAGAATTTTACATTAGGCAAGGCCATTTTGTTAAGGAGTATAATGACATAAGATACAATAAGTGATGTTATGGGTAGTAAGATATTAAGCGAAGACGTCGTTGATGAGTCCAAGAGCTCCATCGCATTGAAAATTTTTATAGTGGTGGAGAAAAGGTTTTCAGTGGTTGTTTTAAAAGTTTGAAAACAAAGAAGAGCATGTGACTTTTAAATCAAAAGAAAATCCAAGAAATGACTAAAATCATCAGTGAAGATAATAAAGTACTGATACCCAGATAAGGAAAGAGTCAAAGAAGGTCTCCAAATATCACAATAAGTGAGTTGTAAAGGTTTTATAGAGAGATAAGAGGATAATAGAAATGAAAGATGAACATTTTTTCCTTTAAGATAAGAAGTACTAGAATTAATGACATTGGGTTTAACTAGTAAAATGGAAGATAAACTAGATAACTTAGAGCGACATAGATGACTAAGTAGTTGATGCCATAGATCCAAGGAAGCAGTGGTGGCAGTAAGAGAGACATAATTGCGAAATTATGATGGTATATTCAAAGGATAAAGGTTATTGTATACAAAACACGCAAGGAGTAGTATCTTGGTTTGAAGGTCATTCATAATCTAACTAAAATGATTAAATTCAATAAGACATGAATTATTAGAAACAAATTTGGCAACAAATAACAAATTTGTGGTAAGATTAGGAACAATCAAAATATCACGAAGATGAGGAGGACGTGAAGAATTAGATTTAGTGAATGAACTAGTAGAGGAAATGGGAAGAGTTTGTTTATTTCCAACGACTACTTGATTGGACCCATCATATGGGAATGTGGATTCTACAATGTGAGAACTAAGAGTCATATAGGTAGCGGTCAAAAATAGTATTGGAATTGAGGTGAGTGGTGCCTAGTTTAGATTGAATATTCATGGTAATAAATGTTGTAGAAAGATTATTATTATTATTATTATTATTATTATTCTTATTATTATTATTATTATTATTATTATATAAAGAATCACAAAAATGATTATGAGACTTGGAA
>JANZXP010000196.1:12092711-12114925 GCA_027576715.1 Erythroxylum flavicans | reverse complement strand
GATTCCAAGCTGGACAAAATCATGGATAAGCTCACAGATATGGAAGAGAACCAGAAGAGATTAGAAAAGAAGTTTGAACAAGTAACAAAAGATCATGCATCTTCTATTCACAATCTAGAGATTCAAATCGGCCAACTTTTCAACAAATTTTGTAGGAAGAGTGTGGAAAACTGTCTGCGTAATATGAGAATGAATTCAATAGAGCCATGTCAGGCCGTCACACTTAGGAATGGGGTAGAGCTAAAAGAACCAGTGAGAAACTATGCTGAACCCTACCTTATTGTAGACTAAGAAATCAAGAAAGAAGATGATCTTAGTGCATCATGCTTAAATATAGGAAAATCTTGGGTAGATGTCCATGCAAAGAACCTTATCCTTTAGATTGATGATGATGAAATGGCATTCAATATGAATGATGTAATTAAGAATCCGAAGTTTGGTAACTCATTCAAGATAATGGATGTGTTAGAATCTTATAAAGAACAAGAGGATGAAGAATAAATGGAAATAAAACATTGAGTTTGAAGAAATTATGGAAGTCTCTATTCGGGAAGCAGAAGAAGCTGAGGAAAAAAAGGTGATTAAGGAAGAAATAGAGCAACTCACCTTTGTATAGAACAAACTGTTGGATTTAATGGAAGATTCAAGGAACTTTATTATTCCCTGCTTTGTTGACAGTTCAATTGAAAGAAGGACATTATTAAGCCTAATTGGTTTTCATAATGACATCATCCTTCTGATTATTCTGCAATCTATAGCTTACTTACAAGCTAAAAAGCTAATATTAAACAAAAAGGGTGGAAGCAAGCAGCTCATAATTGATCCCGGTTGATTTCCAATGAAAGAAGAACGTCAAGTTATCGACGTAAAAGAAGCACTGCATGGGAGGCGACCCATGGATTGTTAACTCGTTTAATTTTTAGATAGTTTAAATTTTGTAGTTAGGTTAGTTGTTTTCAAATAAAATCGAAAAGGGAAGCAACTTCAACATTAATTAGATGAATAAAAAGTAACCGAGGAGAGGTGAACAAGCCTTAAATAGTTAAAAAGTGACTCAAAGAAGAGGAAGAAGAACAAGGTTGGAAGAAGGTTTTAGATGTAATCACCGAGACTAACAAGACACTTACAGAGATGGTACAAACACAATGACGTCAGAGTCAGGATATTCGATGGATCCATTAGTATTTTGAGTCTCAAGGAGTTCAATTTCCACCTCCGACACCATCACCACCTCCATCTCTATAGGAATTATGCTGAACCCAATCTTTTCTTTCTATTTAGTTATTTTTCTTTCCAATTTTTCCTTTAGTTCTAATTTTTTATGTTGTTTTTATTTGTTTATGTTTATTTTAAATTCTGTTTGTTCTTTTGTTTTAGGTGCTTGTGTATGCCTCCTTCTCACATTGAGGACAATGTGTTGTTCAAATGTGGGGACGGATTCTATATTTTTGCTTTTGAATGTGATTTTACATACTATATGATAGTTATTAAGTTGCATTGTGCGAATTGTTTAAATGTGTCAATGGCTTAGATGAATACAATTTTTTTTAATTTTGAACATAGTCTAGTAGGTTCTGAATGATCATTGGCTCGCAAAATTGGTGAATTAGGATTTTTGGATAAATATACAACTTAATTAAGACTTAGTTCAAATTTAACACCCTCAAGATTGTCACATTCATTCATAATTTGAGGCCCTTTAACTTAAGTAGCTTAACTAGTATTTTTCATGGAAACGAATAGCTTAAAGCAACAAGGTATTAATAAGTGTTCAATAGTCACTATTCCGCTAGCCTTCGGTTTATGAATAGAGCTAGTAGCTAGTTGAAAATGTGATGTAACTGAGTAACCAGATTGACACGTATCACAAATATGTGCCTTCGCGTAAAAAGGCTATAATGACGTTTCAACCAAGCTGGTAATAAATGACTTAGTCAATTAACCGGATCAACATTCATCATAAATGTTTGCTTCCGAGTAAAAGACTAAGTTTGTGGTAAAAAAGTGTTAATAAAATCCTACCGTACTTGTAATAAGCTTGAATTTTCATGAAATTGTACTTACGAATAGTTACAGAGTCTGAGTACCAAAGAATTATTAATGTGTGTGTATAATCGAAAATGGTAATTGAATTAGCACCTAGGTCCTGATTAACTTCTATATTTAGTTCGAGAACTTAGACATATATTTTAAAGGTATATGATTAGATATAACTTATCAAATTATGTTCAGGATTAAATTTATTTCATGAAGTCGAAGCCATTGTCTCATTTTTGCATTGTTTGCTTCATGTTTGTTGTGATTGTTATGTTCTTTTGAATTATTGTAGTTAGAATAACCTTCGATTTTAGAACTAGGTTAGGCTTCCTCGTGGGATCGATACCTTAGGTACTACATAAATGACCCATGCACTTGCAGAATTTACCAAGCTTATAAATATTAAAACTTAGCACGTGTAACCTTAAGCGAACTCTCCCAAAATTCATCCGATTGGGCTTATTTTTGATCTATTTCAGTATCATTAGACTCTAATAACTATTTCGGGTACTTTTTAAGCTTTCATTGTTGGGTCCCTAAAATGACTATTTAAGTGAAAATACTATTCACCCAAATTAACTATTCATCCAGAAATACTATTCACTAAAATAATATAGATTTCATTCAAAAGTGTCATTTAAATCCTTAAAGCACATTTTCGGGCTTTTAAAGCTCATTCGGACTCCTTTTGTAGCTTTTTAAAGTTTACGGAAACTTTCTCTAGTATATCCGTGATCTCCATTATATCCTTAATAATACTTTTAAACGCTTAAATTACTCTAATGTACCATAAATAGAGTATACTCTATAAAATGCATGTACAACACATTACACAGTACAATAATCGAACTAGGATATTATAGAAAAACATAATGTGTGCTAGTCTTTTTTACATTCTATTAATGTCCAATCTTAATAGAATAATGACTAGTAACAATTTAAGGATAATACACAATGTTATATGGATCTCATAATTATGATCTCATCATAATTTTATTTGCAATGTATGATTATCCTATGAACTTTATCATATACATTTAAATATGTACATGAAAAAGAATGCCTCTAAATTGCAACCAATCAATTAACTGTAGGGAATAAACTAATATATAATTTATGGCTCATTACCAATTATATGGGTATAGGTGTGCGTGTTGGGGGGTTGATTTGTATTATGTAAAGTTATTTCTTGTGCCATTTTGTAGGTTTTAAATAAAGCTTCTAGGCCTTACACTGTGAGTTTAGTACATGATATTAGGGATGATAGTTGGTTGAGATGAGCTCGAGCCAACCCGATTTGGCCATATGGGTTGAAATATAACTTTATTTAATTAAAAATTTAACATTTAAAGTGATCAATTCAATTAATTGAAGTTATGAATTTCAATTCATTAATAAAAATTGAGACTTTATAATGAATGAATATATCAAACATACATATATTGATCAAATAAATAAGACAAAATTAAATTCAATAATAAAGGAGGATAGAATTAGAGGAAATGAAAGAAAAATATTTTACCAAATTCATTAATGAAGGAGGATAGGATTATAGGAAATGAAAGAAAATATTATAATTAAAGTGATCAATTCAATTAATTGAAGTTACTAATTTCAATTGATTAATAACAATTGAGATTTTACAATAAATAAATTTATAAAATGTAACTATATTGGTCAGATGAATAAGAAGAAACCAAATTCATTAATAAAGGAGGATGGGATTGTATGAAATGAAAGAAAAAGATTATAATTAAAGTGATCAACTCAATTAATTGATAAAATTGAGATTTTATAATGAATGAATATATTAAACGTACATATATTGATCGACTAATTTAATTAATTGAAGTTATGAATTTCAGTTGATTAATAAAAATTGAAATTTATAATGAATGAATATGTAAAACATACTTATATTGATCAAATGAATAAGATGAAACCAAATTCATTAATGAATGAGGATAGAATTATAGGAAACGAAATAAAAAGATTATATTTAAAGTGACAATTAAATTAATTTAAGTTATAAGTTTCAATTCATTAATAAAAAATGAGATTTTATAATGAATGAATATAGAAAACATATTTATATTGATAAAATGAATAAGATGAAATCAAATTCATTAATGAAGGAGTATAGGATTATAGGAAACGAAAGAAAAAGATTATAATTAAAGTGACAATTAAAGTTATAAATTTCAATTCATTAATAAAAATTGAGATTTTATAATGAATGAATATATAAAACATACATATATTGATCAAATGAATAAGATGAAACCAACTTCATTAATGAAGGAGGATAGGATTATAGGAAACGAAAGAAAAAGATTATAATTAAAGTGACAATTCAATTAATTGAAGTCATCAATTTCAATTGATTAATAAAAAATTGAGATTTCTTAATGAATGAATATATAAAACATACAAATATTGGTCAAATGAATAAGATAAAACCAAATTTATTAATGAAGGACGATAGGATTATATAAAATGAAAGAAAAAGATTATAATTAAATTGATCGATTGAATTAATTAAAGTTATAAATGAAATTCGTTGATTGATGGCATAATTTAAAAAAATGATTATCCAAATTTTTTAAATGATATAAAAAATCAAAATAAATTCATGAAATAATGTTCTGGACTAGAAGTTTAGGACTATAAAGTATAAAGTGGACTGTAGATATTGGAGACTTAAGAGAGTGGAGACTAGAGGGGTTGAAAGAGTAGCTAATCATTATAGGCAGTATCGTCAATAGTTAACATCACTTCTAATGTATGTAAAAACATTATAATTAGTATTGTTATATTAAAATTAAAGGAATATTAAGCACATGGTAATAACTAGTAAAAAATCAAATATGCCTTCATCATTGAATATTTTATCAAAATAATTTCCACTTAATTGATGAATATAAGTATGTATATGATTAGTCACCTTTACATCACTACCTTTGGTTGTATTAATATACAAATTGAAAAAAAATATAAGGTAAGATAATATAAAAATTGACAATTTTGATATATATATATATATATATATATATATATATATATATATATAGATAAAGAGTTTTCAGTCAATATCTTCATCATCTAACCAACTTCAGGCACACATAAGAGCATACATAATACCATAATAAAGTTAAGCTCGATGAGAACTAATAATCTAATGATAAGTGCTAAAAACATAATCTGATGCAACAGAAGATGATGTAATTGCTAATAGGTCTCATGCAATTATTGTATGATTGAAAAATTATTTCTATAACTCTTCTACCATAGTAATACATTGAACTGCATGCCTTCAACTTTTACTATGCAATCGTCCATCAAATATTTATCTAACTCCATCATATTGTACAGAGTCCTAACCTTTTTTCTTTCATGAGTTTTGTAAGCGAAAGTAACAAACCGCTCTTAGAAGATGAGTTTGAACCTAAAACTAAAGCCGCAGCTGAATAATTTGAGCTATTGTGATCTTGATCCTAAATTTTGTCCATTCTGAATTGATAATCATTAAACAAATCATACAAAAATTGTTTAATGAAAGCTACATGCTCTTAAGCTCGATCACCATACAATACATTATATATAAAATTAACCCCCTCGATCTTGTATCCTAAGTTGAGTATAGATAAGACTACAACAATATATCCAACTATATATCAATAAGAATTTATCTTCTCTATCATCTGCTCTTTCATAACCTGAATATCCTCATTAGAATCAGACATCTAATCAGATAAAACTTTCTTTATCTCACACATAATGCTAAAGCAATAGTGTAAGTGGGATATTTTTCTCGAGAAAAATTCAATCGTAGTATAAAATAATTCCAACTGTGCATAATGTCCTTTGCCAAGATCCATTGGTTTTCTATAAGTATACAAGTATATTGAGAATCCCATTGTCTCAGTCTGGTAAATACATCAACATATTGGATTGTTGACTCTAACATCTTAGAGGGTGAGTTCCATTTGATTGGAGAATCCAAAACCAACTTCTTCATACTCGAAATGTACAATTATCGTGTTGTTTCTTCAAATTTCTTAACACTTTTAGGTGTTGCACTCCAATATACTACACTATTTCGAATCGAATCTATTGCTTTCTTTATCATATCCAATCTATCCTTGATAATCAAATTTAGAATAGACACAAAATAACGCATATGGAACAGCCTTCCACTAACCAACAAACTCTCAACTCGTATCTTATTCTTCAAATTTTCAATTATAATATCATTCATGCTACAATTATCTACTGTTATAGTGGACAATTTGGTGTTGATATTACAATCTATCAAATAGTCTCCTAATATGAATGAACCTATCATGTACAAATATGATCATAACAATATAAAAAGGAAAATGATAACAATAATAAAGAATATAAATTACCTCAAAAATTTATTTAGTAAAGTCTAGTCATTGCCAACAAAATATGTCATCACCTTTATATAACCTTCTTTTTGTTATCGGCTATCCACATGTCTATTGTAATGATAAACCATCCTTCAATACTTCACATTGTTCTTAAAATTTCTTTCTTATTATCCTCGTATACCTTCATAATGTCCTTGTTTAATGTATTTTAGGTTGGAACCTCAAAGGTCGATTGCAGTGAATTGTAAAACATCCTAAATCCTATGACATCAATTGTAGATAGTGGATGTTGATCACCAAGTACCATAAAAGTAACCAAAAATCTTGATATGTTATTGTTATAAGATGTTGTAGTCATTTCATTCTTCCTTCTTATAAGGTTAGGGGTCAAAAATGTTTGACCTCCTAATACCATCTTTTCTCTACTACAGAAATCCATGTCTCTTTAAATGAGAGGTTTTACATTTTGAACTCTCAATCAACATCTTCTAACAATACTTACATTTGGGTTTTTTTCCTCCATCCATTGAGCTAGTCTTATTGAAGTGATCCTAAGTTTCACTTTTCAATTGAATTGGAGTTGAATTTTATCTTCACTTAGTATATGATTAAAAGTTCCTACTTATATCTTTAGTATAAGATTATAACTCTCTATTAAGGGAATATGCTCATCCATTTTAAAACAATCAACATACAAATATGTATGTTATTCATAATCATAATTAATTATTCTTAAACATGGGAGAGAATATGAGAACATAAATCATAATCATATATTTAAATTTTATCATGTACCAGTTATTAGTGACTTACACGATCATATATACGGGAGAAAAAAATGTATATGACCATGTGGATCAATGAGTGTTTTTATGGACTTACACGGTCACATACATGGGAGTGTATATGGCCATGTAAGTCCACGAAAACACCTATTGACTTATACGATCATATATACACTTGTCTCTTCTATATGTGATTGTGTAAGTCTGCAAAACTCATAATCTTATAGTGACTTACATATTCACATACAAAGGTGTGTACATGATTATGTAAGTCATTATGAGTTACACAGGTTCCGCAAACACCTCCCCAATAGTAGCAATCCTAAAAATTATAGTATTTTACAAATTCATTCTTTAATCAAAACTAGAATGCAGCGAAGGAACTTTACCTTAGTGTATGGGTGGCAAAGAAGGAAAAAAACACAACGACAGGGCTACAAGAAAGATGGATGGTAGGGTCGGGAGGCAAAGGGGTAGCTAGAGGGACAATGAGACAAAGGACCAGCCAAGGTTAGAGGGAGAAGGGGTAGCAAGTGGCTACTATTACTACAAAGAAGTGAGTGAGGGATGATGGTGGTAAGAGAGAGAAAGAAAGACTAGAGAGATAATTAAGTGTGGGGATTGAGGAAAAAATGGTTAACCGAGTGTAAAATGACGTAGAGAGATAATTAAGTGTGGGGATTGAGGAAAAAAATGGTTAACCTAGTGTAAAATGACGTCATTTTATTTTTGAAGAAATAAAAGAATAAAGTAATGTCATTTTACTAAAAAAAATGATGTTATTTTGTTTTAGTATGTTTCGACCATCGAGTTGGCCTCAAACTTGATCCTCACAGTATTTGTGCTCGAGGTCCAACTAACCTAGAACTAACCTATTAACCTTATATTGGGCTGGGCGGGAGCCCAAATTCCATCCCTAGATATTGGTTTAATATTCATCCGAATGATTATAAAAAGGATGAAAAAAGTGAGGATAATCCCAACAAAACATAATCTACTAAGGCCCAAGTGAAAGAGAAAGAACCCTTGGTATTTGAGGATCTTAGGAACAAGTCTCTTGCTTTATAAAATAGGCATGTAGTCCTTTGATGCCTATTAATCTTAGTTTCAAAGCTTTGTCATTTTGCTAGTATTATTACATAGTGGGAAGGCTCGAAATTAACTAAAATGCATATTAAGGAATGCTTGTATACTGTTAGAGAAAACTGTGTTTAACCTATTTCTCTTAGCTAGTCTATTGATATTAGAATTAATTGATTATCATTATAATGGATTATGTACTAAACCATTATTTTTGGGTAAGTTTCAAAATATCAGTATACTTATAAATTCTCATATCCTTTTGAAGGGAGGAAAAAGTGTTAGAGTATAACTAAATTCTCTCATTGTGTTCTTTGGATGATGTTGTACTAGGTTGTAAGGATCATGAGCAAGTTTTTCCTCTCTGTTGTACAACATTTTTGGCTGTCCTTATAGCTTTGTTTTTATCTAACATCCAAAAACACAATACAAGACGTAGTTGGCATAATATATACTTTTATTATGTAACAGGAATTTTGTTATCTTTTCTATTTTTATCCTTCTTATCATTGTACCTTTATAATATAGCTAGACATTGTTGTCATTCTCAGTTTTGCACGTATATTCCTATGAGACTTGTTTTAGGTGGGGGAAAATGTTCTCAGCCATTATGAGAGACTAGAGAAAGTTCTATGAGAGTTTCCAAACACCTTGTACACCTTTTTGAACATAGTGAAATTGATTCTTCGCTTTGTGGCTTTTTCTCCTAATACTCGAGATTCCCATATAATTTTTATTTTATATAAATTCTCATTTTCTTATTTATCACTCCTTTTGATTGTCTTTTACATTTATTCTTAACAAATTGGTATCAAACCCTAGTTAATCTCATTTAAGGAGTAGTTCATTATGTCAACTATCACTAAGTTCAAAATTGAGAAATTTATGGAAATATTAGTTTTACAATTTGGAATGTCCAGATAAAGGTTATTCTTACACAATATGGATTGAAGAAAACCTTAAATGGAAAATCTAAGAAGCCAAACACTATAAATGATGAACAATGGGAGGACCTCGATGATAAAGCCCTATCGTCCATTCAGCTATGCATTTTTTGAGAATTTTTGCACCAGTTGATCAATGGAACTATGATGGCTGGATTGTGGTTGAAATTGAAATCACTTTATATGATTAAGAGCCTCGCCAATAAGCTCCATCTTAAGGAAAGTTTTTCCAACATTCAAACGCCAAAAGGTACATCTATTAAAGCTCACCTAGACGAGTTCAATTATATCTAGATTGACTTTAAAAATCTTGATATAGATATTGGTTACAAGAATAAAGTTTCTTTGCCTGTTTACTTACTTCCCCCTCCATATAGTCATTTAAAAGAAATCATATTGTATGGAAATCGTGATACCTTATGCTTTAATGATGTTAAAACAAACTTGATGCCTAAGAAAAAATTTGGCACTGAAATTTTATCAATGCTTTACGGTGAAAGTTTGATTATTAAAGGAAGGCCCATGAGAAGGAAAATAATAGTAAGAATAAGAAAAAATGTAAGTCAAAATCTGGAGGCAAAAATTAGAGTAAAACATGTTATTACTGTAAAAAACAAAGGCATGTGATTTCTGAGTGTTATCAGTTGAAAAATAAAAATGGGAAAGAAGAGAAGGCCAAAAGTAAGCAAAAAAAAATATGTTAAGGCTATTATTGACATAGATTTTGAGGGTGATGTTCTTTTAAGAATAAGTGGATAATTAATTTGGGTTATACATATCATATGAGTCCTTATAAGGACCAGTTTTGAACCTATGAGCTATATGAGGGTGGTTTTGTTTTCATAGGTAATAATTCTTAGTATAGGGTTATTGACAAAGGTACAGTCAAGACTAACACATATGATGGTGTCGTTCGTTACTTGATTGAAGTCAGACACGTCCCTAATTTAAAAGAAATCTCATCTCGCTCGGTATACTAGAATCTCTAATTGCAAGTACTCCACTCAAGGTAGAGTTCTAAAGGTAATTAAAGGAGCTCTTATGATACTGAAAGGTACTCATTGTGGTAGTCTATATGTTTCGCAAAGTTCGACCATTAAAAGCTCGACAGTAGTTGTATCTTCATTATCCACTCTGACGTAACCAAACTTTGCCACATGAATTTGGGTCACGTGGGTAACAAAGGAAAGTCAATTTTAAACAAGCGCGGTTTGTTGGATGGTTAAAACACTACTAATATTGATTTTTGTGTTTTTGGAAAACAAAAGAAAGTTAATTTTTTTGCAAGCCTCTATAGGAACAAAAGCAAGCTTGATTACATTCATGATCATTAGGGTCATCGAAGGTTTCCTTATTAGGAGGAAAAATCTTTCACATAAACATAATTGATGATTTTTCATGTAAGGAGGAAGATCTTGATATAAAAGCAAACTAGCAAAAAGGTAAAAAGGTTTCACATTGATAATGATCTTGAATTTGTGAACACAAGTTTGTTTGTTTTTTTGTATGTAAGAGGGGGTTGCTAAATATAAGACTTTAGTTAGCAAGCCTAATAGAATGTCGTTACAGAAAGTATGAACTATACACTACTATAAAAAGCTCGATGTATACTTTCCACTATTGTGTTATGGCATCAATGTTATCTATAGGTCGAAGTTATTTCCATTGCAGCCTATTTAGTGAATTGTTCACATTATAGATCATTTAATGGAAAAATTCCAAAGGAAGTGTGGATTGATAATTCTATTAATTATTCTAGTTTAAATATCTTTGGATGTCCTGCTTATGTTCATATCAATGAGGGAAAGTTATTTCCTTATGCTAAAAAGTGCATTTTCTTGGGCTATAGATCTGGTGTTAAAGGTTATTGCGTATAGTGTCCTAACCATGGTGTTTATAAAGTTACACTAAATAAAGATGTAACCTTTAATGAATATTCTTTGTTATCTTTTGAAAAAGATGCTTGTGTTTTGTCTTCTATTAAAGGTGATTAGGAGGGTACCAGGGAAAAGGTGGAGTTTGAAATTAGTGCCGGCTTAACTGATGGTGATACTCCATCATCTTCCATCTGTCAGTCTAGCAAACATCGATTGGGAAAGACAACACAAATGAGTCCACTACAACAACCTCAACCTCAACCTTAACCTCATCCTCAAGCATCCATAACAAGAGATCATGCTCACAGACAATTAATAATGCTACCAATTTTTTTATTATAATTATGATTTAGTTGCATATGCTTGATAGCTGTATAAGAGGCTAATGATTATAATGAACCTAAGAGTTATCTCAAAGCCATCTTTAATGCATATTCTGAAAAGTGGTTAGCTACTATGTAAGAAAAGGTTAAGAGTCTCAACAAGAATGAGACATGGGATTTAGTTGAACTACCTAAGGGCAAGTGAGTCATGAGCTATAAATGGATTTACAAGATCAAGGAATGCATCCATAAGGTTGAAAATAAGACGTACAAGTCAAGAACCGTAGTTTATGGCTTTGACCAAAGAAAGGGTGTTAATTTTAATGAAGTTTTCTCCCTTTTCATTTGCCACACATCTAATCGAATTCTCTTATCTTTGATTCCCTTGTATGAACTTAAGCTGGAATAGTTGGATGTTAAAACTATGTTTCTCCATGGTAGTTCCTAAAAAGTAGAATCATGTTTGTCAATTGAAGAAGTCCTTTTACTGATTGAAGCAATCATATAGACAATGATATCAATGCTTTGATACTTTTATGAAAGTGATGGAACAATAGCACAAAACTAAGATAAATGGTAATCCTCTCTTTCTAGTATGAGTAATTGTTTTCTTTGAAATAATGAGGCTTTGAGACAGATTGTACTTCAAGTTGTTTGTCATAATCTATCACGTGTTGTAAAACATAATAAATATGAAACCTCGCTCTGATTCCAAATGATAAAGAAAACACACACAAGAGATACTTTTAATTAGAGTAAAACTGTAACATCCTGTTTTCATACTAAGGGTTAGAACCCTAGATTTCTATAGATGAGAACTAGCAATGAGAGATTAGAAAAATGCATTTCATACTCATGCATAATATTAGTATACACATACATAAATCTAATTGTTTTGCACACATTTCAATGACTGTATGTTCACTCAGTAGACATTTTCTAGGAATAATTGATATCTAATGTGATTATAATGTGAATTGTGGATTATATGTCTTAAAAATTGAGTTAGTGTGTAAAATTAATGATTTGGAATTTTTGGTGAAATTTGAGAATTTTCTAGAATTAAGGGTATTTTTGGACTAGGAAAAATTTCAAGTGGCGACACAATTAATGAATAGTAGCAAAAATAATTGTCAAATGGCAGTAGAAATTTTGATGAATGACATTACAGTTTAATGACATATGTCATTCGAAATTAGGAGTTAGTTGGATTAGAAATTGGAAACAAATGGACTAGTATTTTAAAAGAACCAAATGGAGACCACAAATAAGTGACAAGTGGTAAGTGACAAGTGTCACTTACCTTGCCACTTATTTTAACTCATGATGCTTAAGGTGAAAGACCATCTTTTACCTTGTCTTTCATTTTAATTCCAACTCTCATCTTCTTCGTTGCTTTCTTCTTCTCTTTCATGATTTTTGCTTTACCAAACTTCATTAATGTTGCACCTTACTTTCATCCATCACTTACTACTTCCATTTTATTGTCTTCATCATCTTACCACAAGAAAACCTAACCTACCTTATTTATGATGATGATCGTGTAGCTTAAAGAGTTAGGTTTTCTTGGTGATTTATCTTGAAGCTTAAACAAGTAAGTAGCATGTTATTCTTCTTGATATTTTGAGTTAAACATGCTTGATGATAGTTAGATGTTGAAAGATCATGAAATGGTGATGAAAACATATTGAAACATGGATGAGAAAAATGAGCTAATAGATGTCTTGTTTTTATGTATATTATGAGTGAAAATTCATAAATTGTTAGAGAGATGATTTTTAACTAGAATGATCTTTTCAACTATTGTAGAATGAATGCAGAAATTTATAAAGGGATGATATATGTTCATATTCTGTTTTGATGTGTGATTACGTGGATTATTGGTAGTTATCATAAAGATGAACTAAAATGAGTTTTGAGCTAAAGTGAGGGAGTAAAGATGAATTAAGGTGATAATTAGGAATGAAATAAAGGGGAAAAATGAAGATGAAAACATGTAGAAAATTGATAGTGAATGTGTATAGGTATGTGTTCTGTTTTTGGTGTTTATGATCGCTCATAGATTTTGATTTGTTTGTGAATGATATTGAGTTTAATTGGAAGTAGGAATGAAGATTAAATAATGAGGACATGAGCTAGAAATGATAGACTAAGAAAAAGAGATGAACTAGGATGAAAATGAAGTTAAATGTGTGCTGTAATATGTTAGATGGAGTGCTTTCACTGAATAGGCATCTATATTTTGGCCATATCTTAATCTATAGATATCAAAATGGGGTGATTTTTAATTAAGTTTAAACTAGAGACATATTTATACAATTGTCGTGAAGTAATTAAATTTGAATTCTATCCCTAAAGGTTTTGAAATTTGGCTTGAATTTGAATACTAAGTGTTGTCGCTAGTTGAGAATAATCTTCAGTATTTTGGGTATAACTCACAGAATACTAAAACAAACTCCATAAATTTTATGTGATTAGAAACTTAAGACATATAAAAACATTTGTTTAGAAGACGGTGCTGCGTAAATACCTCAGTTTCTAGGTTGACTTATAATCTACAAAACTAACCTAAAAATCTGTCCTGGCAAAAACTGGAAAATTGAAAGAAGAATGGGAGATTAGTTTCTGCCATGATCGTGGCAAGGACCACCATGATCGTAGGCAGTGTTTTTTCATGGTAATGTTTTGATTGTGCAATGGTTGAACCAATTAAGGATAAGGTACTTAACTGTGATGTATTGGGACTTAATTTAGGCTTGAATGGAGCTTGAATTGAACCTAGAATGATGCTTGGATTAAGTGACTAAATGTGTTATATGTATGAAGTGATAATTGAGGATATAACTTAGTGAATGAATTTTTGATATCAAAATACCAAAGGCATGAGTATAATAGGAATGAAGATGTTCATATGATTATAGTGGTGATTCAAAGGAGTTGAGTAATATGTGTTAAATAAAGGTGAATAAGAATTGGGTATTATGAGAGCATATAATGCTAGAAAAGATATGAAGAGTAATTGATTTATAATATCAGAATTACCAAGTGTTCTTAAGGTGTAAACCTAAGGATAAGCTAGCCTAAGGATAAGCTAGATGCATACAAATGATAAGGTTTGAAAGATCAAAAGACGTGATTAAGGAAACATACTCGAAATAGTCAATTTGAGCATGCATTATACATTACACATATACATATGTGTATAATTGAATGTTTATGTGATTGTGAAATTAGTGATGTGTGTACAATGTTTACATTGCATAAAGTTATTGCACAAGACTGTACATCATCGTCCAGACGTTTCCAGATCATAGAAGCAAATACTAATCTAGAACATACTGTAAGTCGACTTAGATGGTCTCCTCTTAATTAATTGCTTGTTTTAATTTCTGTATTGAATTATTGTGTGATGTGAATGTGTTGATTCTGAACATTGAATGTCTGAGGGATTTGATGCATAAAAATTATTGAAAGTGCTCATTGTATGTGAACTTCACTGAATAAGTGATTCTCAACTTAAATGTTGAATGTCAGACCAAGGTCTAAAGATAAATGCAAATGAGAATGTGAACGTGAATATGAATGTGTAAGATTGAGCACATTAGATTGATTGAATATATGTGATACATTTCATTAAATGAATGCATGATAACATAAAGGCAGTTGTGACTAGAGTAATCACCAAAAAATAGCTTAAAGCTCAGAAAGTGAAAAAGAGCTTAAAGTTTAGAATGTGGTAAGAGCCTCTGGCTCACTATGTATAATGAGCCATGTATCCTCAATAGATAAGGGACAGTTATTACTGATCCTGGTATCCATAATGGATACAGGACAGTAACAAGCACTCGATCACAACAGTAACAATTGAAAGTGAGTCTCACGAGCACCGCATATATAATTGATATGTATGATTTAAATAATTGAAGTAAATAGTTTGAATGATTTATGAATGTGAAATATGAATTAAGTGAATATAAAGTGTATGTGATTCAACATGTTAATTAGTGAAATGATGTGAACTACGTGATTACATGAATTGATGTATTATGTGGATTGAGTGAGCCATCAAGGATGGTCCACTCATTGTGTTCATAA
This sequence comes from Erythroxylum flavicans, assembly GCA_027576715.1. Taxonomy (NCBI): domain Eukaryota; kingdom Viridiplantae; phylum Streptophyta; class Magnoliopsida; order Malpighiales; family Erythroxylaceae; genus Erythroxylum; species Erythroxylum flavicans. The sequence continues at coordinate 12,099,390 of JANZXP010000196.1, read as the reverse complement.
AACTCACCCCAAAATTTGCAACATATTTTTCAGGCTCAGAGGAGATACCCAGTTAGACCAACTGGAATCTAACCACTACATTTGGATAGGAATTAGAGGCTGGGATCAGTTGTACATGCAAATATCTATAGTTTTTCTTTTTTATTTTAAAATTGTATTATGCAAATATTGTACAACATTTTTGTAAATTGAAAAGTGTAATGACTGTATGACAAGAAATGTTTTGTATTGGGCTCAAAGATTACTGGAATATATATAATGATGTGTTAATTGTTTGTAACACTTACGACTGAGAATGTTTTTGAATAAAATGGGCTGAAATTGATTATTGGTTTTTTGTAATATACGTGTGATGCGTGAAAATTTTTTAATGGTTATGATTGACTGACCATCCTAATACAACACCCTTGTAAAGTGATTTCTCGAATACCGTCTATGTGTTCGGGAATATCCTTTATGAGAGTGGCGTGCTACAAAAACGATAGGGGCCTGTCAAAGTTTAAAACAATAATAAGACTCTACAAAGCAAGAGGAGTCTGTTAAATGACAGGAGCCTACTAAAGCATAAATCCAATTAATACAATTTAAAACAGAAGATGCTTGTTAAAATGAAAGGAACCTTTAACAAGTTTAAAATAGAAGGAGTTTACTATAACAGTGAAGAAGCCTCTTACTAAAATGAACACACACATAATATAATGCGAAAATATAAAAGTTAAGAAGAGAGAGAAGAATGCAGTCAATTTATACTGATTCGACTTACAATTCAAGCTTATGTGTAGTCTCCAAGTATCAAACTTGAGTGTTTCACTATGACAAATGAAAGTTGTAATTTGACGAGCCTCTTCAAACTCAAGAGTATATCTTTTTCAAAATTTTCCCACCTTCCACACTAGTAGTATATTGATAGCCTTTACAAGCTCTCAAAAAATGAAGAAGTAATTTGTTCCATATGAGCTTCAATGATCTCTCACAAAAAGAATTGCCATTTTCTAAGGAATAAGAGATTTTGATCAAGATATGGCTTTTGGGAATATTGATGCTTCTGAAGTATTTCAAAGATTTTGGCTTTTATACCACTGTTTGCAAAATGTAGTGACTCTTCTTTAAATAGTCATTTTCTTCAAATAGTCGTTGCTTCATTTCCATTTTGAGTTAACTTTGAATGTTCAATATAATCTCTGATAGAATCCTATAATAATCAACCGTTAAGAGATATCTCAAGTTGATTGACGAAATATGTGATTAGAAGGATCCTTCCGAATTTTGTAAAATAAATAAGGAAAGTTCCTGCAAAAAAGGAACTATTTATCCTATGATTTTATTTCCTTTTGAGAATTATATCGTTACCTACAAAAGGAAATAAATTAAATTTGAATTGTGAAATACTATATTGTCATCATCAAAACCATTAATAAGCCTAACAATCTCCCCCTTTTTGATGATGACAAATAATATCAGATAGATTTTCAAAATTCAACTAATAATAAAGGGTTTCGAAAAGTACTTGTATAATTTATAAGTCCTTACTGATTAGAAGGAGCTTTATCTTTCTACCATATAGACTTCGCAGTAAAATATATCACAGATTATATCTTCTATTCTCAGGAAAGTATATCAAATATCATATATCAAAAAAAATCTCCCCCTTTATCATTATCGAAAAAAAGAAGGAAAAGAAAAAAATCAGGAAAAAATAGCAACAAAGTTATTGAAGAGATATATAACATATCATGCCGAAATTTATGAAAGATGAAAATATATCATCAACTGATTCTTCTCTCCCCTTGTATTAGAGCTAGGAATTCTTCACAGAGAGATGGAACAGTAGCACTAAACTATGATAAATGGTCATTCTCTCTTTCCAGTATGAGTCATTGTTTTTAATGAAATAAGGAGGCTTTGAGATGGATTGTACTTCAAGTTGTTTGCAATGATCTATCACGTGCTATAAAACACAATAAATGTGAAACCTTGCTCTGATACCAAATGATAAAGCAAACACATGCAAGAGATGCTTTTAATTTGAATAAATGACAATGACTTGTCGAAGTTTAAGACAACAATAGGAGCCTACAAAGCAAGAGGAGGTTGTTATGCGATAGGACCCTATTTAAGCAATAGGAGCCTGTTAAATGACAGAAACCTATTAGACGATAGGAGCATGCTACAGGATAAATCCACTTAAGACAATTTAAAACACAAGGCGCCTATTAAAATGACAAGAACCTTAAACAAGTTGAAAACAGAAGGAGTCTACCATAACAGTGAAGGAACCTCTTGCTAAAATGATCACCCACACAACATAATGCGAAAATATAAAAGTTAAGAAAAGAGAGAAGAACTTAGTTGATTTATACTAGTTTGACTTACAACCCAAGCCTACGTCCAGTTCTCAAGTATCCAACTTGAGTGTTTCACTATGAAAATCTAAATAGTAATTTGACGGGCCTCTTCAGGCTCATAAGCATATATTTTTCAAGGTTCTCCAACCTTCCACACTAATAGTTAGAGAGAGATCTTGGCTAATTAGTTGATTACCCATAGGATAACATCATAATTAGTTGACTTGGTGGACTGATTTTATGGATTGAGAGATTGCTTAATCGTTTACCTTGAGAGAGGGTAGTTAATACATTAGGACATCTTAGGTGAGGCACAATTCAATTAACAAGGTAGGAGGGAGATAAGATAGGGAAAAAGTGATATCTAATTGTTAAATCTAGTACGCTAAGTTTCTGCACTTTTGTTTTACCATTTGTTCATTATTAGTTGTTTAATTTAATTTAATTTTTAGCTTATATTCATTAAAATTGATTCTCAACTGAGGCAACTTGAACTAAGTAGCATCTAAACATAATCTTTGAGGGATTGATATTTGTTCTTTACTATAAGTTACACCCGTATACTTGTGGTTTTGAGCATAAAACTGGTGAATTGGTTTTACAATCAATAAGTTTTTGGCACCGTTGTCGGGGATTGTTTGTTTAGTATGTTTAGTTTGGGTAACTTTAATTTAAGAGTGTTTGATACTTTTCTTTGTGTATTTGTAGGTGCATGAATATAAGGAGCACTAGAAGGACCGACAAAGCTTTTGAAGAAGAATTTTCTGATATTACAAGACAAGAGAGGACGTTAACGAGAGCAAAGCGTTAAGAAAATCTTCAAACAAATATGGTGGAAGAAGGAGAACAAGGAGGGGCCAAGAGAACATTGATGGATTTTATGAGGCCTGGATTTAGTCCATAAGGAGCTGCAAAGCCTGCAGTCATAACAAACAATTTTGAAATTAAGTCGACACTCCTGAACATGTTCGAGAACAGTGTTCAATTATATAGGTTATCAACTGAAGATCCCAATGTCCACGTAGTAAATGTTTTGGAGATATATGACACTTTTAGATTCCAAGGGATGTCGGATGATGCTGTAAGGCTCAGATTATTTCCATTCACTTTGAGAGATCAAGCCAAGGTATGGTATAACTCACTTAGTACATCTCAGATTACTACATGGAGTAAGTAGCCCAAGCTTTCCTTGATTAGTACTTCCCATTAACAAAGACTACGTGGATCATTAAAGAAATTACAAAGTTTTAGCAAAATGATGGGGAGTCATTATATGAAGCTTGGGAGAGGTTCAAAGAGTTGTAAAGAAGCTACCCACACCATAAATTTCCAAGGGAGTTCTTACTATAAACATTCTATAATGATGTGAATCAGATTAAAAGAGGAACAATAGATGCAGTTGTTGAAGGGTCGTTGATAAGGAAAACCATTGAGGCGGCCAATGATCTTTTGGAGAATTTAGCAAGTAATAGTTGCATATGGTCAAACAAAAGGAGTAGGCAAGGTACAAAGGAACAAAAAGGCATGATTCTAATTGATTATGTTACAACCTTTAGCTCAAATTACCGCCCTCATTAAGTAGTTGAATAATATGCAAGGAGCTTCTTCATCAACAGTCAAAGCCATACCAGTCCAATGTGAGTTATATAGGTAGGACAACCATTACACACCAGAATGCTTCTCGTTAGGAGCTAGTAACACAGAATAGGTAAATTACATGGGTCAACCACATCGGGGTAACAATCCATACTCTAACATTTATAATCTGGGGTGGAAAAATCACCCAATTTTTTCTTGGAGTACTAACAATGCAGGTGGCCAAACAAAGCCACAAGGACCACCCATATTTTAGCAAGATCATCTTGGGTCTTTAAAGAGAAAAATAGAAAAGTTAATGGCTGTATTGGGGTCTAAATTCCCAAGCCAAAAGGAAAGTCAAAGAAGGCAGGAAGAGAATCAGAAATGGATGTTTACAAGCCAAGATGCCAAATTTGACCGAAGCTTAAAAAACCATGCTTCCTCCATCCGCAACTTGCAAGTTCAGGTAGGTCAACTTACTACTACTTTGTCTTCTAAAAATGCAAGTGGCCTACTAAGCAACACTGAAGTCAACCCAAAGGAACAACTCAAGGCAATCACACTTCTGAGTGCTAAGCAACTAGAGGAGCCAAGTGTGCAAAAGGAGAGTCAAACAAAGGAGAAAGGCAAGGAAATAGAAGAAGAGAAAGTAGAAGAGAGGCCATATGTACCACCACCACCCTATAATCCTAAACTTCCATATCCACAAATTGTGAGACAATATCTGGTTGACACTCAGTTTTTCAAGTTCTTGGAGAAACTGAAGAAGCTTCAGATTAACTTATCATTGGTGGAAGCCTTGGAGTGCATATCCAAGTATGCGACGTTTCTTAAGGATATACTCACACATAAACACACTTGGTAGGACAAATAGATGATAACCTTGATGGAGAATTGTAGTTTGATCATCTCAATCACAATGCCTTCAAAACTAAAATATCCAGGTTGCTTTACTATTCCATGTGTTGTTGGTGACTTTGAATTTTCTAAATGCTTATATGATTTAGGTGTAAGTATTAACTTGATGCCTTTGTCTATTTTTACGAAATTAGGATTAGGAGAGGTCAAGCCAACATCCATGCTCATTCAGCTTGCGGATGAATCCATCAAGAGGCCGTTTGGAGTTAGAGAAGATGTATTGGTAAACTGGATAAATTTATCATTCCTATTGATTTTGTTGGTTGGACTTTCAAGAAGATAGACATTGTCCGTTGATTTTGAGTAGGCCCTTTACGAATACTGGTAAGGCATAAGTTGATGTGCATGAAGGAAAACTTGTCCTAAGAATTGGTGATGATAGGTTGAATTTAAGATGACTAAATCTTTGAAGAAACTGATGGATGGTACTGTATGTATGAAAATTGATGTTGTGGATGAGTGTATGAAGGAGGTTGAAGTGGAAGTTGATGAAGTTATTGAAGTGCATGGGAATGAGAGTGTGAGAAAAGAGGAATTATATGAGTAAGTTGAGCTAGAGAAGTTGGAGAGAACAGATACACCCACACCACCTAATATCATTAAGCCCCCACTTTAAACCTTAAACCCTTACCTTCCCAGTTGAGATACACCTTTTTAGGTAAGAACCATACGCTACCCGTCATTATCTCCAACCAATTGGATTGTGAACAAGAAGAGAAAGTGGTGGAGACCATTAAGAAAAGGATGAGAGCTATAGGGTGGCAAATTTCTAATATTAGGGGGATTAGCCCCATTGTCGTGATGCATAGGATTAACCTAGAAGAAGGATGTAAAACTATAAGGGAGTGACCGAGAAGGTTAAATCCAAACATGCAAGAGGTTATGAATAAAGAGGTAGTGAAGCTTTTAGATGCAGGGATTATTTAACCCTATTTTAGATAGTGAGTGGGTGAGTCAAGTGTGGCGAGTGCCTAAGAAGGGTGGCATGACAATGATGGAGAATGAACATGGTGAAAACATTTCTACTATAACCATCATAAGATGGCGAGTGTGTATTGATTATACGAAGCTCAATTTGGAGACCAAGAAAGACCATTTCCCTTTACCTTTTATGGACTAAATGTTTGAGAGGGGTGGCTGGCCATTCTTTTTATTATTTTCTTGATGGATATTCAGGGTACAATCAAGTGTCTATATACCCGAAAGACTAAGAGAAGACCACTTTCACTTATCCTTATGAGACTTTCGCTTATCAGAGGATGTCTTTTGGTTTATGCAATGCACTTACTATTGGGACCCCGCCCTTGTGAGTCACGTGCCCGACATCCTAAGTGACATCTGGACGCGCACCCTGTAGGAATCAATAGTATTCACAGCAGAAGCAACCCAGGATCAGAAATACACATACAGGCAAACCAAACACAAGAATCAAAACAAAACAAACTTGTTGAAGCATGGAATCGATAACTGATTGTCTTTCCACAAAAAAAATCTTTTTTCTACAAATCTTCTTATCATTGCAGTCTTCTGTCGTGTAACCTTAATTATTTCTGTAAGTCTTATTTCTGGGTAGGCAGAAAGAATGTATCATGTGTTTACAAGAGATTTTTTAAGAGAGTTTCTGTTTTCTCTCTATGCTTTCCAAATATCATCATCATGCCTCTTCGATAGGAAGAAAAGCTTTTATATATCGAAAAACCTCTCCTTTCTACATAAGAAGTTACTGATAAGATTATGTGGTTTTTATAATTCCAAAACAACAGATTTCTTCTATTTAATATAAAATAATCTATTGCTTATTTAAATTACAAATAACACACATGTGGTCCAAACAATTA
>JANZXP010000196.1:12060179-12074089 GCA_027576715.1 Erythroxylum flavicans | reverse complement strand
AGAACAATCCAAAATACTGACTTGAAAGGCCACTTTGGTGACTACATTCTCATCAGTATCCCAAAAAGTCCACTAACCCAAGGGATACATCTTTACGTTATCTTCACATTCTTTATGGGCATATGGTATGTGATAATGTGACTCCAATAAATGCAAACCTAGATGCACAGCCTCATTATCACACACCCGTGCTAAAGACATTCTCTGAAAACTTCATTTGAGACTTTCGTAAAAGAAAAATCTCAGTAGAGTGACTATCGTGCATTACTTAATACTAAACCGATCGCTCGAGACACAAGGATCCCATGTATCTCCTTTATGGCAAGTTCGTAGCATGAAAATTCACTTAAAAATGGCTTCAGAATGTCTCAATTCCTTTTCCGATTGGCCTCATGCAATCCCAAACCCTGAATATGAGACCTAAGACACGACAATTTGAAGTGTCTCTCTCATGTGATGTCCGAAGCATGAAAATTAACTTGAAATCAGATCCGAAATACCTTAATTTCTTTTTTTGGAGTTAAACTTTAAGTTATTACTAATGTAATAAATCCAGAAAAATGAAAAAAATTACTTTATAAATTTTTCAGACCAGAAAACTGACCCAAAACACCCCGAGGTACCCTTACGAAAAATCTGAAATTTTTGTGTTTTTCTTTTTTTTAATGTTACTATAGCTGACGTCCGTATGGCTGACGTCAGTATGATGTCAGCCGACAACGTTACGCCCGCGTCAGTCACAAGTCTGCGCGGCCTACTCAGACGCGGGGGAGATGTGTTCGTTCACATCACGCACAGACGCGCGCATCGACGTTGACGCGCGCATCGCACGCACCAAACACGCGTTTGGCTCGTATGCGGCCACGTGTCGGTGTGTGCGATGCATGCGCCCGTGGAACTGTTCATCGTCGGGCGTGTGGCGCACACGCGCCCAACGATGACGCCTCTCTCGCTAGAAAATGGCAATTTTTGACGAGCTTCGAGTCAATTTTTGAACTTCTTTGGCTCGTTTTCAGCCCGTTTCTCAAGGCTAAACATATGTATACTACTTTGATGCAATAAAAACAAGAAAAATTGAGAAACGGAAGCTAACTCTCCGAAAACCTTATGGAGAGAAAAAATGAAAAATATTTGTTTTTAACCACTCGATCACGCCACCGCTCTGATACCACATGTAATACGTGACGGGTCCTTAGTCATGTATCCCGGATCGAACGTAAAAGGGCAAAAAACGAAGAAATACAGAAATACCTGATTTTCGGTTCTGAAACTTCAAACGAGCTTTCTGACACCGAAACGAACCCGAATCTACCGCCGTCTTCACAGGAATTGCTTTCCGGGACACGGGCTAGGTCTTTTTACAGTTTTCTCAAAACACGAGCTCTCTTAACGAGTCAGAGATTCCTTATGCTCGCCATTGATATATGAGCAACTGCAGGAGACAATAACATATATATATAGCTTCCATAGCGGACTTTCCCATTACAAGGTCGATATGAACCAGGTCCACACAAATCTGGTTCCATTTTTCACCCGAACTTCAACTCATTGATTTAGATCATTTATTGGGTCATTTTATTATTTTTATCTAGATCAAATTACGTAACTTAACTGATAAGTTATTAAAAACTAAATTACAATTAATAACTGTCCACTGAATGAGAAACTGGCAAAATTGCCCTTAAGGGCAAAAGTGTCTAACAGAATCTTGGCGATACACTTAAAGTCATTGGCTCATAAGATGTTTGCTTAATGTTCTTAATGCCTAGTGGGTATTGAACTCTTGGAACAATGTCCGCATAGATGGCATCAGACTAAAATTCACGTTTTCATGATTTGTAATTTGATTTACCAGGCCGATTCAACTGGGGATATTAACATGCATGATCTAGTATGTAAATTCAAATAGCCTAGAAATGTTGATAGAGTAGCAAATAATACATTAATTTCATTGAACGACACTCTTGAGGACAAGTGATATTGGCCGGAATTTGAGTCCATTGGTGGTGCTCGACTGCCTCTGGAACTTTTTTTTTGTTCCAGATAATTTCAAACTTGGACTTTTGGGGCAGATTGCCCCCGAGAATACCGGTATTTCCCAATGTAATTTTGTCAAATACTTGCATGCTATAGATTACAGCAATCCTCAAACTTACGACTGTAACTTATTTCTCCTTACAGAATTTCTTTGGTGAGGAAAGTTAGAGGACCTACTGAATGCTATTGAAGCACCTATTCTGCTGTTAACTTTTAAGCAAGTGAAAAAAAAGGAAGCTCATATTTACATGCCATAGTTCTGGGTCATCAGAATTCCGAGAACTGATGTTTCGAGGCAAGGGAAGTCGGTTCTCTCTGTGGAAAGTAGCTGGTAGTATGGCCTGTTTGTCTTATCAAAGTAGACCAGGAATTTAGAAATTCTTTGAAGAACTACCCTTTAGGATGACAAGTATACCAATTTTTTTCCACATTTTTTTCTCCAGTTCTATGGTCTACGATCACACTCTGTTCATTGTGATATCTTCAGATAGTGATAATTTTGCAGTCTCTTTATCGTTTTGCAACTGGCATTTAGCATTTTATATTATTGTGCATACTTTTCCCACTTTCACATTCTTAAATCTTCATGAAGATACCGTCCTTCGGCAAGTTTGTGTTATCCCATTTTCCTTGTTCTTCTTACTCGTAGGCAATACAATCTGAAAATACTTTCACGACTAACAAACATGTGCGAGTTGAAAAGTCGGGAGAGGACATGTAGCATGCCATGTGCCAATGCGGGCTATGTTGCTCGTTAATGGACGCTGAGAGTGTTTTCTTAATCAATATATAGTGTAAAACAGGTAAATAAAGAAATGAGATTTGACTAATTTAAGGTTGAGCCTAGAACACAACGAAACATCTCAATAGTACTTGCATTTCAAGCTCGAATAGCAGCTCTTAATTTTTTCCTCTTATTTTGATCCCAGAATCTGCAGCTAGGAACGGAACACCGCGGGCTTGCTAGCTGGGGAAGAATTTCAAGTCGTATGTTGCTTTGATAACAAGTCCCCGAAGTCATTGGTTGTTCACGAGAAGAAAAGGTTAGCAGTTGATAGCTGGTTAAGAAAGTCAAGTTGATAGAGATGCATAAACAGCCTCTGTCCTTACGCTTCCAATGTTGAATTAAGAGGACTGTGAAACTTCTATGCAAGTAAAACCCCAATCACTATTTTTTGTATGCATATTCAATAAATCGTTAACGATTGGTAATAACTTTTAAATTATGTATTCTTAATAAATTATTTGATGAAATAAAGGTTCATATTCAATATAAGTAGCATTTATAAGTTTTAGTATACTAGGTCTTTTTTTAATTATAATCTCCTTTTTTATGACTCAAATTATTAAAAAGATTTTAGGGAGACTTATTCTAGAATTAGAGTACGCCTAAGACGAAATGAATCAAATTTACCAACTGTGATTTGAAAGGTTTCTACCACAATTCTGATGTCATGTTATTTTCATATTCAACAGGAATCTCAAACAGGCTTTTGAATGAGAATTGATGGCGAGTGACAACATATTTCACTCTGTACCAGATTGTAAGCAATCTTTATCCCAGGCGTAAGACTTGGGACTTCAAGACTATAAAAGATCGAATTGCATCATTTTTTACTACAGAACTTAGTATCATTGCTTACTTTACTTGAAAAATGGCACCATCGATCATGAATAATTATAGACTTGGGAAGCAACTTTTCTTTATAAAATTTATTAAGATAGCAAAAACTCCTACATAACAAAAATTTATAATCCTTGCGTTGAGTTGGACAATCGATAATCCATCACAAAGAAAGTCAACCATATCCCAGCTGTTCCACTCAAGGATTTGTTGGGGAGTGTATAAAAGAAAGACAACAACCACTTGAAGCCGAAACCTCACCAAATTTTCACCTAAACCTTTTATAAAACAAGTGGCAGGTTCTTCACCTTCTCTAAAAATTGCGATTGATGTGGATGTATTATCATGTATAAAAGGCTAAAATTTTATATAAAAAAAGTGGAGATAATGATGCGCTACCTTTTCATTGCACGTACCCTTCACTTATAAGTTAAGTCTCATAATGGCTTCCTCCTCAATCATGCAGCAGTACCCACTACAGTTACTCATCACTTGTGTTGCAACATTTTAAGGAAAAAAAAAAAGAGAAAGAGATCATATATAAAAGAAATGAGACTTGTAAATTATGGAATAAATAGTATTGGAAAAATGTGTTACCACCGAATGGAGATAATGAGACAGCTATATGTTTGTCCTTAATCCAACTTCTCCTTAAAGAATTGAGTTTGTTGTGTAAAGTCCATTTACTCAATGTCTACCAGCATATTGATTATTGACAAACTAAAATTAACAAAAAGAAATTAAGCAAACAGTTAATTACGACATATGTCATATCGAAGATAATCACTGGCTTCGATTTTCTCGATGTATATCGTTCAGAATGTTGACTGATAAATCCTTTACTTGAAGCCAATTATTAATTCGTATATTAGTTGTTTAATTTTGAAATACGTAGAAAAGGAGACCTTTTGGCTTCATATGCCACTGAATTGTCTCAATGTTTGCCATAAGTGTATGTGTTGAAAGTGTAAATTTCAGAGAAAATCAACTAAGCCCCAAAATAAAAATTATTCCATTGCACTGATGATGAAGGCGTTTGACTTTAGAAGTTGAAAATTTAAATCTCTCTCAATGTATCCAATAAGTTGGGACTTTATAAATGTGGAGGAGATGATAATGTAAGTAATTCTAACCTTCCATTAAATAAACTCAAGTGTACTGTATTCGATTCACAAACACATAATTAGTCTACTTATATACATCACAAAATCAAACTGAGGATTTTCTTTCTCTCTTGCTTTCATGTGATCATCGGATTTGCCACCAACCTAAGTAACACCTATATCTATTCCAAACCCCACGTAACAGCTTAATAAACAACTCGATAAGCTTCTTCGACTTTTAATCCTATGCGAAACAGTAGGCACAGTCCGAGGAAAGACATGAAGCCACCTCTCTCTGCCTCGTCGTCCTCAATTCTGGTGAGAAAGGCTCGTCTCTCTCCATATATCTTCACTCTATTAGCTTTCGTTGTTTTCGTTACCATCCTATATTGGGAGGACTTCTTGTGCCTCCTTGGAGACCTTGATCTCAACGCCGAAAAAGTCCTCACAAGGACAGGTCAGTGGACTCTGTAAATATTCTAGCAGTAACATTCTTATACATACATATATACACACCCCACAATGCTTTCATAGTTTTGTCTATATTTTGAAGATTTGTGAGTTTATGGTGTTGAGGATTCAGTGAGTTGGCTTTTGTTTTGGGGTGGTTAGAGAGGAAGTGGGAGAACCTGCCATTTTCAATAGGGAGGACACCGGTAGGTTGCGACGTGTTCAGTGGGAAGTGGGTGAGGGACGAGTTGAATCGGCCGCTTTACGAAGAATCGGAATGTCCGTACATACAGCCACAATTGACGTGTCAGGAGCATGGCAGGCCTGATAAGGATTACCAGTTCTGGAGATGGCAGCCCCATGGTTGTGATCTTCCAAGGTTTGTCCCTAGTCCCGACCATGCATATATTAGAAATTACCATAAATATGAACCCATTTGGTATCTAGACAGCCGTTTAATTACCGTAAATTTGATAAAAATATACATATTGGACAATTAAAACTTAGCTATATTAATATCATGCAGATCAAGACACATGAGAGGAAGCATTTTCATCAAGTTTTTCACACAATATGCGTTGTGTCGATTGAAGGAAAACAGTTGAGCTAATTTTATTACTTAAATATCAGTAGTATTGAGAAAAAAAAAGAAATGAAGAAGTGAAAAGCTTGTTTATGGTTTCAATGATAATTATCTATTAAGCTTTCCAAATATAAATAATTATTTCATTTCACATAATCTTATGAAATTTTTAAATAATATAATATAAAATTACAATAACGGTCATTTGAAAACAGCCTATCTATTAGTTAGGAGTAAGACTGCGTACTATTAGATTTTTAGATTCCTACTAAATATTAGAGGTAAGACTGCGTATTATTAGACGCTCTAGATTCTACTTAATATTGTTGTTGAATAAAGATCGATTTAATATTAAACAAATATCAATCCTAAATTGAATTATTAAGAAATTGTCAAATGTAACATATCTTTTAACAATTAAGATTAGATAGACGCGTCATTCTTCTCTTGTAACGTAAATGTTTGATTATTATTACCACTAAGTTTCTTGTGTAACTTGATTTATTACATACATCAATTAATCGTAAGATATTAATTACATCCTGCTGTATGTTTCTCGAAGGTATTTAATTTGCATAATCTTTTTGTTTTTTTGTGGCCGCCTTCTTAGTCAAATGTATTTAGATAAACGATCTGACATGACATGATCGTATAACCAATTAAAACCAAGTCACAGCAAGATTGTTACGTTTTTCCTTGATTTATATAAAAGTTAATGGGACATTATGTCATCCATGGTCGAAAATCGTAAATATGAAATCATTAATTTTGCTACAAATGTTGCAGTTTCAATGCTTCTTTGATGCTTGAGAGCCTACGAGGAAAGAGAATGATGTTTGTTGGTGATTCCTTGAATCGAGGTCAATATGTTTCCCTGATCTGTCTTCTCCATAGACTAATCCCTGAAGGCGCCAAATCGATGAAGACCTTCGGTTCACTAACTGTCTTCACTGCCAAGGTCCCTGATCATATTACTATTAGTTTCAGCTCTATTTTCATCTAATTACGTAATGCCTTAAAAAAACACGTCCATTTCCCTTCTTTCACTTAACCACGTCAAGACTTTCTATGCCAAAATTTTCCTATATCCCATGCTTGTAGGAGTATAATGCCACAATAGAGTTCTACTGGGCACCATTTCTTCTTGAATCAAATTCAGATAACGCCGTTATACATAGGGTATCGGATAGAATTGTAAGGAAAGGCTCGATCAACAAGCACGGACGGCATTGGAAAGGCGCCAACATCTTGGTGTTTAACACCTACTTGTGGTGGATGACCGGACTCGAGATGAAGATCCTGTAACTTTCTATTCTTTTTCACTTAAATACCCTTTTACAGAAGGAGTATTATCTGAGATCACATACACATATATATGTTTGTAATGATCAGACAAGGGTCTTTTGAAGATGAAGTCAAAGACATTGTGAAGGTGACGACCGAGGACGCTTATCGCATGGGAATGAAAAGTATGTTAAGATGGGTGAGAAAAAACATGGACCCCAAGAAGACTAGAGTCTTCTTCACCAGCATGTCACCTACACATGCCAAGTGAGTGTAGTTTACACATTCTTAGTCATTCTCTAATAGACCATGTGCAAAATCTCGCTTCTTTTTCTTGTACAAATCCCTGACCGTGAATTAACTCAAATTCCTGTCTCTGAATTTTACAGGAGTATAGATTGGGGAGGGGAACCGGGGCTGAATTGCTACAACCAAACAAAATTGATTGACAATGCTACATACTGGGGATCAGATTCCAGGAAAAGCATAATGCAAGTAATCGGAGAGGTATTCAGCAAATCAAAGTATCCAATTTCGTTTCTGAATATCACCCAACTCTCAAGCTATCGCAAAGATGCTCACACGTCAATTTACAAGAAGCAGTGGAATCCATTGACTCCTGAGCAGCTAGCTAACCCTTTTAGCTATGCGGATTGTGTACATTGGTGCATGCCTGGTCTTCAGGATACTTGGAATGAACTCCTGTTTACAAAGTTATTTTATCCCTAAATTGATAATATAATCAAAAGCGATTTTCACCAAATTTTACTTTTTCATTTTTGATGCCAACTGTACCTTTTCTTTTCTTGATTTAACTTGGGCGGAGATGAGTATAAAATTAGGAAATGTACAAAGTTAGGGAAAACAAAAAAATCCGTATGCAACTTCACCGTCTCTAATGGAACAGTTGACACAGTAAAATTAACTTCATTTGTCAAGAAAGTGCATGAAGACTTATGCTATGTTTGATTGAACGTAAAGCTTTTAATGGAATACAATAGTTTATAATTGAGGGTTCATAATATAACATAGTGTAAAGTTGTTTATGATTTTACATTCCCTCCTAAACTCCCCAAATCAGAGATTTTTTATTTTTATTGTTTAGGATAGAATGAGATGTAATATAAAACTCTCCTCTTCCACCCTATTCCATTTCATTCTATTGTAAAATATTCTCTCAAATGATGGAATAATATTACATTCCATTCTATTACATTATAAAACTCTTAACCAAACATAGTCTTCAGGTTCTCTCCAGATTTTTACTTTCTGCATTTGGTGACTGAACATTCACTCTTTGTTTTAGAAGTTGGTTTAAAATCTTCCATTCAAGTAATAATTGTAATCTTAAATCATTTATATATGTGAATCTTTCGACCTTTTTTTTTGGCTTTTTATACATTCTAATTTTAAATATTTTTGGAATTCATTAAAACATTTCAACCATTCGCAATTAATACAATTATGATCGATGCTTTACATCAAATTTTAAAATATTTAATTATATTATTCATCCTTACATACTATTTTTATTAATATATATATATATATATATTTATTATATTATGTAACATTGATTAGTTAAATTTTAAATGTCAGTAGAATTTCTACTATGATATTGTCATATTATATCTTCAAATTTTGTATTTAAAATATGTAATATATTCCTTGTCATATATTTAATATGCATGAGGTCTAATATTATTATAGTTAACCAAAATATATTTCAAATAAAATATAAATTTTAGACTATCAAATAAATTTTATAATAGTCTTTCTTTTTTATATGTGTGGATAATTATCATCCTCATATTTTAATTATTGGGATGTGGAGCCTAATGAAAAAATAGGAGATAAGGAAAGTTAATTAGTATCCTAGTGTGGTAGGATTCTTTAATTTGGGCAGGATTTTGTTTCCATATTCTATTATAAGTACTCAGAGAAAATCCTTATACACCATAGATAAGAGAGAATAAAATTCTCAATGTGAGCAGGACGATGGCACATTGCTAAACCACATAAAAATATTGTGTCATTTAATTTTTTCCTCCAAATTTATTATTATTGTGTATTTGTGGCTGTCGATCATAACAATTGATATCAAAATGAGGCTAGGAAATCATATGATCTACAACAATAGAGGACTAGAAGCTAAAAATTGAAAAGTTCAATGGGAAGGATTTTGGGTTTTGGAAGATGAGATTAAGATTATTTGTACTAAAAAAGTCTACACCTCATTATCAATGAGAAGAATTCAGATTCTTGTTCAGTGGGATCTACTAAAAGGGCAAGTGTTAGGTTTTGTTCAGTTGATGTTGACCAGGAATGTTGCGTTTAATGTTAAAAACGAGAAGATCACCACAAGATTGTTAAAGGACTTAACAAATACATACGAAAAGTCGTTTACGATAAACAACGTATACGTGGAATTTTTTTAATCTTGAGATGGCTAATGGTAGTAATGTTATTGATCATATTAATGAATTTAATATGATTATTAGCCGACTAAGTTATGTTGAGATTAATTTTGATGATAAAATTTAAGCGTTAATTTTATTGTCTTATCTACCTGACATTTGAGATACTTTTACTTCTGCAATTAATACTTCATATGGTAAAGAAAAATCAAAATTAGTTGATGTTTACGATTGTAACACTCTACTCTTATATAAGGTATATTCTAGAACATACCGACAGTATTCGAAAACATACTTTACAAGGGTAGCATGCTAGAACAGTCAGACAATTATACTCATTGCAAATTTTTAACGCATCACACACATTTCAGAAAAACCAATAATCATTTACGACTCATTTTATTCATAAACATCCTTAGTCGCAAGTATTACAAACAATAAACATATCATCAAAAATCCAGTAATCATTTGGGCCTATTACAATTATAAAATATTCCAATCATAAAGTGATTCATTTTACAAGTCGCATAAACACTGTACAATATTTACAAAATACAATTTCAAAATACAAAAAGACTATAGACACATGCAGGTGCAAACTAATCCCGACCTCTACTTCTTATTCGATTGCAGTAGCTAGACTCCAATTTATCTAACTGGATATCTTGTTTGAGCTTGAAAGACAACATTACAATTTTAGTGAGTTTTGCGAACTCAGTGAGTGGACTATCTTCGATAGCTTACTCATATCACATAACACAAATAATTTACAGACAATTCACATCATTATATAAGGCACATCACTTCACTAATTCATCATATAGAGTCATATATCACTTTATTCACTCATTTCACATCTCTCATTCAAACAATACATTTCAATCATTTAAACATACATATCAAATGTATATGCAATACTCATAAGACTCACTTTCAATTATTAAGTTGTTGTGATTGAGTGCCTATACCTGTCCCTATCCATTATTGATACCGGGCTAATTAATAACTGTCTTGCATCCGTTGGGGATATCGAGCTGATTATACATAGTGAGCCTTTGACTCTTAATCACTTTATGAGCTTTAAGCTCTTTTTCGGTGGCTACTTCGGTCATAACTACCTTTATCTGATCATGCATTCATGTAATGGAATGCATCAAATCACATAAGTTCAACCAGTCATTTTATTTCACTGTACACATTCACTTTCACATATCATAGGACCTAAGTCCTACATTCAACAAATATGTTGAGAATCACTTGTTCCTTGCTTATTCACATTCAATGAAGCACTTCCAATGTTCACATTTATCACACTCCTCGGACTATTAATGTCCAGAATTATTACAATCACATTCACATTAGTAACAATTCAGTAAGGAAATTCAAACAGAATAATCATTCAATGTAAGACCATGTAGGTCGACTCACAGTATACTCCAGATTAGCATTTGCTTCCATGATCTGGAAATGTCTGGATGCTGATATTCAATCATGTGTATCAACTTCATGCAATACACATTGTACACACATTACTAATTGTTCAATCACATAAACATTTGTTCATATACATATATATATGCACAATGTATAATGCATTCTTAATGACAATCTCAGGTATATTTCCTTAATTCAAATCTCAAGATCATTCATACTTCAAAACTCATATATTTCAAATTTGAATTTAGGTTTACACCTCATTTATACAAGATTATTCTAAGTCCATCATTCAATCATATATCTATCACATACATGCTCTCCAATCCTTTTTCTAGCATTATAAGATCACAAAATATCCAATTTCTCATTCATTCTTACTTAATACACATTTATCAACTTCTTTGAATCATATTTGCATTCATATGAACACCTTTATTCTCATTATAATCATAATTTTCCAGATTTTGGTACTTTGATATCAACAGTTCATTCACTATGCTATAACCTCATTTATCACTCTAAACATTTCATACATTTAATCACTTAATCCCTCATCAATTAAAGTCATTTCAAGTCTCATTCCAACCTAGATGCACTATAGGAAAGTACCTAACCATTTTTTGTTTCAATTATCACATAAAAGAAGCATATTTCACATTTAGGTCATTCCCATGATCGTGGAGGCCATCCCATGATTGTAGGATTTTTAGCAAAAAATTTCCTAACCTTTCTTGCAATCCCACAATCTTGGATGCATTCCCACAATCTTGGGTTATGTAAATCTGAAAGTCCCATCAATTATCTTCCAACTTTTTCTGCTTTTTAACTCTTATATGTTACAACCAAACCATCTTATACTCAATTAATCATTTCTACTTCGTTTCCCCTTCATTCTCATCTCATTTCTATCTCAATATCAATCATAAACAAATCATAATCTATGTTTAATCATAAACACAAAAACAAAACATCCATATAAATATATACACATTCATTAATTTTCTTCACACACTTAACTTCATTTTCAACTTTATTTTGTCTCTAAATTATCATCTTACTTCTTCTCATTTTAAGAAAACACACTAGCCTTTTCTTTGGCTTTAAACTCATTCTAGTTCATCTCCATAGTAACTTATAACTTATGATCTTCATCCTCTAAAAAATAGAACACAACATATATGTATTCATCTATCAATTTCCTGCATTCATCCCATACACAAATTAGGTCATATACACATCTTTTCTTTTGTCAACTTTTAAATCCCATTCTAATACCATTTTTAACTATCAATCTATAAAACAATACATGATCTTTTAGTTATCAATTATATGAAAACAAAACATCACTAATTATTCATGTCTTCATCAACATATGATCACTCTTCAACCACCATTTTCATGATCATTAAATCTCAAAAACATCTCTATATCAACTTATGAATTATTATTCAGCATATGTGCAAAAATACAACATCTATACACTCATTTCTTCACTCATGTTTTAACATATGATCATCATCATTTTATGGTCTACTAACTTCTAACTATCATCAAAATATTTCTCTTTAACAAAACCCATAATCTGTTGTTGAGCATAACCACAAAATAGAACATCAACATGTCCTACATTCATTAACGTTCTAGCATATACTCAACTCCTTTATCATGTTCATTTACCACTAAACTATCATCATATATGCTTCATTTATCAAAGCATGAAGATTAATAATAATACACTTAATTTTTTAACTCCACTCTTCTTAAATCATCACTTAGCCCTAGCTTCTAAGCATCATTCAATCATCATCATTCAAGGTGGAAAGGTTAGGTCTTTTAGTAACAAGGTGGAGAAGATGACAAAAATGGAAGTAGCAAGTGAAGGGTAAGAGCAAGATTCAACGTTGAGAGGTGAGAAATGAGTGTCCTAATATGGAGAAGAAGAAAGAAGAAAATGACGAAGAAGAAGAGAAGAAGAAAGACTGTAACGTAAGTGAAAGACCATTAAAGATGGTGTTTCATTTGAAAATATTGTGGATGGATATGTGGAAAGGCAAGTGACACTTGTCACTTGTCATATATATGTCACCACCTTGTGGTTTCCCATAGGTCTTCTTTAATAACTAGTCCATTTGTCTCTAATTTCTAATCCATTGTCACTCAAAATTCAATGTCACATGTCAATAAATCTTAATATCACTTATCAATAATTTCTACTGCCATTTGACATTTATTTCTACTACCATTTTTCAATTGTGTTGCCACTTGGCATTTTTCTAGCCCAAAAATACTCCTAAATGTCATAAGTTTCCCAAATTTTTACAAACATTTCTAAATCAATAATATAGTTCATCAAAGCAATTTTCAACACAACACATTCACTATTCACATCTTAATCACATTAGAATCATTTATAACCGGAAAATGTCAAATGAGTGCATGAACAGTCATTATAATGTGTGCAAAACAATCAAATTTAAGTGTGTGTATGCTAATATTATGCATAAGTATGAAATGCATTTTTCTAGTCTCTCCTTACTATTTCTCATTTACAGAAATCTAAGGTTCTACCCCTTTGTATGGAAACAAGATCTTACAAGGATACAATTCTCAACGAGATTATTTATAAAGGAATTAAGATCCTCTAGAAATGCCTTGAGCATTGAGGGAAGGGAAAGGAATAAGCAACAGGGTCAAAATAAACACGACAGATCAAAATCTAAAGGTAGGAGGAAGTTAAAAATTGAAGTGATGTTCTCTGTTGGAGCTATGGTAATAAAGTTATCTCAAGAGGGATTTTCTAAAACTAAAGAAAAAAAAAGTGGTAGGAGGATAATAATTTTGTGAACTTAGTGGAGGAAATTAAAGATACTTTGGTTCTAAACGTTGATAGTCCCATTATGTAACATCCCCTCACCAATTGCTAGTGAACAGTGACATATGCATGCATTCATACATGCACATGCATAATAATGAGT
>JANZXP010000196.1:12046266-12060079 GCA_027576715.1 Erythroxylum flavicans | reverse complement strand
ACTCCATTATCTTAGGTTATGTGTCGGAATGACCCACGGGCGTTCCGGTATGTACTCGAGGGTAATGGGGGGTTACACATTAAGTCTTAGGTTTTAGACCTAGAGCATAATTTTCATTCTTCTCCATATAAGGAATTGCTCTAGAATTTTAAATATGAAAAATTCAAGAAGGTTTATAATGATGATGATAATCTGCTAAAAATTATAGGGAAGGGTGATGTGTTGATCAAGACTTCTAGTAGAGGGGAATGGGAGCTGCACGATAAAAGGTAAATTCCAAACATAAAGAAAATTTTGATCTCAATAGGTCAACTGGATAATACTAGGTATAAGATAACATTTAAAGAGAGTTATTTGAACGTCACTATAGGTGCTAGGGTTGCAGCGTGGGAATGAAAATCGGGACATTATACGCTACTACAAAGTGTTTGAATCTAGTCATCGTAACTAATGCTAACAGTTCAAAGCTATGGAATGATAAGACTTAGGCATATGAGCAAAAAAGGGATGAAGATTCTAGCTTCAAAGGGGGCTCTTTTGAGTTTAAAAGCAATTGATCTAGATTTTTGTAGGAGATATGTCCATGAAAAGTAGAAGAAAGTTAGTTTCTCAAAGGTGGGAAGAAGATTGAAGGCAGAGAAGTTGGAGCTAGTGCACATAATTATATAGGAACCTCTAATCATTACATATCTTGACGATTGGAGATACTATGTCACCTTTATTGATGACCACATTAGGAATGTATGGGTTTATTTTATGAAAAATAAATATGATGTATTTTGAATTTTTAAGAGGTGGAAGGTTGAGGTTGAAATCAAATGCTTGAGTTCTGACAATGGAGGGGAATATGACAAGAAAAAATTTCAAAACATTTATCTTGACAACAAAATCAAATTGACTAGGGTGGTTTTTGGAAAGGTCAGACATAATAGGTTAGCTAAAGGGATGAATTGAACGTTGAATTAGTAAGCAAAGAGCATGAGGGTTAATGCGGAGTTACCAAAAATTTTCTAGGCAAATACAGTTAGTATAACAGCATACTTAATAAACATAAGACCTCAATTCCTTTAGAATTCAATATTCCAAACAAGGTGTGGTTGAGAAAAAAGGTATGAGAACTTCTAGCATACACGTATGATGATTATAATAAGAGACATAAACTTAATCCTAAGGTTGTGAAATATTTTTTCATTGGATATCATTCTTATGAGTTTAGGCACCAATTTTAGGATGATAAAAATAGAGAAATATTGAGATAGTATAATGTGAATTTCATAAGAGTACTATGTATAAAGGCAAGAGTGATGAAGAGGGAGTAAAGACTGAAAAATCACAGAGGATGATATTGGAATAAGGTCCCATAAAATCCAAAAATAATGATGATAGGGCAGAGTTAGTTACAGCTTAACTGATATTGAGAAGGCCCATTAAGGTGCCTATAATGCCAGATCGGTATTCTCCTTCTCAATATTTTTTATTGCTAACTAAGGATGGTGAACCGGAATCCTTTGAAGAGGCTATGCAAGTAAGTTATTCTATTAAGTGGGATTAAGCTATTAATGAGGAGATGATCTCCTTAAAGAAGAAAAACACCTTGGAATTATTTGAATTACCTACAGGGAAAAAATCACTACTCAATAAGTGGGCCTATAGAATTAAAGAAGAATCGGATAGTAGTATGAGATTCAAAGAAAAATTAGTAGTTAAGGGTTACTCACAAAAAAACGAGATTGATTATATTGAGATATTTTTTATGTTTTTATAGGGCTAATTACTATTATAACTTTGTTGAGTATTATTACAGCTAATGATTTGCATTTTGAGAAGATGGATGTGAAAAAGGCATTTTTATGTGTTGATTTATAAGAGGATATATACATACAACAACTAGAGCGCTACATGGTTCTAGGGAAGGAAAATTTGGTGTACAAGCTGAATAAGAGTTTATACAGGTTGAAACAAGCTATGTAAGCGTGGTACAAAAAGTTTGATGCCATTATATGCAACAAAGAGTTTTAAAAAAGTGACATGGATGACTATTATTACTTTAAAAAGTTTAATGATAATTATAATATTTTATTTTTATATATAGATGATATATTGATTGTAGATTCTAACATAAAGGAGATTGATAATTTAAAAAGAAAGTTATATGAAAGATTTGAGATGAAGGGTTTAGATGCGACAAAGTAGACACTTTGTATGAGAATTTTTAGAGACAGTTTAACTAGAAAGTTGAAGTTGTCTCAAGAGCAGTATTGACAATGCTAAGCCTAAGAACACTCTGTTGATAGGTCAGCTCAAATTGTCTAAAAAGTAGTTGCTTAAAATTATAAAGGACCAATATGTTATGGTTTGTATTAAACTAGACTTAACATATGTAATGGGAGCTATAAGCATGTTTATGTCATATCTAGGAAAAGCGCATTTTGAAGTTGTAAAATAACTATCGAAGCACCTAAAGGGTACTTTGGCTATAGCAGTTTATTTTGACAATGGTAAAATAAAACTAGAAGGGTTCGTTGATGTTGATCTTGGCAAGGATTTTGACAATAGTAAGAGTACTTCAGGGTATATCTTCACTATAGATGGTTCAACTATGAGTTAGATATATAAACTCCAGAAGCATCAACTATAAAGGTAGAGTATGTGGCTATATCTAAAGATGGCAAGGAGATGGTTTTGTTGAAAAATGTTTTAGAGGAGATAGCAAGAAGCAACACTATTATATGTCGTACATTGAAAGCTAGAGTGCTTTACAAATTGTGAAGAATTCACTATTCCATTATAGGACTAAACACATACGGTATAAGTATCACTTCACTCACAATTTGGTTAAAGAGGGAGTGTTATGTTTGGAGAAGATTCTAGGTTTGAAGAATCTAACGTATATGCTCTCTAAGCGTGTTACTGGAAAATTAAGGTTATGTAAGACCTCAATTGACCTTCATGATTGATGATGGAGGTGTTGTCATGTTAAGTGCTCAAAAGTTGTTCGAGGTGCATGGGTAGGATGTTGGTTTCTTGGTCTGAGCATCAGTCTCTAGTGGGAGATTATTGGGATGTGGAGCTTGACGGAAATATTTAGTTTCCTTGCAGTCTGGATAGGATTTTATTTCCATATTTTGTTATATTCTGAGTAGAATTTTGTTTCTTTATTCTATTGTAAGTTCTCAATATATAAGGAGCGTTGGTATTCTTTCATTGTACACTACATGACAAAAGAGAGTAAAATTCTTAATACAACCATGGACATTAACACGTTACTGAACCATGTAAAAAATTATGTTATTTAATTTTCCTCCCTGCAAATTCATTATTGTTATGTGTTTGTGTCTGTAGATTCTAACATTAAATTTCTTTTTAGATATGTAACTGTCATCTTCTTCTTTTTTCTTATATGTAATACTTGTTTTATAAAGACTTGTGCTCATGAATTTCTTTTTACAAAAGAATCATATATATGTAAGATTTTGCTCTAAGGTTTAAAAGAATATGTCCTTAAATATAATCATAAATTCTGTTAATTAAAATATAATTTTTATTATTGAAAATATGACTTCTTTAGAAGGAAGAGCATTAAAGACTTTCTATTTTAAAAACTTAGGTACCTTTATAAAAATGTTAACATTGCATTAATTGAAATTTATATTCTTTCTAGTGTTTTTAGTTTAAATTTTAATATAAAATTAAAATAAAACTTAATTAATTATTAGTATTAAAGTTTGAAAAGTTTTGGTAAATTGAGAGTTTATAATAACAAAAAGCAAACTTATTTATTGACAAATAATTCAAAAGTATATATATGGTAATTAAAGTATAAACATTCTTTAGTTTTGAAAAATAATAAAATCTTATTGTAGTATATATAGAATCTGTAAAGCTTTTTTATATTTGGCATTCCTATAATCAAAAGAAAAAGGAAGTTTTATTCGTATTTAAACACTGAGCATTCATGTTTCATTTATATTAAATGCAATTAATGTAAAAAATTATCATAATTTTGAAAATCAGGGTAACTATAAGGTCTTAATTTGTTTAATACTTATTTTATTGCATATTTTTAACGTAATTTGTTTTTAGCTATTGTCTTTCAATTATTGTTAAAATTTAAAGTTTAGATAAATTGTATGATGTTTATAAAATGATTTGTGTTCGATGTTTAGCTCTTGATAGGGTTACGAGGGGTTGTTTATGATATAGTGAACCTTGTTAGTCTAATATATAGTCAACTTTCAGCATTATTTGGTTTATTAACGTAACTTTTGATAAAAATATCAAAAGGTTATTCAAAAAGTTAAAAAAAATTAAAAGAAATATCTATACTTAATAGGAGACATTGGAAGCGAGTAATGAATCCAATAAGAGAACTTTATCAAAAATTAGGAAATATCTACATTTAATAGAGACATTGGGAGTTGTTAATGAACCTAAATGAGAGACTTTTATAGAAGAAGTTTATGTATTCATTTCATTGTTATCATTAAATATTTTGATCATAAATTTTGATAAAAATGTCATATTAGGGTGATTTGAGGTATTATAGAAATTTAAGAGTATTTTTTATAACTTTTAAGTGAATACGTATAATTGTCAGCTAGCTAAACTCCTATAATGACGTAAATTTTTATAACCACAAATTTCAATTTTAAAAACATGAAATGTGGACATTTGTAATGTTTTTAGGTGATAGGAGACAATAAAAAAAACAAGGAGTGGAAGAACACTAAAGGAAACATATTACAAGAGGAAATGCAATATTTCTAGTAGATTATTAATTATAACAAGTTTTAAAAGTGTTTAGATAATTCTTTGATTCATGAAGAGAATTTAAGGTATGTTTTATACGTGTATCATGTAGTATGTATCAATTAGGCTTTTTGATATATATACTTTATTGGTATTGTGTTTTTGATTGTTAATATATATAAGTTGTCACTATTTTTATGATTGAATTCATTGAAATTAGGATATAAAAATCTCAAGTTGGGATTTATAGTGGATATTTGGATTTTTATTATATTGATAGGTTCATGAAATTTAAGCATATATATTGAATGTAAAATTGTATGATTATTGATATTAATCATAGATATGCAAGTGATATGTGATGTAGGTCTATAAGAAATACTATTGATATATTCTAATTTGTATGTGATTTCATGTTATTATATGATTTGAGTCCTATGAGGGGCATGTTATGGTTTACATAATTCTGTGATTATGTGTGGTTAATGGTTGGTCAAGGCCTATTAACTAGTCATAAAATAAGGAGTTTGTCATTCCTTTACTCAGGATGTATTATTTAGGAAAAATCTCGAACATGTATAAGTTTATTGCCTAGGGTAGATAAGTCAAGACTAGAATGATATTTGTACCATTTTATTGTCCGAAGCATATTATCCAGGCCAAACTTATATTTGTACTAGTCTATTAGCTTGAACGAATTAATTGGTACCCACCTTAAGAGAATTGTATGTGATAATTGACACCATTGTGTGTTACATTTAATATAATGATTCTAAATTGTATACATGACATGTCATTTTTTTTTAGTATTGTGGAGGACTATATAATGTCGTATAGGCATGAACAATAAGGCTTAAAGTATGTAGTGATAATGGAATAGAGTTTTACAAATATTTTTTGTTACCTCATGTCCCAATTAATATATGACTCTGTCAAGTAATAAGTGAGAGGTCCAAGAGAAGAGCAAAGATCTTAGTAGATTAAGATAGTTTTCTTATTAGTGTTATATCTTGGATTCATTTAGATTGAGAGGAGCAAAGATCTATTTAGCTTTGTTGAGATTTGTTTTAGTTATTAATGATACACACACACACACACACACACACACACACACACACACACACACACACACACAAATGTTAAGATATTGGATAATTCAACCTTCAACTTATTTTTGAAATATGTTTATTAATTTATTATATTGGATATTGTGAATTTCATATTCATTAGTGAACATTTGGTAACTGAAGATATTATACCTTTTTTCATATACAAAAATATGAAATTCAAACTTATGTTACAAGCCAAAGCTCAAAAAAGATCTCTCTAGAAATCTCGCATCTAGAAGCCTATTTACTTCAGAATTTAGACAAAAACACCCCTCCTAGTTTTAAGAAACTAGAAAAGAGATAATAAAAAATAGATTCAAACTCAATGAAACTAAAAAGTCGTCCTCATTCTTTAAATAAATTAGCTCAAATTAAAAAAAAAGAAATTAAATTATATAAAATTATAAATTAGGAGAACGAAAGGGGATAATAAAAAATAGATAATTAATCTGTGTATTAGAAAGATGAAGTCTTATAAAATTGTAATTGATTCTTTCGTTTCCTCATATTACGGGTCGTCCCAAGAACAAAAATAGTAAGATTGATTCTCATTATAAAAATAAAATAAAAAATATGTTAAAAACTTTTTAGTCCCAAATAAATGCTCGATAGCATGTTCATCGATTAATTCAATAAAAAATAGTATGATTCAACTTAGCCTTAGTATGATAGTGAGCTCAAGTAATTAAACTAACCATTAAATGGAGGTCTATCACAAACATAATGACTTAAGGCGTAATAGTAAATTAAAATTGGGCTAATTACAAAAAAAATTATAAACTTTGGTCAATTTTACAATTATAGCCCAAACTTTTAAAGTGGCAATAATATGCTCAAACTTTTAATTTTTTCAATTCTAGCCCAACGTTAGTTTCTCCGTTATTGTGTTGGCGTGACTTGCAACATGTCCATAAACTCTTATTATTAGTACATGTCAACAGTAATTAATGGAACAAATGCTGATTAATAAAACGATGTCGTTTAATCACATAAGTAAACGACATCATTTTATTTAAAAGACCTAAATTTATTTTGTGACACCCGATTGTGAAGTTTCACCTCTTTTGTTCAGTTTGCTCTCCCTTCATTCTCTGTTTGTTCTCCCTTCGTTCAGTTTGCTCACCCCTCATGATAAATGTCCTTATCAAAGTCTAATCATTGCTTGCCTTCAATGGTCAATCTTCTTCTTCAAGGTTTTTAATATTATCCGAACACCTATCTTTGTTTATTATTTATATCTCATTTTTTGTTAAGATGCTATTATATGAACTTTTGATCGTATATATTATATGTTGTGTAAAACTTCCTTAAATCTTCAAGAGAACATAAATAGGGCAGTGGTGATATTCTAATGGGCAGTATAGGATTAGGAAAATCGGTTGTTTTGGAATAATCATCAATTACGAAAACTATATCAGTTTATTATGACAATGATGGAGTCATTCAATTGGGTATACATGTGTTCGAATTGGGTTCCTTATACCATTTGATTTAGCTTTGATTGTTCTATACTATTTGCTCATTAGGTGAAATGCATAGTATGTGCAGTTCATCTAATACAGTAATCCATACTGCATATGAGAAATCGTTCAATGTATCTTCTACAAATTTAGTTAAAGCTAAGAAGTTGTTAGAAGAGGGTGTCAATAAACTAATACTTGAGGGAAGATCTTTTACCATTTCAATTGATGCCTTGGAATGAGCAAGGAGCTTTCTTGGGAATCTAGACATTGGGAACCCTTTTACCCTTTCTGCTGATTCTAATATCAATTGTAATCTTTAAAAAATCTTTATTTCTTCTCCTTTTCAGTGGAATGTTAGGGTGAAACTTTATTTATTACTTTGTCTGTTGGAATTGTTAAACTTCTAATTAAAATTTTGTATTATTTACCATATATCATTATATTATATTTCTTACCATATTTCAATATTTATATGTATGTCTTATTATTTTATTGTCAATAAATATTAATAATTAAGAATAGTAGTCAACTTAAATATATGATATTTTGATCCTATTAATATTAAATTTTTAGGTATGTTTATATTTTTATATCTAAAAAATATAAATTATTACCATGTGTCTTTCAACAATATATTTAAAAATTTGAAAACATTTTACAATTTCTAGATGCTCCATTATATTTTCACAAAAAAATTGTATTAATGAAGGTGTAGTACTAAGCACATTAGGCATCACTAAAGAATCAATTGTGTATAAATCCATACATTTTAAAAAAATTTATAGAGTTTGAATGCATTACTTATTTAAACAAATTTATAAAGAAGGCAAACAAAAAAATGAAAATTCATATAAATGTAATTAACCTTAGAATTATTAAGCACTTAGCATTAAAAAATTATCTTTTTAACATTATTAATTTTAAGAATAGTATCACACAATTCTAAGTCCTCAAAATTTCCCTAAAAAATACATATATAAGATTTATAAATCTTAATATCAACTTTTCGTGATGATTTAAAAATTCGTCACCAAAAGCTAAAATTTTAACGACGATTATAAGGATCGTCACTAAAAGCTCGACATTTGGCAACGAAATTTTTAAATCATCGCAAAATGTCACTCATTTCACGATGAATCAAATAAATCATTTCAAAATAAATTTATTTAGCGACGATTGACTAAAACATCACAAAAAATGGACTTTTGGCAACAAATACGGAAATCATCGTCAAAACCTAATTTCTAGCAATGATTTTCATTTCCTAGCCAAAAGAAACGTGGCTAAATGTCAGTTTGGTTGTAGTGTAATTTTCAAAAAATGAGAAAGTTCTAATTATTTAGAAGTTCTATAAGATTTATAGATCTTAGCTTACAGGAGAGTTTTTGTATCTTTAAAGTATATATTTTCCTTATTAGGGACTTTACCACTAAGGTTCCCTCCTAACATATGATATAAGTAATTTTTATTAGAACATATCTACCCACATCTTTCAAAACATAATAGGGTACTCATTAAAACTTGAGTACAATATTATCAAAAAGGTGAGGCCTTGAAGATTGGTAGTTAAAGACTAAAGTAAGCATAAGTTGTAACATGTAGGTTTATTATAAGAATGACATAGGATTCAAATAAATTTTCTAAAATGATTATTGATTTTATTTAAAAGTGAGTAGTAAAATCAAAATAAGATTGAAGGCCAAGATTAAAAAGTAAGAAATAAAAAGACAGATCAATAGAAAATCAGTTGTGTTATAGCCAAGGCCACCACCTTGAAAGCGATTTCAATAGGACATTGGTGCAATCCCAATAATGGTCATTCCCTAAGTTTATCACAGCGAGCCCTTACACATGTGTGCACTTGATAGTTACAATTTGTATGGTGATTTAGGAGTAGATTTGATAATTATTTTAATGTCAATTCAAGTGTTTAGTATGCATTTAGAGTTTAATTAGGTTAGTTTTTGTGTTTAATTGTTTTTATAGGTTAGTTTGAATCTTTGATCTTAAATTATATATTTTTGAGGTATCTTGATGTCTTTGCTAGTGTTGCAGGGTAAACAGGGAAGAACAAGAAGAGTTAAAGAGTTTTCGGGCTAAAAAGCACAAGCCATGATTGTGCACACAGGCCACGATCGTGACAGAACAGGAAGAACCAGAAGCAGCTAGGCCACGATCGTACACCAAGAGCCACGATCGTGACAGAGAGCGTCAAGTTAGGCCACGATCGTGCACTTCAGGCCACGATCATGACAGAAAGGAAAAAGTGCCAGCTATGATCGTGACAGGTAGGGCCATGATCGTGCACTGTGTCAAGCTGACAAAAAAACTCAAGTTTTGGACGAATTTTTAGACCATTTTGGCGGCGACTTTGACTTAGATCCTCAAAGATATAAATAGAATAAGACGTGATAGATGAGAGGGAGAGCCAAGAGCTAAAAAAGAGAGAGACTCTGAAGAAAATCTGAGTGAAAACCTAGTTAGAGATCAATCAAACGAGGAAGGAAACAAAGGAAGAGAGGCACAGAGACACGCTTGATACGACGTACTTCCCAGAAGAGGTGGTTTCTCGCAATCACGCCTCCGAGATCCACTCCGAAAGTATATTCTAATTTTTATTTCGATTTCATTGATGTATGAAAATTTGGAGATTGATTAGAAATATTTTTGTAGAGTGTTGATGTTTGTCTAAACTCACCTTCGGGTTGATTTATTCTTGAGATTAATAAAATTGTTTTGATTCTGTTTTATTTCGATTTATTGTGATTTAATTCGATTCTTCATAACTAGGAAATAAACTGAGAGGGTGAGTCAGTGAAAATCATCGATTTAGGTTAACGAGAGTTAGGTAAGTCGATAGTTAGAGGATTAAATCAAATTGGTCAAGTCTAGTAACGAGAGATCGAGTATAGATTCCCAGTAGGTTAATAGATAGCGTTAGAACTAATTTAGGTTTTGGACAAATTACAGATTGAGAGCTCGCAATTTCCATAATATCAATTACGGAATATCAATTAGGGTTAAGAATTATAACTCGAGAGAGAGTAATTAACCCTAGGATCATCTAGGCCCATTAAATCGAAAAATTCATAATTGGATAGATTTTCTTTAATTTCTAATAAATTCCCCCTTTCTCTCAATTGGTCACTTCTAGGTTGAAATTTGGGTTATTTGTGTGAGTTGCTTCTATTTTTTCTTTTGGTGATTTAATTTCTCATACTTGATTCTTAATTAATTTTAATTACTACAATAGTTGTTTAATTAGGTATTACGAACTTAGCTGCCGTTAGATTTTAGGGCTAGTTATCTTCCTCGTGGGATCGACATCTTAGGTACTACGAGAACGACCCGTGTGCTTGCATTAATTACCAAGGTTAAAAATATTGAAACTTAGAGCGTGTAACCTTAAGCGAGCAAGTTTTTGGCACCGTTACCGGGGAAGGCAATTTAGTTATGTAATTTAAGGCATTAGGTTTATTATTTTCTTTCATTCATTTTACTTAGGATTCGTACTCTTGTATGAACATAAGAGTCACAAGGGGTTCGAGTCGTGCAATTGAAACGTCCAATTTAGACATAACACGGTTAGAAAGACCCTTAGGAAAGCTCAGCGAGAAGAAGAAGAAGAAACCGAAAAAATACAAATGGTCAAAGAATTCCAAAGAAATGTGGATCAAGAAGTTAACCTTAGTAGGCAACAATAGAGGACCCTGATGGATTTTATGACCTTAGCAGGCAACAATAGAGGACCCTGATGGATTTTATGAGGCCAGGATTCAATCTTGTGAATCAAGGAGTGGCTAGCCTGCCTGTTCAAGCGGTCTCTTTTGAAATCAAGCAGGCCCTCCTGAACATCCTTCAGCAGAACGTCCAATTCTACGGACTTGCAAATGAAGATTTGAACGCGCATATAGTGAGTTTTCTCAAGATTTGCGATACTTTTCGGTATCACCAGATGTTGGAAGATGCAGTGAGGATTAGGTTGTTTCCTTTAGGGATAGAGCGAAGGCTTAGTATCATTCACTAAGCCCCGTCAACATTGCGACATGGGAACAGCTAATGAAAGCCTTATTAGATAAATACTTCCGATTAACGAAGACCACCAAAATTATTAAGTAGATTACAAACTTCCAACAAGGAGATGGGGAGGCTATCTATGAGGCATGGGAGCGCTACAAGGATCTGTAGAGGAGATGCCCACATCACAATTTACCCAAAGAGTTCCTACTGTAGACATTTTACAATGAAGTGAACCCACATACTCGAGGCACCATTGACGCCGCGTTGAGAGGATCGTTAATGAGAAAGATGGTTGATGAAGTAGAAGAGCTAATAGAGGAGATGGCTAGCAATAGCTGTCTATGGGCTAGTGACCGTAGTAGGCAACCTACTAATTTTAGGGAACAGAAGGGAGTTGTCGTTGTCAACCAAATGATACAAATGCAAGCTAAGATCGATAATTTGACACAACAACTTAGTAATATGAAGGCGTCATCCTCAGTTTCAATGAAGGCCGCGCAATTGAAATGTGAGCTATGCGGCCAAATGGATCATGATACGGTGGACTGCTATCTAATGAGAAACAATAACCTAAAGTAAGTAAATTACATGGGAGCATAATTTGGACGCGAAGGGGCTAGCAATCCTGATTCCAACACCTATAACCCTGGGTGGAAGAATCACCTAAACTTCTCCTGGTCAAACAACAACAACAGAGGACAGTTCAGACCTAAGGGACAATCGATCTTCCAACAGGACAAAACTAGCTCGATGGATTCAAAATTGGACAGAATTTTGGATAAGATAGGAGGAATGAAGGAAGCACACAGAAGGCTTAAAAGTAAATTCGAGCAAGTCACAAAGAATCACACTTGATCTATCCATAACTTAGAAGACCAAGTAGGGCAGCTTGCGAAAGTAATGTCGACTCGGAATGCTGGAACCCTTCCAAGCAACACCGAACCGAACCCAAAGGAGCGTATCATAGTTATAAGTCAAAAGCAAGACAAGGAGCTGGAAACGGTGGATGCAAAAGAAAGTCAAGTAATTAAAGACAACCTTCCAAATAAGATTGTTAGCAAATCAGTGCAATTAACTCAACGGATATTTTCGCACCAATTTTTTGCTAAAAAGGAACTATATGTTAGGAACGAGGAAGTAGAAATGTTACAAGAAATCGAAACAAACAAAATCAGGGAAGTGACGGAACGGATACATGCTAAGTTAAAATTACAAGAATCAGTCATAGAGAGAGAGAGGAGGAGCAAAGGCTGGAAACCATGCCCAATATAATGAAGAAGGGTGATCAAGGGGACTTTTTCATCCCCTGTAGTATTAACAAGATTATCATAGATAGGGCATTCGTAGACTTAGGCATAAGTATCAATGCGATGCCCTACACTCTTAGTCTTAAATTGGGGTTACGAGAGCTAGTGCCCACAAAGTTTTTGGTTAAGACAGCCTATAAAACTTTGTTGAGACTGATGGGGATTATACACGATGTGCTGGTCAAGGTTGAAAATTTTATTTTTCCCACAAATTTCTACATTTTGGATATCAATGAAGATGAGGATACTCCGATGATCCTTGGACGACCGTTCTTGGCTACTGTATGCTCAATTATCGATTTAGATGGGGGCGAACTAACTCTACGAGTAGGGAAGGAGCAACTGACCTTCAGAGTGACTGTTAGAGAGTACGGAACTCCTTCAACTCCAGTGGTTCAAAACAAACCTGAACCTAGAGGAGAATGGGAAGACATTGAGAATCCTGTAAAATTCTTTCAAAAGAAGCGCTCGCGAAGTAGAAGATGAGGTAAAGAAAATTCCAAGGAAGGTGGTAATTATAATATGGTAGCAAACATTCAAACTTTGAGATTAATGACGACGCTACCATCAAATCAATCATTCCAACCACCGTGAACTTAAAAGGAGCATCGAGCTAATGATGTTAAAAGAAGCACTGCATGGGAGGCAACCCATGAAAAAATTAGTTCATGTTGAATTTAGTTAGATTATTGAAATTAGTAGTTAGGTTTATTTTGGATTGCATGAATAAAAGCAAAAGAGGAATAAGATTTAGGAGTTATGAGGAAGAGTACGCAAGCATATTAAGAGAAGTGCAGAAGAATTATTGAATGAGAGGAGGATAGGATGGGAAGAAGAAGGTCTTGGAATCAAGTTATAGGCACTGGCCACGACCGTGACCGGACATGCCATGATCGTGGCCTGTGATAATGCACAAATTTTAAGTGACAACTTTACCATTTTACCCTTTTTACCACCCATTTATTCAATTCTTACTTAGCTTTCACCTTCACTTTCATTTTCACTTTATCTCTCTAGAATTTCAACTTCCAAACACTCTAACATCTCTCTAGAAATTTTCCATCGACAACTTTCCAAATTCAACCCAATCATGGCTCATATCAAGCAAACCGCCAAACGAGAGCCTTATGGAGCACAACAACTCATGGGACGGGGGAGGTGGAAC
>JANZXP010000196.1:11991714-12022688 GCA_027576715.1 Erythroxylum flavicans | reverse complement strand
TTTGTGAAATGAAATGAGGAAAAAGTTGGTTTTAAATTATTGTGATTTTCTTATGATGCTTTATAAGTGAGTAATGACATGATGCCTTAAGAAGTGACTGTAGCGATCGAACGTGGCTCACCCTTATTGTTGGATATATACCGAAATGACCTCCGGGCATCCCGGTGTGTACCCTGCGATAAGGGTGCGCTACACAGTAAGCATAAATCTTCACTATAATGCTAGTGTGGTAAGTTGGAAAAGTTTCAAATAACCAACCATTGAGGATTCAACGACCGAGATAGAGTACATTTCAATGTCAGAAGTGGTGAAGGAAGCGGCTTAGATCAAGAAGTTCATCATTGAACTTGGAGTGGTTCCTAGCATTGTTAAGCTTATAGTATTGTACTGTGGTAACAATGGTGCTATTGTGCAGGCAAAGGAATCAAGGTCTCATCAATGGTCCAACACATATACTCAAGAAGTTTAACTTAATCAGGGAGATAATGGAGAAAGACATAACGTTGGCGTAAGTTCCTACTAAAGAGAATCTCTGCCTCTTACTAAGTCAATGTCTCAGAAAAGACATGATAAACATATGGATAAATATGACATTAAGTACATAGGCAACTAAATTTAGTACAAGTGGGAGATTATTAGTTTATGCCCATGTAGCTAATCAATTGGATGTAATTTAATACATGTCATTATTCTTTAATTAATGAAAAGGTTTTTTATCTTCGTGTATTAAATTAATTACACTTGAAGCTTTAATACTAAAGGTAAAATTCTTAAAATAATTACTGTGTAATTGAAATTATGATGGATCATAATTGTAAAATTCAATTTATATTTACATATTGTTCCTAAATGTTCCTAGTTGTAGTTTCATTAAGACGGGATATTGTTGAAACAATAAAACTATCACACATTATGTTTCTTTCTTATAAAGAAAGTAATTGATCTCATAAATTGAAGTATGGAGATACTTAAACTAATGTGTGGGTGATCGTTAAAGAATAAGTCACTGAACCGACCCGACTATGAGAATCTTAAATGGAATATTACTTATGTGTTTGTGAATTTTCTCATAATAATAGTTATATAATTGCTTAGACTTGAGATTATGAAGGTATCTTGTGTGGGAATTAATGTATTTTGATGTTACTTATGAATTATCCTAGGATAATTAATTTGGTAGTACTTGGATGCAATATGAACCATATGGAGATAGTTGTGTAAGTCAATAAAGGATTCGCCAGTTTAAAGTAATTAGAAAGAATATTCTAATGTTCTTGATTATAAGTGATTTATAGAATTCTCTGACCAGAGTAAATTGATATTGAAAGGGCGTTTTTAAATATCAATTATAAATTAATTACTAATATGCAAGAATAAACATAATTGGATGAAAAGATTAGACACTATATACATACTCTGTCCAATTGGAACATTGGATGACGAAAGGATTAAATTAAACATCATAACCATGTCTGGGCATGTTAAGTCAAACCACTTTGACATTCTTGCTATTTGGGTGGTTATGACATGTTATTAGACATCAATGTTGATCTATGTTTATAAATTTTTTAATTGGAGAATTAAAGAAAAATTAAAAGGAGTTTATATTTATGTAATTCTAATTATGAATTATAATTATATTTTATAATCATTATCAATATATTAAGAACCTAATGGGTCACACAATAAAGAGGAACTTATGAAGATAAATCAATTTTAATTAAGTTGGACTTAATTAAAAAATTCGAGAAATTTTAGGGATCAAATACAAGGTATTTGATTTTATTAAAATTAAGTTAATTATAATTATAGTATAACTTTAATTATAATTAAGGAAATTTAATTTTAATAAAATTACAAAACCACCCTAACTATTTTCTATTAATAGGAAGAAAAATAAAGGTGCTAGCACTCTTACATTCTTACTCTCAAATGCATTGAGAAGTTGTTCTGTAGATACCATTAAAGATTGGACAAGTGAGCAGCTTGTGGTTGACAATTCAGAAAAAGTTTCCAAGGATTTTTAATAGGAACACGAATTAGGTACGATTTCTTATTCATATTCGTATTTTGTTCAAGTTTATTCAATTATTAAGGTCTACTTGGAATCCAAAAAAATTTTGTTTTCCGTTGCACCTATGATTTGATTACAGTTGAATTCCAATATGCAAAATTATTATTAGGAGTTCAATCAAAAGCAAAAGAAAGAAAAATTGTAAATAAGTATGCAAAACATCAAAAAGTACTAGGAAGGCATCAATATTTTATATTTTGAGAATATCAATCAACGCCATATGTAAGATTGTCTCGATTTTCCGACATTTGCATAAGTGTTTTTTAAATTTATTCACAAATATTATAATTTTTTCTTTTTTTTAGAAAGTGAACCTTGGAACAACTAGTAAGGTTATTTCTTTATGATTCAAAAATCACATGTTTGAGTCACAAAAATAACTTCTTTGTAAAATTCAAAAGGAAAGCTGCGTACAATTAATGACATTCGTCCGATCCTCACAAAGCGAAGAATCTTGTGCATTGGGACAACCTTTTTTCAAAGATTATAATTTTCAATCAAATGTTGCTCTGCTTCAAATGTAGCATAATTTTTTTCCTTTATAAGTGTTCAATTATTATGCAATTCTGATGAAAAGTTTCAGTACATATAATGAGATAATGAAATATAAACTCAGTTAGGTAGATTTTATAGTCTTTATAACAAAAATCATTTATTCAATGAGAAATTTATGAAATGCCCTTACCCAAGACTCAAAGGATCATCATAAGAATAATTTTATTTATTTTGTAGCATTTAAATATTGAGATAGAAGATTCAGTATTTCTTTTTTATAAAATGATAAGGTGATAAAGGTAAAAAAGAGTTTGAGGGTCGTACTATAAATAAGGAAGTTGCAAAATTATAAGAAGGTAAAAATTTACAATAAAAGAGTTGTTCGATAAAATCGCTGGGCTTTTTTTTTTTATTATTGCTTCGTTTTAATTATCCATGAGAATAATGTTTATGTTTTAAGAGTACAAAAATAGAGTGACATTGGAAGAGTTAAAGAATCATATGAGAGTTGTTTATTGAGGTAATAAACTAAAGTTGCTTTGGTAAATTTTGTAGTATGGTATTCGTGTTAGTAAGTAATTTTAATGTTAGTTCATTTTTCAGGAAAAGTTTTAAGGATAAAATTTTAAGGAAAATTATAATCTTGTAATGAAATATATATGTGAAATTTTGGAAAATGCTTTGAACTTCAAAATAAAGATAATGTTGTGGTATTAAGGTAAATAATTGAAGGTTATCATAAACCAAACATAAGAAAAGAAGAATGTAACAATATAAGAGATGATGGATGTTTTAGAAGAAAAATTTTATAATTGAAGCAATTTTATTTTTTAACATCCCACTATTCACCATAAACCACCAAATTAAATAAAATACTTAATTATTTTTCATGTTTGATAATAAGTTTCAAAAGATATTGAATTGATTTTCTAGTTGAACTTAGCTATTGAGTTCATTAATGTTTAACACGTGATAGAAAAGCTCAATTCTTATGCCATGGATCGATTTCAAAATTCTTTAGGCATAGTCAGATTTTCATTCTACGTAATATTAAAATGTCATTTGTATTTTAAATTTTTATATATAATAAAAATTTATGATTAAATTTTGCAATAAATAAGAGATTTGATAACTTTTTCGTGATTAAGTTTATAATTTTTGCAATTTAAATGTTAATGTAATTCTTTTAAATAAATATTTAATAACAAATAGAGAAATTATCATTATTATGCATGATTATTGAATTATTAATAACAAGAATCGTTGTTTTAAAAACCAGATGGAAAGTTAAACCGGAAAGACAAGAGGTTTAAGATTTAAAAGGTTCAACTATTATTAGACTGTCATAAATTGACTAAAGATTAAATAATTTGAAATAATATTAAAAGAAATTGTCCTTATTTATTGAAGAATTTAAATGAAAAAAGATTATTAAATGAAAATCAATTAATTTATTTTAATTTATAAGACTTTATTAATTTAATAAAATTGATTGATTAATTAATTAATTGATCAAATTTTAACAACAAAGATTATTAAAATAAATCAAAATGAAAAGTTAAAAATTGAACCAAAAAATTGGAAAGTTATAATAAAAGAATTTTTATCTGTAAAAAGTAATTTATTTAAGAGTTACAAATTTATAAGCATTAAAATATTTTAACGATTGAAAATTTTTCTTTTATTAATTATGATATTTACAAAGATTTATTTAATATTGTTAAAGAATTTTTAACTGCAAAACTTTTTATCAAAGAAGACATAAAAATTTTAACCATTGTACTTTTGGCGATAGGATTGCATTTTGAAATACTCTTTCTTGTACTGCTACTTCCCTCGTTGACGTTGAGTTGAGATTCATAATCCATGAATATATACTTACTAATTTCCAAACACGTGGAAGTTCAAACAAGCTACATGCACTAAGAATGGGCTTTCTATTGAAGCACTGAGAAAGGACGCACTAAGTGTCAAGAGCAGAGGTTATTTTCAAAACTCATAAGCCCAAAGCCGAACCTATCTCATTTTTACCATAAAATTAGTTAAGCGATTGTCTTGTCCATGTTCAGCTTATTATAAGAGACAACAGTTATATACTTTGGTATAGGATTAGTACTCCAAGTGAATAACCCATATATAAAACTTAAAAATAATTGAGATGCGAGCAATTGGGTTGAGTAAGAAGAATATGAGTTGCTGGTCAGCCTCCGGTTATTTAGGTCTCTCAAGACTAAGAAAATGCCCGTTAAAACGAGCAAATGGTAGTGCCTAGCCCTAGATGGATCAAACGAAACCATTGGCTCAAAATTAAAAATCTACTGAACAGAAACGGTACATGAACAATATGATTGAGAGACTTTCTTTTAATAAGTACTCCAAATACAAGGAACATGCTTTGTGTACTAATTAATCTACTTCTCACACAAAAGTGGGTGGTCCCCAACTTTGTGGCCTTTCTTTATACCTGAGGTTGTAACCGACTCTAATTAATCCTGCTTTGTTCGTTGGGTCGGCAGTCATAACCAATTATAATTAATGGCATGTCTAACTGATGCAGTTAGCATCATAGTCTCACATAAGCTTTGTCAAAAATGGAGCATTCATGCAGGCATGCAATATCGGTTTAAGTTGTTTGGCTGCTCTAAATTAAACCTCGGATGAAACGGTGGTTTATTTCAGCTGCGCGAACTATCTAGTCTTGTGGTTGCAAGTTCCACCAGCAATTTGGAAGTCGAGTCTGATTTTTAAATTAGTGGTATGAGTATTTTGTGGTTGTAAACTCCACCACCGATGGAATCCTTTTGGTTAACGAATGGAATCCTTTTGGTTACTAGGATATGATACCATAATTCCGTATTTACAAGCGTTTTTTTTGTTGTGTAATAATACATGCAAGAGTTTGTCTAATATTTCAATTAGTTGTTATAAAAAAATCCCATTTTCGAATTCTCACGCAT
The DNA here is from genome assembly GCA_027576715.1 of Erythroxylum flavicans. NCBI lineage: Eukaryota > Viridiplantae > Streptophyta > Magnoliopsida > Malpighiales > Erythroxylaceae > Erythroxylum > Erythroxylum flavicans. The sequence goes on along the minus strand of JANZXP010000196.1, from coordinate 12,017,162 downwards.
TTACATTTGTACATGACAAGGGATGGGAACATACATCACCATTAATGGAGGAAAAAGCTCGCAGGCAAGGATTCCAGGTGCATTATGACAGTTTTTGGCCAACAATCGAACGCGGCTCTTTGTTATTATTACATCTTTTACTGCTATCTGTCTTCCTTGATGACTTGGTAGGACTTTATTTGGATGGATAAATAGAAAGAGACCTAAGGCACGTTTGGTACCTTCATTCTTAATTTCCTGAAACAACTGTCTGCGGAAAATATCAAATGTGATGTACGAAAACTATTTCAAAGCATGAAAACCTAGATCGACTAATAGACCATATAGCAGATCAGCCTCTCGTGAAAAGGAAAGCTTATTAGCTTAACATCGAGTAAAGGTATGAATGAATCCCAGGAACCAAAACAAGTAAAAGTTATTTCTTGAGCCATGAGCAAAAGAATAGGTCTCAATAATAATTCAGGGGTTTACAGAATGGCAGATGATTATGTTTGTGAAAAAGCCTTGGTATGGTCAAATCATGAGACACCAACGAATGGGTGGCTCTGATCTGCTTGTTATGTTAAGGGAACAATAAAGGCATGCTTGCCCACTTGCAAACCCACTTGCATTATCCGTTCCGACTCTTGCCACACGCTGCACATTGGCAGTACACAGAGGCAGAATATTAAAGGAGGCAAAAATAACAACTTGCTTTAGTTTGTAATCCAAGTTGAGTTTTCAAAACACAACTTGCGGAGCAGCTGTTGATTCCTCTCCATCATATAATCCGTTGATTGCGATGAAGTCATTCCAACTTTCCTCTCTTGGTGACCGTGTTATTTAATATTCGAAGTTGAAATATTCTGATTTTCTTCAACAGTTTCTAGATCTAGATGTCTACGACCGATGCATAAGAACTTTCCAACAAATGTATTATAATTACCACTTAGTAATCCCGGGATGCTGTAACTTTATATATATGTGCATATATCTATCTATCATAAGAGAAGCACAGAAAACCGGGATTGCATCTGCTAATTTAAGGACCGGGAATCGAAGAACAAACATGCAATTATTCTAATCACCCACTTGTTACCTTTTCCTTCTCTTTGGTACATCGTGAAAAGAATTTCATCGTCAAGTTTGAAGTTCGGACCAACTTTGATGTTTGCTGTCTGTTTCTTGGTTCATTTAGAGCAAATAAAGAGATTGTGAGTTCCACACTTCCACATATTTAAAAGATATTTGTGTACGTAGTATATCATCATTGCCGAGATAATCATTATTCCCTAGGAAATAGTGGTTTTGATTCCCTAATTTTATTGAACTAAATGCAGAATTAATGCATCTAAATGGGCATACACAAATGGAAGAATTGAACATCCATTGTCACGAAGATCATAATTAGAACAAAAAAACTGAACTACATCTAAAACATTGAAAATGAGGATAGAAATCTTCTGCTTAAATAGTTGCAGGCGGTTTGATTGTCTGAACTCCTTTAAGAAACATTATAATATGCCGGGAAACATTTAATTCTTAGCATAAATTATGGTTAAGGAAACACAATAAAGACATGAAGGAGGGGATATGCAGTAAATCAAAACAATATTATACACAAACCTAGCAAGTTAATCCGAAAAGTGCTCCTTAATCCCCCCTCATAAACAAAAGATAACTAGAGGCAATTTGGCAGTCGAAACTTAATAAGATAGGTCTGAAGATACAAATTCATTGTGATTGTGTGCTTATATGAACAGAGAACATCAAAATACTGTCACCTTCGAGCCCCACGATCTGCACATTTCCAGTAAGGTCCAGGGCATCAATATTAACCAGCTCATTAACCTTCTCACTCTGGAAACGAAAAACAACTATCTATAAACCTGAAATCTGAAACTATTCATGATGTTTATCATTCTTATTCATATTCTTAGCGATCTGAGCCAACGATTGCAGGTTGCACCGTACAATCGTGTCTATAAAACTACACGTGTCCTCCTTCGTATTACCAGGTGGTATGTCAACGACATAGGATTCAATGACCACTGTGGAGTTCCCAATCGGCGAAGAGTGCAGTGTCGTGACAGACCTGTAATTGGTGAGCCGATGCTCGCCACCGATGACGCTAAAGCTCATTACATGTCGTTCATCGTCCAGAATCTCGAGGCGTTCAGTGCTTGACGAGGCGGGAAGGCCCGATACCACGTGAACCTGACGAAGAGTGCCCACGTCACCGTCTCCGTGAATGACTTGGCAGCTCTTGAGAAAGTGCTTGTACACCTGTGGCTTGTCAAAACGACGGACCACTGACCAGACGGTGGATACCGTCGCATTGATACTCTGGACCGCTACTGAGCTGCACTGATTAGACCCCACAGACCTCATATGATGAACAGCCACGTCTTCAGGTATCGGGATGTCCCAAGCAACCGGAATCGTCCAGGTGTTCACGGTGGCCGGAGATGTCTTATGAAAGGCCAAGGTGGCTGTCGATGTGGTGGTGGCTCTTTGGAGCTGTAGTGACGATGGCATGTTGATGGGTCTTGGACTAACACCTATTTCTTCTTCTTACGTTTAGGATCAAATAATGCAACGAGAAAAGCAGAAGATTGAATTATTTATGGAAAAGGAGAGGCATTGAGGGTTTAGTTTCTTTTTATCCACTTGTATTAGTTTGATGATTATTCTTTTGAGAGATGCGGGAGCGGCAGAGAGAGATAGAGACTTTTCTTGGCGATCTTATCAATCAGCACGGAGTAGAAGCAAGTTGAGGTTCAACTTGCCAGTCTTTTGGACTTATTTCAGGTGGATAGACTATAGGTATTACCCCTTTTTTTATATTTGGACAATTACAAATAAGATTCTTTTACCTCCGTTTGTTGAATTAACAATTATTTGTATAGAAAGAGTTTTCTTTTTAAAAAATATAATCTATTATTTTGAAAAATCGATAACACACCTTTGAATAGAGTTTTATGCATTTTATACAAGAGAAATAAAATTATTAAAGAATTTGTTAATAGAGATTTTTATTTTAAGTTACATATAACGTTTCTAATGTTCCTAATATTTTCAAATAGAAGTTTAATAAATAACAAGTTGAATTGACTATTCTTCTAATAATATCTATTCTTCCGAAAGTTTAATTATATAATTTTTTGGTTTTAATAGTATAAGAATTGTTTTCTTTCGCTGTACTTTCGTCTTAATATTTTTAAATATGCACGTTAAAGTAATGAAACATAAATAAAAATAAATTAAAGCATACAGTGGTGAATTACCAACTAGATATGAAACACTAAATACTAAATACTAAATACTAAAATGTAAAACAAATATAAAGTATAGGATTAAATCTTATTTATTAGTAAGACTATATATAGATCATGGATATTTCGAATGAAGATTGAAGAAAATGACTCAAAACATAATTGTATCGTTAACTTTTGGGCTAATTATCAAAAAAAAGTTCAAACTGTTGTCAATTTTTTAATTATAGCTTGAATTTTAAAAAGTAACAATAAAATGTCCAAATTTTCAATTTTTTCAATTCTAGTCCAAACTTCAAAAAATGACAATAAAATTCTCAAACTTTCAATTTTCTTAAATTCAAGCCCAACGTTATCTGTTGTTCTCTCGATGCCCTTATTCTTTTATTTTCTATTTGTTCTTCTAATGTCTCAAATTACTCTCGTATTACGACGTACTGTACTAATAAGTTCTTTGTTTTTAGTCCGTTCTCCTGATGTCTTTAGTGTGAGGACATCGGAGCTGCGTAATCTGAAAATTAAAAGGTGAAGACATTGAGAGAATTAACTAAAAATGAAGGAAAAAACTTAAATCAAAGTGTAAGATCGTCGAAGTTGTGTAATCTAATTTAGGTCATTTTTAAACAACGACGTTGTTTAAAAAAATGGATAAATTATATTTCCTTTTTAAAAATGGATTAAAATTTTCTAAAATAAAAGTTAAAATTAAAATAAAAAATAGTAAGAGATATTAAGATGATATTTTTCTTGCCAAAAGTTCTCTTTATTCTCACTAACTTATACTCTCTCTTTTTTCCTTCTTTGATAAAGTTTTTACTTCCCTAAAAATCCAAAAATTCATTTCTATTTGTATACTCTCTACTCCTCAAGTATGTTATCCCTACTTTGATTCAAAAATTATAGCAGGTCCAATTACCCTTTTACATTTTGTGACTATTCTAGATCTATCATTGTTTGGATATTATATGTGCATGTATGGGGTTCTTAAAGACTTTATATCTTTGAAAGCTTGCAGTGATGATGATCATTTGCATTATATTTGGTTATATTTAGTATATATTACGGCGCTATATTACTACTTATCATCGTTTATCATATGTAAAATGAAATATAAAAAATTCTCTAAAAGTTTGAGGACATCTTTTAAGCTAAGTTTTTATGAATTATCTTTCGTGTTGATTCATTATCCGGTTCCATTAATAGCAAAGTAATGAATAATATATTACTAACATTGAAGTGTCAGGTTGTTGTTTATATCTAAGTATAATAATGTGGTAAGTTTGCTTGATTAAACCATTAGCTTGAATCAATTATGATATCTGAATAATGTATTTGATTTTGATTTCTTATTGTAGTTTCAATTTGTAGCATATACTTACTTTTAACTCTTTTCTTTATTGCTAATTTTTGTGAAAATTTTAATAAGAATTAATCTAATATCGACTTGTTATTCTTGCTATAGGCTTTTTTGCTAAGCGTTATCAATTATTACACTTGTTATATTTTTGCAAGTTCTAGAAAATCAATAATGACAGTTTGTTGCATATAATGACATAGATGGTGTGGGGTATCATATTTAGATTGTTGAGTCTTTTGTTAAGTCATACAATTATTGTATGATACCCTTTTAGTATAACGTTTAACCTTCACCATAGTGGCAACTTTAACTTTACTAATTGATCTTCTTGTTTACATATTTTAACTACTTAATCTTAAAAAACATACTAAAGGAAATCTTAATTGTTCTATACCATATCAACTTCTTCATTATTACTTTCTAAGGTTGATGTGGATCAATTTTTTTAACAATTATTTCATAATATTGAAATATTCTTGTTCTATTTAGGCTCCATCCAATAATGTTTTAGCTTTTGATTTATGTTGTAGAAATATAGAGAAATTGTCTCTTTGAGGGCCTATAAGTTTTAATTTCACTAAAGATTACTTGTGAACAACTAAGAAGGCTATTAGTATGGTGATGTCTTTTTAGAGAGGCAATGAAGATGTCATATTGATAGGTTTTGGACTAATACTATTTCCTTTTTCAAATAATGGAAATATAAAAGTAAAAGATTGAAAAAATATATAGGAAAGGATAGGAAATGGGGGTTTAGTTTCTCTTAATCCACTTATAAAAGTTTCATGATTTTCATTAGAGATAGAGCGAGAGAGAAAAGAGAGAGAGTGGGAGTTTTTCTAGTTATCTTATCAATTAGCGTAAAGTAATTGAAAGTTGAAGATTAGCTTAAAATATTTGGGACTTAATCTAGGTAGATAGATTATAGATATTATCACTTTTCTCATTGGGACAATTAAAAATAAGATTTTTTCACTTACACTTACTAAATAATAAGATTCGTTAAATGTATGACTCTAAAAATTTTATAGCAAGAGTTGTTAAAAAGAAATACTTTTTACTTTAATATTTTAAAATTAAGATATGATTTGAAGTTTGGGGAAATTGTTTGATCTTTAAGAAATAACTTCCATTTAATGTTAGTTATTAGTGGGGTCGAGATAAGTTGACAATGATGCAATGAGACTTATTAATATAATATTTAGTTAAAATTAGACATTATTCAATGTTTTAAGTATAAATTTTGATAAGAGCATTCGGTTTAGTTGATTCAAAAGGTTATGAAAAGAAAAATGTATACATTTCATAAGAACATATTGGGAGTTAATATTAAACTCAAACAAGAGATTTTGGTAGAAGAATTTGTAAATAATTTATTTATCACCATTGATCATTTTTTGATAGGAATATCAGACTGAGGTGATTTAAAGGACTATGAAAATACAAAAGAATTTTCCAAAAATTTCAATAACGAAACTTAGAGTTGATATAACTGTATGAACTCCTGCCATTAGCTAGCCTATAATGATATTAATTTTCATAATAAAGGATTCAACTAACCAAACAAAGGGTTAATCTAACTGAACCCTTGACATATTCATTCTTAAATAGTGGAAAATTTTTGAGCTTTTAAAATAAAAATAAATGGGATGGGTAGTAGTAGACGAGGGCAACAACAGAAGAGACTTTAGAGAATTTACAACATTCTTAATGGATTGTTTTGACTTTAACTTATTTCAAGAAGCGTCTATTTAATTATTTTAGCTTACAGGGGAGTTAAAGGTACTTTTTAAATGACAGCTGGTAGTATATACCAATTAGGAATTTCTAAGTTAATTGTTTTCTTATTTTTGCATCTTAATTGCTACATTAGATGTTAATTAACTATTTACATGCTTTAACTTTTACTTTTAGATAGAATTATAAAGAACCTTAATTCATAGCAGTAATGGAATTAGATTTTTTGTTAAATAGATACTTTTAAGGTTTAAATCATACTTTATTAAGTGTAATTTTGCATGATTTATGGCATATATATTAATATTGAGTATTTGGATTACATTTTAGGGCAAGGTGACATCAATGACTATTTCAAATATTATATGTAAATGCATTCATGGAGTTCTTGCCTTATATGTATGATTAGTGTGATATGGTGATCAATTTATGTCATTTGATATGCATTAAGGCAATGCAAGGACATTGAGTGTTCTTATGTGTGATTTATAGTGGTGATATATGGTTGGTCAAGGTCGCCTACACCAAATTAGGACTTACATTAATTTGTTGTCTAAAATGAATTATCTAAGGCTATAATGGGGTAGATATCATTTCATTACACATTAACATATTATTCTAGTCCAAATTCAGGGTATTATAGGTTATTGGTTGGGAAGAATTGGCCAATGCCTATGATATGTAGGTACAAGGCATTGTGTATATTACTTTTAGCATTAATATATGTTGCATTTAATATGGTTTTTGAATTAATTTATAGGATATCTTTTTCATGACATGTGTAGTGGTAGAAGATATAGTGTCTTATCGATATTAATTAAGGTTATTATATATATTATGGTAAGGTTTAGTTATCTTTTTATTTTATTTTATTTTAGTAATTTTCTATTTGGCAATATAAAACCCTAATATCTGCATATTTCAAGTGAATAGTGCATAAAAGAAGTGTAGGGGCTAAGCAAGTTTTGAGCATATTTCTTAAAGTTGGATCCATGAGAATTGTTAATATATGGGGTTGTTTACGAGATTTCTAGTTCTTGAAAAATATTGAGAACATTATTTTGACAAACATGATAGCTTTAGCCTATGGTTGAGGTTCAGGTAGTTGTTTTGTCATTTGGTGGTGGTCAACTATGGTCCCAACAAGGTTAGCTTGGGTCCGAGACATGAAAAAGTATACCAAAGCTTCAGTTTGAAGGTAGAACATGATCTTGGGGTATAGTGAGATAAGTGAGGGTAGAATAAACAAGTCATTATTTTTGTTTGATTTAGTTAAGAGGGTTTAATTTTTAAACTTAGGTTATGTTGTCTTTTAATGTTGAACAAGAAAAAGGTGAATGATTACATTTGGAGTTTCGTTGGGTGTGGCTTATGCTTAGAGTTTTATATGAAAACCTACGGAGTTTTAGAAGACCTTTAGAATTTTAAATAACTTAATTTTTAGGATAAACTTGTTTTAAGGAGGAAATAGTGTGAGATCTTAAAGTTTAAAAATTTGTATTTTTATATAAGTTGTTCATATTAATTATTTTGACTTTAATATTAAAGTCTTTACGGAATTTGAAGTTTGAATAAATTGTTTGATGTTTAGGAAATGATTCGTGGGTGATATTTAGTTCTCGATAGTGTTGATATGGGTTAATTGTGATGTAGGAAGACTAGTTAGTCTAATATATAGTTAAAACTAAACAATATTTGATGTTTTAAGCATAATTTTTTATTGAAACATTGAGCTGAGGTGATTTAAGAAGTTATAAAATTTTAAAAGAATTATATATTTCATAATTATACTAAAAATTGATATTGAACTTAAATAGGAATTTTTGGTAAAAGAGACTTGTAGATTCATTTTATGGTCACCACTGAATACTCTTTGATATTTTGATCATCACTTTTGGTAGGAATATCATATTGAAGAAATTTAAAAAGTTATAGAAAGATAAGATAATTTTATGTAACCTATAAAAATGAACATAGAGCTCCTACCATTGACTAATTGATGATGGTACGCATTTTCTTAATAAGGGATTCATCTAAATGAATAAAGTGTTAAACTAACTAACCCCTTTGCAACTTATTTTTAAAGAGGTGAAAACCAATAAATTTTGCAAAAGAAAAAGCATTAAGAATAGAGTGAAATAGATGATAGAGCATAGAGAAGAGAATCTTGGAGAATTTACATTATTCTTAACAGATTTATTTTTGGTTTTCATATATTTTAAGGAAATGCTTGATTGACTATTTTGACATATAAAAGAGTTCAAGTTATTTCGTATATAAAAGCTTGTAGTATATCACTTAGGTTTTTTAGGTTAATTTTTATTATTTGTGCATTTTAAATATTTTATGATGTGTTAATTAAATAATTATATGCTTCAGTTTTTAATTTTGTGTAGAATTGTAGAGAAACCTAACTAATTTAGGCTAGTGACATAATTATTTTTATAAAATTGATAGTTTGGAGGGTTTATCATTTTTAATTAAATATGAATTTTCATATTTTGTGACGTATATATTTCTATTATGCATGTGAAAGTGTTTTAAGGTGACAACAATGACTATTTTAAATATAATTTATAATTACATTCTTTGAACCCGTTCTTTATGTGTGTTATTAGTTTGATATGACAATTAATTTGTGTTACTTAATGTCTAGGCCTTACGATGACATGGATTGTATTTATGTGTGAGGTGTAGTGATGATATATAGTTAACTAACGGATATTATATATTATCATATTAGTACAAATATCAATTTGTTACTAGAAAGAACTATTTGAGGTCATAATGGGACAACTACCATTTTATTGTCTAAAGAAACTTATTTGGACCAACTTTACACGAGTATAAGTTTGTTGATCAGGCGAATCAGTAAGAACCTATCTTGAATAGGAAGAGGGTATTGTGTATATTAGTTTTTCCTATGTATTATTTTTAATATTTATTTTTAAATTGGTAGATAACATATATTATAATAGATTTAGCAGTGAAAGATGTAGTGCCTTATTATCATTAGTTGATGTTGTTACATATACTATAATAGGTTTAATTTTCTTATTTGATTTGATTTTAATTATTTTATATTTGACAATATATTTGTTAGCTCAAGGTTTTAAATTAATGATTTTGATGATAATTTTATAATGTTTCAAAATTCAAATTTGGATTATTTCCATAGGCAACGATATAGTCTTGCAAAAGAATGTTTCCTTTCTTACAGGATCCTTCTTAATGAACTTATCTTATTAAGCAAATTGTATGGTTCTTCATACGTGGGACTAATGCAGCATGAGGCCAAGTTGAATCATTGTATCTTCCTGAAGCAGTTTGATCAAGAGTACCTGAACTTCCTTCCAATAATCTGTAACAATAAATGAAGACATATATCAAAATCATACACAATTCAATTTCATCCAAAACAATCTAATTTTATCTTAAAAAATTCATCAATAAGTCAAAAACCAACAATTTAAGTTTTCAACATACACAATTACACAATATGCAAGTCCATCATATGTAACATAACTCATATTGTATAATTACCTCCCTAGATGAACATTTATAAATATATATATTACTAGCTAAGGTAGGACTTGGTTTCTTGATAATGAGAGCATATATTTATGTTTATTAATTGGACAAATATTTGTGAGCATAGAAGATACATTCATGTGTACAAAAGTGAAGCTTATAATTAATAAATAAACCACACACTTGCTAGCAGGACTTTACAAGTTGTAAAAGGAAATTAGTTTTGTCACATATGATTGAAGTAACAAGATATATTAACTTATGATTAAACTGCATGCATGGTAGGTTGAATGTTAAGCTTCATCGTACTTTAATGACGTACAATTCAATGAAGAAATACATATCAATTTCTTATGAAAATAAATTCTTATGACAATGAAAGTGCTAATAGATGCATGATTTTTCAATTAATAGCATTAAGTTCTGCCTAACCTACAAGTCTATGACATTGACTCAATCACTTTAATGACATCTTATAGAAGCTCAAGTTTAGTATCAACAATCAGAAAAAAAAAGATGGACCTTGACTATATTCCAAGGTATTGAAATTATTTAGATTTGATTTTGGAAATTAATAAAGAAGTTGAGATATCTTGTATAATATATACAAGTAACAAGGAGTTTAGTTTATTAAAAGATAGCATATAAATTGTAAGATATCCTTTTCTAGAAGTGAAAGAATGCAACCATTATTTTATATAATTTACAATAGTCCTCTAAGGAAAAGACAAATTGAATATCAAAACTTCAAACACTTCTTCAGGCAATGCTTGAAATTTAATATTTGAAATTAAGGAAATTATTATCATTTCTTTATCTTAATTTTTTTATTAAAGAAGATGGAGGAAATTTTAGTTAAGTTTCATTAATATAAAAAGAAGAAGAAATTATTAAAGTGTACTCATTTTAATTGTATAAAATTCTAAATTCTAATACATGGATTGGAAAGAATCATATTCATAATTATTCTTGTAATGCCTAAAAGTCATGTTTCTTTTGTATGATGAATTGATGATAGTTTGTGATTACTTACAAGTTATAAATGGAAATGATATGGTATGCTTAAAATTAAAAATCTTAATTCATGCATAGCCGAATGAACCAAATCATGATTTATAACCAACATCATCAACTCCATTCAAAATATCCAATTCCATTCAAATTAAAACATGCATCAATCATCATTCATTCAACTCCATTCAAAATATCTAATTCCAAATTTCCAACCCAACGCAAAATCACAAATCCATAAAATTTATTTCTAACTTCCAACAATTCAATTTCAACCCATTCATAACATCAATATTCACAAATGCAATTAAGCAGAAAAAATAATTAAAAACACACCTAAAAATTCTCAACTTATGTGGTGATTTAGATTTTGGGGTCAGGTGACTCAAATCGGTTTAAATCTAGATCTTTTCTAGATCCGATGACTATCAACTCCAGAAGCAGCGATGGCAGGCAGCAGTGGACGGTGGTGGGCATGCGGTGGAGGCTAAAAATAATTCGGTCGTGGTGAGTCCGTGAGTGGTGATGCATGGAGACTGAAGAGGAGGGCGTGTGGTAGTGGCGTGGAGGATGAGGAACCATTTTTCGCTGGCCAGAGAGAGCCATTAGAGAGGAGAACGAGAGAGAGATTGGAGAGTGAGAGATAAAGAATGAGAGAGAAACAGATGGATGTGTTAGGGGGTTTAAGAAAAGTTTCAATTTTGCTAATTAGTCCCTATTATTTTTAAACCTTATGGAAAATACCGATCAGTTCCAGGCAAAAATCCTGATATCGATCGATACCTACGGCTAGTACCTTTTTAACCTGTACCGTTACGTTTTCAGCTAGTACAGAACGATACTCATAACCATAATCAAAAGTGCCTTCTTAAATGGATATATTACAGAAGAAGTGTTTATTAAGAAACCTCCAAGTTTTGAAGATGAAAACCATCTTGATTACGTGACGAAGTTGACTAAAGCGCTGTATGGTCTAAAGCAGGCTCCTCGAGCATAGTACGAGAGGTAAGTAACTTTCTACTTGAGAATAACTTTAAAAGAGGAAAGGTAGATATAACCTTATTCATTAAGAAAAAGGAGAATGATTTACTCATAATGCAAATATATATTGATGACATAATATTTGATGTTACTAATCCATACTTTTGTGAAGAATTCTCGGCCGTAATACAGGGGGAGTTTGAAATGAGTATGATGGGAGAACTATCTTTCTTTCTTGGGTTACAAATTAGGCCAACAGAAAAAGGAATCTTCATTAGTCAAGACAAATACATAAAGGAACTCATTAAGAAATATCGTTTTGAGAATGTCAAACCAATGGGTACTCCTATATATACTGGAACTAAACTTGATAAGGATGAAAAAGGAAAGACTACGGATGAAACAAAATATAGAGGAATGATTGGATCACTTATATATCTTACAAGCTCAAGATAAGATATTATGAGTAATGTGTGTCTTTGAACAAAAGAAAGTCATATTTAAGCAGTCAAGAGGATATTTTGCTATCTTCTCGGAACTATGGATTTTGGATTATAGTATCCAAAAACTGATTCATTTAATATAGTTGGGTATTGTGATGCTGAATATGCAGGTGATAAAGTTGATAGAAAAAACACAAGTGTTCACCATCAATTTCTTGGAGGATGTCTGGTTTCTTGGTCTTGCAAGAAACAAAATTGCACAATACTTTCAACAACTGAAGCGGAATATATAGTAGCTGCTAACTGCTGCACTCAAATCTTACAGATGAAACATTAACTCCAGGATTTTTCTCTGAACTTTGATTATATTCCTATACTATGTGACAATACAAGTGCAATACATCTTTCTAAAAATCTTGTGCATCATTCTAAGACTAAGCATATAGAAATCCAACATCATTTTCTTAGAGATAATGTTTTAGGAGGAATGAACCATTGACATGTTAAAACTGAAAATCAAGTAGTTGATATCTTACTGAGCCATTTTCTGAAATGAGATTTTACTTTTTACGAAAGGAAGTATGTGCAGATTATCTGATATTAACTTTATATGAAGATTTTATGCTACTTCTCTTCATAAATATTAGCAGGCTTCTTCTAATTCGTTCTTTAGCAAGCTCCTCTTAGTTTAATAAGGTAGAATACACTTGTCTTAAAAAGGTAGTTATTAAATAGCATCATTTTGGCTTTCAAAAGTGTGCGTGCCGCTCTGACAACTTTCTGTACATGACTGACAAAAGATACACAGACGATCACATCTCCTCTAATAACGTGTACGATTGTTCATCTTCACATTAAATCAATGCTCAAGAACCATTTAGTATATCCTGAAAAGGTTTCTTCCCTCTACTTACATTCATCATTCTTAGTTGTTTTTCCTTTTTGCACCCTAACTCTCTATTTTTTCCCAAATCTCCTAAACCTCACTAACTTAATTGAAATGGCACAAACAAAGTCCAAGGGACAAAAAACAACCTTGACTGCTACTACCATCCATAGAGAAACACTTCGCTATGAACAAGAGCATGAAACTCTTGTTTCCAAATTGTCCTCTCTGTCACTAATAGTAGGATCACTAAACATCCCTACTGAACTTGTTTTTGTCACCTCTATCAAAAAGCTCCAATTTTCAGAAGCATCCACTTAGGAGATTCCATACGAGAGAAAGAGAAAGATTTTGGCAATGTTGTCTTTTCCTGAAGAATCAGATTTGATTCATCTTCCAAACATCAAGCAGCAATATATCTCTGACTCTAGTGAAGAAGGTTCTAATGGAGAAAGAAAAAGAAGAAAAAGAAAAAGAAGAAAAAGAAGAAGAAGAAGAAGAAAAAGAAAAAGAAAAAGAAGAGGAAGAAGAAGAAGAAGAAAAATCTTCCAGTGAGGGGGAGCTAACAAGAAAATTAAGATTCCATTCTCCTTCACCTTCACTACCTACTCTCACTCTACCTACCCCTTCTACTCTATCTTTTAAAACCTTTGCACCCACCATCGACTACTCCTCAACATGATTCCATGGGAAAAACATTGCCTGAAGTACACTGGATCGTTAATGATGATGATTCAGATGAAGAACTAGTTAGTCTAATAAGATGTCCACAAATCAGAGGGAGTTTGCAAAGAAGGTTAAAAAATTGTTCAAAAAGGAAAAAACCCTGATGTTGAACCAAGGGAAGAAGAAGAATCTCAAAAGAGAAAAAGGGAAGAAATAAGAAAAGGCAAAACTCCTATGGTTGAAGAGAAAGAGGACCCTATTATTAAGAATGAGCTACTTTATGAAGAAGCCTTGTTTGAAGAAATTACTAAAGCTAAGAGGTCAAAATCAGAGAAACACAAAAGGGTAGAGTCTTTAGCACTAATCAAACTGTTTTAGTCAATGAAACCTGAAGCACGATACATAATGTGCTACAAGAAGAGAAAGGTGGTTGTTGGATGCATTTTGCCTCCTCTCCTATTTGATGACATTGGTATTCCCATATCTTCTTCTTTTTTGCTGATGGTTGGGAAATTTTTTGAATTTGAATGAGACAGTGTGTGATAATTTAGTTAGATTATTTTATACACATATTAGAAAAGATGAAATTGATGGAAAGATGGCAATCGTCTCTTGGGTACGTAAGTGTGAGATTTTCGTTACTGAGGAAATCGTAAGGAAAATACTGAATATAATTTCTATAGGAGGAACTGACCTTCCTTGTCATAAGTGGGATATCACTGATCTTGATCTGAGAGAAGTTGTGAATTTTATTTGCATGCATGCTGAGAATACTCATGAAGGGAGACTTTGGTGTACACATTTGGACCTATTGCCACGATACCTTGCATCGATATCAGCCACTTCAATCTTTCCAAGAAGTAGTTCAGTGAAAAGATGCAATCTCCTGGACACATATGTTGTGTATAATTTACTGAAGAGCAATAAGATGAAACTTCCAATAATAATCCTGCAATTTATATTAGAAAATGGAAGTCATAAGAATACCATTGATAGTTTGCCTTATGAAATGCTACTCACCAAGATTTTCGCTCATTATGAAGTGTCTTTTAACAATCTGGGTTGATATGATTATGCTAAGTTTCATTCATCTATTCCCTATCAATTCGGATATAAACTGAAAGATAATGTGTGGGTAGAGAAGAAAACAGAAAGAGTAGCAGACGTCTTAGGTCCTACTCCATAGAAATCAGCTCCTGTCACACTTCAAAATACAAATGATCTGATCCTTCAACAACAGATAA
This sequence comes from Erythroxylum flavicans, assembly GCA_027576715.1. Classification (NCBI taxonomy): domain Eukaryota; kingdom Viridiplantae; phylum Streptophyta; class Magnoliopsida; order Malpighiales; family Erythroxylaceae; genus Erythroxylum; species Erythroxylum flavicans. The sequence goes on along the minus strand of JANZXP010000196.1, from coordinate 12,002,052 downwards.
GGGATATTCAATCAAGCCAAGATCAAATACGTAGCTAGATTGACAGTATGCAGAATCAACTTATTGACATGCAAATTCTTCAGCGAAAAATTTTTAAGTCTCTTAAATGATAATATAATCTTCTTAAAGTTTTTTCTCCTACTAATTTTTTTATTATACCTCTATCTAACTTCTCCTTTTGATAATGAAAAAAGGGGAGAGTTAAGAATTGACGATATATTTTGCTGATATATTTTTGCATGATGAAATACTAATTTGTGATATATTTTGCTAACTGTTGAAATATTGTTTAACTGAATATGTGAAATTCTTGTGCCTTACATCTAAGTTATCTATGAAATTCATATGCTATGATTGCATCCAAGTTATCTTTTAAAACAGTAGGCTCCTTTCTTAGAGATTATAAGAAAGGCTCCCTCTAATCACGATTATGAGTAAAGACTTATAAAGATTACAGGTATCTTTCAAAATCCTTTATTTTTTGAATTTTGAAAATATATCTGTTATTGTTTGTCATCATAAAAAAAGGAGAGATTATTAGCTCAAGGTTTTATATTAATGATTTTGATGATAACTTTATAATGTTTCAAATTTCAAATTTAGATTATTTCCATATGTAATGATATAGTCTTGCAAAAGAATGTTTCCTTTCTTATAGGATCCTTTTTAATGAACTTACCTTATTAGAAATGATTCCACGATATCCAAAAGGATCTTACCAACCTCATAATTCGACAATCAGCTCTGAGATATCGTCAAAATTCTTAACGTCTGGGTTCAATTTGCAAGAGGCTCCAATTCACTTTTAGAATATGCTCCTTTTGATTCAATGCCATAAAAGGTTTCTTTTTTTTTAATCTTTTATAAGCTCCTTTCGATAATAGGCTCCTTTTGTTTTGAACAATAACAGGCTCCTTTTATTTACATACCTTTCTGTTAAAATAGCAGGTTCTTATATTTTACACGAATTGATAGTAACTTGCAAAATTTTTAAGTCACACACAATTCACCCCCTCCCCCCCTTTTGCGTGTGTTTGCTTTATCAATATTAACCTATTATTTATATATTTTAGGTGAAGAGTACCTAACATAAGTGTGAAGACTTTAGAGCATGATTTCATAGAGTTGTATTAATAAGATTTGCTAGATAAAGAGTTATTTATGATATTTATGATTACTTAAGAATAATTGATAATATTTTTGGTAAGTATATTAATTTTAACCCAATAATAAGACTTGAATAATTAAACTTTATCATTGAATGGTCATCTATTACAGACCCAATAAAAATAATTTAAACTTGAAGTACGATATTAAACTACTTATTTGTATAAAAAAAGCTTTCTTCTTTCTTTAATATTATTTACTATTTAAAAATTTAGTAAGATTTTTCAAAACAGAGTTTTATCAATTTTATTGGACATAAAATTGATAAACACTAATCTTTATATATGTTCTCATTGTTCTTCAGTTTTATCACAATTAGATTCAATCATAACCTAGGTCTGAACTAACTGGAAATGTATTTTCTTTTAATATAAAATTAATGAATTATTTGTTTAGAAAATTTTAGATATCCTTTAAACGGAGAATAAAATACAAAAATTATCAAACTGAAATAAAATGAGTGTAACATTAAATTGGCATAAAGACTTGCAAAAGACCTAGTTGCAAGGAAGGAATTTCAAATAATATATAACAATATAAATGAATATGGCATAACTTACCTAACAATGTTTAACTATATCATTTCTTTAAACAAAAACCTATAATTAGAAGTTTAACATAATATCAAATGAAGCGTTTTACGACATTATTTATTGAATGTCCGATTCCAAAGATGATGGAGATAAGTTGATAGGAGTAACTATAAAAGAAAGAAAAAGAAAAGTTCAATGAGAGAGAGTGATCATGGTAAGAGAAGAAGAAAAGAAAAAGAAGAGAGCAGCGCGTAAGAATAAATGAAAAAGAGATAAATTTAATTTTAATGATCTTATTTAAATATTTAAAATAATTTTTTATTTAATAACGGAGAATCATAAACTCTTATTTTTAATTACCTCTTTTTTTCCAAACTATAATATTGATGTTATTATTTCTAGTCACTTTTGGGGATATAGAGGTTTGCCAACGTTTTCCTTATTTTGACTGCTAAATGCACCGATTATATTATTGTTTCTTTCTTCTGCTAGTTTTAGTGAAAAATTAAACATTAAGTTGGAGAGCAATATTATTATTAAAGAGCTTTTGAAATAGAAAAACGTAAAGATCCTTTCAGAATCTAAACTAATAATATAATAAAAATTGAAAAGACTTAACAATTTCATAGAACAATGTGAATAAGATTTACATCTCAGCAATCTAAAGATGCTGTGATAACTAATGGGGCAATAACCCAAAACAATGGTAAGAGTTCTCCAATTTGCACTTTAATTCTTTATACAGGGGTCAAGATTGCCAGACTAATTAATCTCCACAGTTAGATTGAGGAACTAGTTAAATTTCCAATCCTCGTAGGCCGCCTTTATTGTTATATTCGGCCAAGTGCAGGAGTCATAGTTAGTCTATGTAGACCTTCCAGAGATGCAAAATGCTCTCTCGCAGTTTGGAAAAGGGGATGTTAAGGTAGGAAGATTTCAAAGCGAATTCGTACACCCACTTGACTAAAAGAAACATACATGCATGTGCGACTAAATATTCGTAGTTACCAGTACTATTCAATCATCATCAGGGTCGTCATCATTTGGGAAAATCCTGACCTGAAACCAGATCCAATGGAACCCAGAAACCTAAAATTATTTAGACCCCAAATTAACGCTGAAAAGAGTAGTGTGCGAATCCATTTATAAGATATCATTTTTAATTAATTCGGCAGTTAGCCCTTCAAGAAAAAGAAGTGAAGTTCCTATTAAGTGACTATTATATACGTGGTTAATAGTATGACAGGAGTTAAAGATGCAACGTTTGGTGACCCAAATGAATCATTCAATCGACGAAGCTCCAATGATATCCGCTTTTGAACCACCGCATGCATCTCTTTTTTTTTTTCATCATTATAAATATTTAAGTTCTAGAGAGGTGGAGCCAATGCCAAGAAATCAAAAGTTTAAATTATCTTCCCTTTCTTTTGTAAAAAAGACGACAAACTAACAGTAACATAATTATACAGATACAACAACAATATAAAACATCAAGAGTAGCCTAAGGAAAAGGTTTCTATCTCAGTACCAATACCTACAAGAATTCATAGAAGGACAGTAACTAGATCCCTATCAAATTGATCCTATAATATCAATGTAAATCCTAATTAGCTATAAAGGTGTTAACCTTCAGATTACTCTTAATTAAAATTGTTGAAATATTAAAGCCAATGGCCTTTGTTTCCACTTCTATTCCTTCATTTGATACCCCACCAACTAATTCAATGAACTTTATGCAACCGTACGTTATATTCTAAGCCAACCATGCAATAGATAAAAGGAGCCAAGAGAAGGCCGGAAAAGATATCATATTATTGTATTCTTATTGGAACACGAATCAAGTTTCATGGTCTACCTATAGATTTCGAAACCTAAAATGGAGATTCTGACCTCCATTCCTTACAAGTTGGTACGACTACATGTTTTTGTATTTTCCCAACAACAACATGATGTTCATGTTGATGGACAGCTCTATCAACAACGTGTATTGCGTTTCCTCAACAACAAGGGTAATTAATGAGTAACCATTACAATGGCCCAAAAAGAAAAGTCACCACCGCCGGGATCAGAGAGAATTTGTTAGAAATAACTTCTGTTACCTTCAAACCTGTAAGTTCTGGTTTATCGAACTCCTACGATATTACAATATTGGTGTGTGTGTATAGTGAGGCCTCACTTAGTCACTTTGTTGAGATACGTTCTTTTCTAATGACTTCAAGTTTTTTAAAACTTCAACGTAGAACGATGATATTTAAATATACTTATTATGGTTTTATTAACAAAGTCAAAGTTTGCGATTCTTTTTGTTTGCAGAATTTAAATCTCATATAATGGAAAATTTGTTCACCCCATTACTACTTGTAATTAACAATAAGGCCAAGGAGTCGTACAACGTATGTAGTAGCAAAACCATCGTTCCAACGTAACGAGGCAACACTCGAACAGTTGCAAATGAAAACATCTACGGAAACCCAAAGCCATCGCAAAGATTAGCAACCAATTGCCATAAAATAACATTATCATGATATCTGGTATTAGCATAGCAAGCTGACCCTTTGGCTTAAAATAGTAAATGATATATATAAGTAACGAAGGCATCATAGGAGGTGCTTGGTTGGTTGGCACGAGAAGAAAGAAATTAGTAAGAAGTGAAATGACCGTTAATAATATATTATAATTAGATGAATAGTATTTTTATAACTTTTTTGAGACAATACTTTATACTCCCCATTATAGTAACGAAGAATAAAAATCATATGTATTTCGATTCTTTAATTTATTATATTTATTATAATTTTTATTACCTTTTTTTCAAGTGAACCAAGCACAATATTAATATTTTAGGCCATTAGATATATATATAGACACACACACTTGAAAGAATTATATAGACACACACGCGGGGGAGTAGACACAGGGCAAAAGGGAATGAATCTGACAGTAAACAACGGATATGATCGAGAATACCAGCATTCAGCTGCTTTCTATAGGTTGCTAGGTTAGAGTTTAATTTTTAGTTTTCGAATCAACTTGACATGATATGCATGGGTGTTGGTTTATGGTATACGGGAATTTTTCTGAGATTGGAAGTAAGTGGATTAGAGCTGAATGCCAAATAATGTATATGTTCATGCTCAGTTCTCAGGGAGGCATTTACTATGACCATCTTCGTTGGATCCCCTACATAGAAGTTCTAATTAGATCTTAATTAAAATTAAGAAATTAAATATGATTGTTTTATTTGCAACACAACACGATTATACATACATTGGTAAATTAGTTATATGTTACAAAAGTAAACACTTCAATGTGATTATTTGTCGAAGCCTATAAAACAGCATCTAACATTTGAAATTTTCTCCATATTATATATCCTATTATCCTCCAACTCGTACATTTTATAGTTTTAGTGCACTCTTTCGTGTTATATGGGTGATTTTATATCTGCAAGTCTCATGATATTAACGTGTACATAATGGAGTTGATATGGGTCATCTTAATATGAAAGTCACAACTGAACTAATTTTCTGTTCACTTGATTGTGAGATTCTTGATTTCAAGTTCAACTCTTGCCCACGGTTTTTGGCAATGAAAGACGTAGAAATTGTCAAATCTCTTTTTATCTGCAACCAACGAGCAATCAACCTATCACAGGTTGGTGCTTAAGGCCGTTTTGACCTTACCAAATAAATATGTTCAAACTATCTACGTAGTTATTTGTCCAGTTGCTACACTTTTTTTTTTTCTCAGTTTGATTCCTTCGTTCTCTTTACACCATCCAGAAGCATACAGACAAATATATACGTACATAGATCAAATCACGAAAATTGGGCCACTTAACACAGTTGCTCACCAACCCTTAACCATTGAATTTCGGCCCTTAAAACAGAGAAAAGCTTAGCAAATAGTAAAACAAATTGATGATCATACAATATTAGGAGTAGACTTTTTTTTGAAAATTAAATGAATTTGTATTAAAATAGTGGAACTATTACATCATTACAATGTTTTCAATAAGAAGCCTTATACTTAGCTTCTAACGCAAGTTACAAAAGAAGCGAGAAAAGAAAAGAAATGAGACTATTAGAGATCAACTCAGTTCACAGATGCCATTGCCTTTTGATTGCTGGTGTGAGGTAGTTCTTCATGTTTCTGGTGATGATCACAACTCTAATCCAATTTATGCATCGTTTCGCAACGAGATATTTATCTTCACCAATACCCTTATATAGTCGGTTGTTCCTTTCTTTCTGTAGAGAATAAATGGTGATTAGAAAGGCTGTTTTGACAAGAATAACGTTCGGAAGCCTAGGCTTAGCGATATAAATAATCTTGTTTAAAGTGTGCTCCCAATCTTGATCTTGTGTCGCAATATTTAGCATAAATTGAATGCGTCCCTATACCACTTTGGAGAAGGTACAAGAAAAGAATAAGTAGTTACAATCTTCCTCGATTTCTTGACACAATTCACAAATATAATCATATTGTCCAAACCATCTATTTTTTATAGGTAACCTGTTTTTTACCATAAGCCATGTGATTATGGAAGTTTTCGGGTTGAGAGAATTTTTCCAGAGGAGTGTATGCCAAGAAACTTAAGAAGAGACAGGATTGAGGAGTAAATGATCGGAAGTAGTCGTGAAGTAGCCCTTCAGATCAGGGGTCCAGGTAATAGTATCGTTACTATTTATATGGAGATGATCAACTAAAGCGTGAAACCCATGGAGATTACAATACCATTCACCATTGGCATTGATAGTTGTTGTTTTTTAGTGAACTGGTAGACGATGCCTTAATTGTCGAAGTTTTGGACGATGAATAAAGGGACTAATTGTTGTCCAATTATCATACCATAGTTGAGTCTTGCAACCATTCCCAATCTAGTATTTGATAAAGGGATAAATAAAACCTCCAAATTGTAGAAGTTGGTTCGAAGAGTGTTGCAGGGAGGGTGATAGTTGCCAAAACTCACATTCGAAAGGTGAACCTCATCCATCCATTTAAGCCATAAAGCCCTTGATCTGTAAATAATCACCATTTTTTTTTTTGCAAAGCAACACCTTATGCATATTTGAAATAGATATAATGCCTAGGCCCTCATGTTTTTTCGGTAAAGTATTTTCGCTTCACTTAACCTTAGCTCGCTTTGTATTATCAATTTTACCCGACCAAAGAAAAGCTTTCAAGATCTTGTAAATCTCCTTTGTAACCCTCTTAAGTAAGCTAATATGAGCTGACTGATAGTTGTAGTTTACATTATATTTTGGTAGGTGTTTTTGTGTGTTTTTAGGTATTGATTAGATGATTTATGCACGTTTAGGTTTAGAATTATGTTAATGTGATTGTGTGATTATGTTTTTGAGTGTTTTTGTGATTTAGAGTATGATATTGAACTTTAATTTTGTGCACTTGAGGTATTGAAACGACACCCTTCTGTAACAATCACGGCCATGATAGAAGGTCTCTCCTAGGGGCACGATCACGACACCCTTGTCACGATTGTGACAGAAGGGAACAAGATCAGGTCACGATTATGACAGAAGTCAAATTTCAAGGGTCACGATTGTGACAGGTGCATGGTAAACTCGGGGATCTCCTTCTGTTCTCATTTTTTAAAGGATCTTTTTGGACTTTTTGGCTTGGGTAAAACCTAGTTTTTACCCTAAATGGCCCGAGGACTATATAAGATCATTAAATGACCCTAATCAAAGGAGCCTCCAGTTGCCAATTTGGGAAAGAAGATAAGGAAGAGAGAAGAAGGAGCTGCAGGAGCTGCTACTGTCCAGCCATTCTAGCCATCCAATCCAAATTATTTCTACAATCCTTTTTTTCTTTATTTCATCTAATGTACAATTTGGATAGGAGGATGTTGAATATATTGTTAAGGATGTTCTAACTTCATTTTGGGATTGACTCTTAAATCATTTTGTGACCTATTTGCTTTTGATGTTAGTGAAATTGTTTGGGTATTGTGATGTTTATGGTTTTTGTATACTTCGGTAATAAATCGAGCGATTGAACCGGAAGTAACATGATTAGGTTGGGTAATGAGAATTAAAAACTTAATAGATCACATAAACATCAAATTGGTAATTATACAAAAAGAGATCTTATGTGAGGACTCAATTGTCTAGTAGATTGCTTAAGAACTAATTGGAGGTGTAAGTTGTTTTTATTAATTCAGAAATTGCAAAATTGGATTTTCATATTCAATTATGTGATATTAACTAGGTTTAATGATTAGATCTTAAGAAAGAATAATCAACCCTTTGGAGATCTAGGACTGCTTCCAATTACATCAAAACTGATTATGGTAACGAAATGACAATAGATAAATTACATATTCTCATAGTTATTTGATCTTGTCTTATTACGATATCTCAATTGTTAAGTGGTTGTGCTCCAGTTTGATTTACTTGTGTTAATTTTATAATTTTAATTTCAATCAATCTATACTCAACTGCTTAATTTTATGTTTAGTTTTATTTTTATTTTAATTCACATTTTTGCAACCTTAGAAAAAGTTAGAATTCAATTAATTTTAGCTAATTTCTCATGCGAGCAACACCTCAATTACTATAATGTACGATCCATGCACTTGCAAAATATTGAGGGTTTTATAGAAGTAAAACTTGCTCATCAGCAAACAGTGTAGATGCATGCTATTGAGTATATAGATGATTAAAGGTGACATAACTGCGTGGGATAGATAGCGATTTTGCCATGCATTAGTCTTGCCTCCGAGCTTTTCAAGTAGAGGAATGCAATCAGAAAATTTTGGTTTTGATGAGGTTATAGGCACTCCTAGATATTTGAAAGCAGGAGGGTGTAAACTCATACCAAGCAGAGAGTTGATCATTGCCTTGTTACTCACATCAGATGACATGTACAAGTGGCTCTTCTCAAAATTGATCTTCAGTCCAGACCATTGAGAGAAGGTTTCCATTATCTGAATCAGTAGGTTGATGGAGGTAGTCTCGACACCACATAGAAGTACCAAATCATCAACAAATAAAAGGTGAGTGAGTTTGCTAGCTGCACAATGATGATGAAAGGTAAAACTGCCATTAGGAGTATACTTGTATAAATTGATTTAATCCATATAATGTTTAATGGTTTAAGATTAAAAATTAAAAGATTTAGGTTTTAAATTTTAGCTTATAAATTGGGTTTGATTTTAAAAATTAGGCCAAAAATTTTTTTACTTGAGTTTGGATTATTAAAAAATAAAAAATATTCAATTCAATCCTATATTGATAAATATCCTAAAATTTTAGTTATTTTATACATTTTCATTCATATTTTTATTAGAAAAATATAATAAAAGATACAAAACTCACTATATAAGGTTTATATATGTTCTTTCTTTTACTTTCTTTGTAAAATTATTTTCTTTGTGATTTTGTAATTCATATTCATTTAATTTTAAAAGTTAAATAGGGCGATGATAGTCACTGTTTAAAATTTTTATAATATGGTTTAGAATGTGAAATTGTGAGAAAATATTCATTTTTTATTTTGATAGTTTAACAATAAAAATTGTTTAACAGAAGTTAAATGTTTGGAATTTCTTCTTATTTTTTATGCAACAATGATTTAATATAATTGTAGATTGAGTAAGTATCATTAAATGTCTCCCCTCTCATCATTTATGAGAACCTCCATGTGCAGAAGTAAATAATAGTTTAATTATCAAGAAGTAATTACTTATGGAAAAAAATAAAGATAATTAATTAATGGAAAACATTTGCTCCGGTGGAACCAAATAGGGTGATGATGGTCTCTATTTTAAGTGTTAAATACCATTTCATATAGAATTTGGCCTAAAGAAATGTTATAAAATGAAAAGAACCCATGCATGAAACAACATATTAAAAAGAAAAGGCAATTATATGAGGATCTCAAAAATCACATAAAAATAATGTTGCAATACATATGTAATCTTTTATCATTTTTTGCAACGTTTTAGAAAAAAAATAGATAAGTGACCAAAGGTATATTCTTTTACAAATTCCTTATTAAAACAATTTCATCTCTTCAACTGATATGGGAAGTTTAATTTTATTATATAAAATTAATTTATTATTATTAATGCAAGAATTATAACAATAATGACAAGTTTTAGTGTAATATATAATGATTCTTATAAAGGAAAAAAGATTAATCAATTTGAAACAAAAAGTTGCAATTTACTGTATGAAACTTTCTAACCGATAAGGGAACAAAAGAAAATCCAAAAGCTCAATGCAATTATTATGGGAAAGAATTTTTTGCTCACGTTACAAGTAATACATCTTACTTTGTCATTTAGAAAATTGGTCAATAAAAGAGTAGAATTATATAAGATAATATGTTACAATATTGTGAATACCGTATCAGCCCTCGTACCAGATTGAATTTTGGTACGGTATTGTACCGATACTGGGTACCATTTCGGGTAATTTTTTAAATTTATAAAATAGTCCCTGAATTTTTTTTAATTGTGAAATAGTTCATTGTCATATTATACAGTTATACTGTATACTTTATAATTTTACATCAACCATGTCTCCAAAAATCATAATAATAAATAATAATCACAATTAATATGAAATAACAATAATTTTCAAATATTTCACATATAAATAATAACCACAAT
>JANZXP010000196.1:11909742-11924755 GCA_027576715.1 Erythroxylum flavicans | reverse complement strand
TTTATGAAAGTCAAAGTTAATAGATTACATGTTTATGCTTGTCAAATGGAACTTTGCAGATGAATTTTTTATGATTGGCTTTCTAAACATATTGTCACAATTTGAACTTCATTTCCAATATAATTACATATGAACTCACATGTGAATGAACTCTATTTTTCAAAAAAATACAACCAACTAAATTTTCTCTTTACATTTTAGAATTTCTAGTGAAACTAAGAATATTGCTATCGTAGCTTAGTGAAGCAATACCATATAAAAAATATTTTGCTTGCTTTCTCAAAGACTATTAACCACGTTTATTTTAACTAAGAATTATTTTTTGCAGCCAAAACAATTTTAATGAATAGGCTACATTTATATTTCGTATCCAAAGATTATTATCTATATTTGTTTTAACTATGGATTATTTTTGTAGCCAAAACAAGTTTAGTGAATGAGCAAAGTTTTTTTTGTAGCTAAAAATTATTGGCTATGTTTTCACAAAGAAAGTAAAATATGTAAGTGATAGAACACTCACGTTAATAAGAAAGGAGTTGAAAAGATCTAAAAACTATTGAAGAAGGAATATAGCCTCAAATAAGGGCAAGCAAACTTTGACATAATAATGATGTTGTATCAAGTATAATATACTGAATAACATAATAATGATGTTGTATCAAGTCCTCTAAATAAGATTCTCATCATTTAAATTATATAGTAACATCTCATGAACTTTGACATAATAATGATGTTGTATCAAGTATAATATACTGGCAACTCAAGAAGGATATTAAGAAATTCCATGTCCTTAACAATGTCAACTCCATACCTACCAAGCACCAGCACAATAATTCTTTATCGAAAAACTTCATTTCTTCTCTTAAGAAGGTCTCCTTTTTTGGACATGATCATAGGGACCATGGAGCTATTCATGTACTGTGTTCTATAACTCTGTACTGAACATGTATAATATGGTTAATACCTTACATGAAAAGTGAAAAAAGATGGTGTTTTACGTGAACAGGTTCATAGGAAGCTTGCTTCTTTGCATGTTTGGATCTGCAACTTAACAAAGTGAATCAATTCTATAAGAACAAGGAGCAAGAGTTCATGGACAGAGGTGAATCATTGAAGAAATAGTTGGAGATTCTCATTGAGCTGAAATCTGCTTTAAAGCACGAGACTCTACTCAGGATTTCAAGGAGGATGCTTCTATTTCATGCTCCATTTTAAGTGGTAATATATCAAGTACTTCTGTTTGACTAAATGATTCAAAAGATTGAAAACAGTTTAACTCTGATGAACTTGTACATGGTTTTGTATCTTTTTGGTTACAGAGGAGGATTCTGTGAGGGAAAGAACAGAACAAGAACAAGAGCAGGTGCAAGACAACAGCATAGAGGATTCTGAGAAGACTGATGTGTTAGACTATCCAAGATCAGAAGAACTGGGAAGATCAATGAGGTTGAAAACAAGAATGCTAAACAAGAATGCTAAACAAGACTCTACTGCATGGATGGAAACAAATCAAAAGCTGAATGCTAAACAAAATAACTCACACCCAGTAGACAAATCCACAGCAGAAACAAATACCATAAGTCAAAAGTCAGAACATAAACAAATAGTCAAATACCATAACAGAAACAAACCAAGAGTAGAAAGTAGAGAGACAGCAGAATGGAACTCACTTAAGAAAAGCTCTCAGCCTCTCACTGATTCAAGTCTTGGAGGAAAGCAGCCCAGAATAGTGCATGAAAAAATTAAACACTTCTGAATAAATTCAATACTTCATCGAGTATATATAACACAAGTTTACAGTCATACAGTGTTACACAACTATCAAAATCCAAATTGAACTAGAGTTCTAAGTGTTACAGGTAACTAACTAATCAAGAATTATAAACCAGAATGAAATTCAATTGCCTTATCATTATCTCCTTATCTATATTTTCCATCAGAATCCTTGAAGTCAGAAGGACAAAGTTCCCATTGATCAAACACATCGTCGGGCTTGAAATTATCCTTCTCATAGAACCCAGAACGTTTGCATTTCTTATCCGTTATTTGCGTCAACGGCTGCCAACCATCAAAATCACAATTTCAGTATAATCAAATTCACTTAACATGGAAAAATCAAATCCTTATCATCTCTTGAATATTTCCTTGACTCAAACGTAAAGGGTAATTTAGATTACCCGAAATTACTCATTAAAAAAGAAAGAAACTGACTTACCTGCCAGGATTCTTCACCTTTGAAACTATAAGATACGTTAACTTCTTTAACATCGGGCAATTCTACTCTGTCCTCTCCTTTACATCGGAAATACATCGTGGGTCTTATAAATCTTAATCGAGTCGAGCGTGATCACACCCGACAATACAAATCCTGCCAAGCATGCCCTTAGTCAAACTATTATTAAATTTTATCCACTACCCAAAATCTTTAATATGATCGGAACCTTTAAGTTCACCTGAACAGTAGCTGAGCAAGATCCAATACACCAGAAGAACGGCTGAAACCCCAAAATTTAGAGAATGCCCAGATCTACTCTCATGTTAGCTCCTCCTCCTCTCTACTGCTCCTTCCATGGAGGCAGTAAACAACGGGGAAGACAAGATCAAAGAGAAGCTCCTGGAGAGAAGACGACGCCTAGAACCTTCGACGAAATGAGTAATGAAAAATAGCCAATGTCATCTGTCGTTCTTTGTATATAACCGGTTACCCGGTTCGACACAAACCGGTCGGTTCTCTAATAAACCGGCCGGTCCGGTCCGATTTTAAAACCTTGACAATTAGTATACTTTTGCCAAGTTTGCAAACACTCTTTCAAGTCCATAATTTGGTCAGTATGTCGTGGGCTGGTAAGGATAAGCGCGTGTGGTTCTTGTCACTGATACTTGGAAGGGCCCAATAAAAATACTTTCTTTGCTTGTTTGACGAATAATGGCAAGCATTGCTGGGTTTACTTTATGTTAGGATTGACATTCGACGCTATGATAGTGATAAGAATTAGTTGTTTGATTTTGTTTTGGACTTTGTAATTACACAATCCTTGTCTATAGCAAATGAAATCAACGGTATAAGGCCCCATTTTTTGCTTAAATGTGACAAATATTATTTGCTACATTAAATCCTACGGTTCTAATGTTCTCTTCTATTTTGCTATAACAGTATTCTTTGAATGTTATTGTATGGCATGCCCTTTGGAAATAAAGTTTAGCTAAAATCACTTTGGATGGAAATGCAATTGCATATTTTTGGTTACCTCATTCTCCATAATTATATATTAATTTGTATAGTATACATCTTAGGTAGACCTGTAGTTGGGATTCCGTTGGGTCAGTTTAATTAAAGGTTTAAATTTATATTTATTATAAAGCACATGGGAGGTGGGAACGAAGCGAACTGCTTTTCTAATTAAATAGTTTTATTTTTCACATAAGATAAAGGTATTTGTCTTTCGATTTCCATATTTAATATAATTAAACTTGCTTTTTCAATAAATTTCTAGTTAGGAAATGAAAATAAATTTATTATTATTATTATCTTATGTACATAACTCATTAATGAATAATCAAGAAATTAGTACTTAAAAACTAATTCATTAACATTAACAAAGTCCTTAGTTATTTGCAAAATCAACTAACTTTGGTATATAGTCAAAATGTAGCCCTTAGCTATAACCATTGGAATAACCATCTCTGAAATTCTAGAAAAACATCAATTGTGCATTATGTTGTACATTTCTCTAATGCCTTTCCTATCTTTTTCCATAAAACAAACAGGAATGTTGCCCTTTTTGTATGCGCACAAACAAACCCCAAGACTGCCTCGTTTTATACAAAACGGTTGCGACTAGCTCACCAAATTGTTTGTTTTCATAACGTAATTGAAATGCTGGAATTTGTACGGTTGGTTCGGACAGTGTGCGGCTTCATCACGTGTCTCATTGTCGGCTTTCTTGATCCGCCGATTTCTGAGCAAATCATAAATCGGACACGATCCAACGGTAAAAGTTGAATCCGCGTGGTATCCATCTATGATATCTCCGCCAATTATGTTTCTCAACAATTACTTTTCTAATGTAATCAGTAATTTGTTGTTAACATAATATTAATATTCATATAATATTTTGACGAGTTGGCTTATTACGTCATTCATATATATATATATACACATTAACACACACAACTTGGAGTAGAAAAACGTTGATTTTCATAGTACACCACAACTCGCAGGAAAGATCTAGAGAGACAGAGAGAGGATCATGGCGGGCTTGCAAAGATCTGCAGTGTCGTTTAGGAGACAAGGGTCATCAGGTCTTGTATGGGACGAAAAATTTCTGTCAGGAGAGCTTAAGCAAGTGAATCAAGATGGAGAAAATCAAGAGATGAAGCAAGAAACGGATGTAAGAATAGCGTCTTCGAGATCACTAACCACTATTGAGAGAAGTCGATCCAACGGTGGGCAGCCAGGGTGCCGCCATGGCAAGGTATCGCCGGCAATAGAACCGCCGTCTCCGAAGGTTTCTGCATGTTGGTTCTGCAGTGCTTTCGGGAAAACGCCCAAGAATCGGAAGAAAAGGGGCCTTCAAGGTAGATCGCGATAGCTTTTATGGTTATATGCGATTATCATATAAACAAATATTTATTTTTCAGATTAGGTTGACAGGGTTTTTCAAGAATTTACTGGTCCGTCTCAATAACGTGAGATGTTAAGAGTTTTTAGTTAACACAAAACCACGTTAAGATGATCTGTTAGATTTGTCACGGCCTTTGGTCCCTGATCTCTCTATGTTTCAAGCAGTTTACGATTTTCCTTTGATAAAGCAAACACGCGAGCAAACATATTCGAGAGGGAGTGAATTGTGTATAATTTAAAAAACAATTTCACAAGTTTTTTCAATTGGTATATTAAACAGATCTTAGTTAACGAATAAAAATAGTAGGAGTTTATCAGATGATAAAACCTTTTAACCAATAGGAGCTTGTTAGGCGATAGGAGCCGTTTGTGGGATAAGACCTTGCTTAGATAAAAGGAGCCTATTAAATGATAAATTTTGTTAAAACAATTTAAAAATTGAAAACACTTGTTAAAACTGAAAAGAATCTCTTTTTAGTTGAAAACAAAAGGAGCTTGTTATAAAGTGAAGGAGCTTTTTGTTAAAATAAACACACACAAACACACAATATAACGTGGAAATTTAAAAATTAAGAGAAGAGAGAGAAGAATGCAGTCGATTTATACTGGTTCGGCTTACAACTTAAGTCTATGTACAATTTCCAAGTATCCAACTTGAGTGTTTTACTATAAAATCAAATAGTAATTTGACGAGTCTCTCCAAGCTCACAAGTTAATATTTTTCAAGGTTTTTCAATCTTCCACATTAGTAGTATTTCACTAGCCTTTGTAAGCTATCAAATAAAAATAAGGTTTGTTGGATATGAGCTTCAATAATCTCTCTCATCAAATTTTCACTTTCTAACGAGAAAGAGAATTTTTTACAAGAATATCACCTACAAGAATGCATATGCTTTAGATGAGTTTTGACAATATAGCTTCGCCAGCTTTTGTATCGTTTAATTCTTCTTATTTACAGTTGCATTGACTCTTCTTTAAAAAAGCATTTCCTCAATTAGTCGTTGCTTCGCTTGCATCATTAGTCAACTAGATCGATTTGAATCTGAATAATTTTGACGTTTATCTTTACTAAAATTCTTCTAGTGATCACAGAGCTAATATGCGACCTTTATAATTAGTAGGATCTTTTCGAATAAATCATTTCTAATAAGGTAAGTTCATAAAGAAGGTTCTTGCAAGAAAGGAAGCTTATTTCATATGATTTTATTTCCTTTTGAGAATTAACCTATTAACAATAAAAGGAAATAAAACCAATTTGAATTTTGAAATATTATATTGTTATCATCAAAATCGTTAAAAAAAATCTTGAGCTAAGAATCTCCCCCTTTTTTATGATGACAAGCAATGATAAATATATTTTTCAAAATTCAAAGAGATGATAGATGATTTCGAAAGATACATGTGACTTATATGTTCAGACATAATAAGAAGAAACATGTCTCTTAAGAAAGGAATTTATCGATTATATATCATAGATTTTCACAAGTTCAACAGTAGAATCAATCACATATCTGATCAAGGCAGCATTGAGAAATATATAATCATATATGCAAAATATATCAACAAAAACTCTCCCTCTTTGTCATTATAAAAAATAATAGAGTATAGGCAGGAAGTGAAAATAAAACAATTTCAATAAGCTAGGTAGAGAAGAATAGCAACAGAGTTAATGAAGGGATTTAAAGATTTTTCTCAGCAGAATCTATATGTCAAAAAGTTGATTTTGCATGTTATATTTGTTCTTGCATCTGTACTTGATTGGCTTGAATGTTCTGTAGTTGTTGATGGAGTTTTGAGAAACCTAATTAACCTAAGAGGAGGCTTCTAAACTCTAAGGAGCCCACTAAACTGAGAGAGAGTTTCTAAGGAATCAGAATAGACGGAGCCTGCTAAATGAAATGCAAGGCAAAATAGCAGAGAACATTCATGCAAGAAATAATATCAGAGAGTTTGCACATACCAAGCTCTTTTCTTAACACTTAGAATCTATCTTCAAAGAATGGCTTGGTAAAAATGTCAACTACTTGATTCTCAATTTTTAGAAAGATTTATAGCACTAGTATTATCATATAATATAGGAATATAAGAAAAGTTTAGAGAAAAATATTGTAGTTGTTGCTTCATCCATAAGATTTTAGCACAACATCTGGTAACTATTATATATTCCGCTTCAGTCGTCGACAGCGCTGTGCAATTTTGCTTCTTGCAAGACCAAGATATTGGACATCTTCTAACAAATTGACAGTGACCACTTGTGCTTTTTTGATTGAATTTTATCACCTGCATAATCTACATCACAATAGCCCATTGTGTCAAATGAATCATTTTTTGGATTCCATAGTCCAAAATCTATAGTTTCGTGGAGATATCGAAAGATTCTTTTAACTGCTTGAAGGTTGTTTTCTTTTGGATTTGATTGAAAGCGTTCGGTAAAAACACACACTAAGCATAATGTCTGATATTGGGCTTGCAAGATATAACAGTTATTCAATCATTCCTCTATACTTTGTCTCATTCACAGCTTTACCTTTTTCAGCTTTATCAAGTTTATTTCTAGTGTATATGGGAGTATCCATCGGTTTGACGTTCTCAAAATGATATTTCTTGATGAGTTCCTTTATGTATTTTTTTTTGGCTAATGAAGATTCATTTTTCTATTTGTCTGATTTGTAATCTGAGAAAGAATGATAATTCTCCCATTATACTCATTTCAAACTTCCCCTGTGTTAATGCTGAGAATTTTTCATAAAAGGATGGATTAGTAGCACCAAATATATATCATCAACATATATTTGCACTATGAGTAAATCATTCTCCTTTCTCTTAATAAATAAGGTTTTATCGACCTTTCCTCTTTCAAAGTTATTCTTAAGTAGAAAGTTAATTAACCTCTTTTACCATGCTAGAGGTGTAATATACCACCCCATAGAGCATATGCCCGAATGTACTGACGAATATTTGAGAACATACTTTATGAGGATGGCACGTTAAGACAATCAAATCAACTCTTTACAAATTTTTCTTTTAAGCATCAAACACATTTTAAGCAAACTAATGTTCACTTTGGCTCATTTCATTTACAAACATGTCCAGTTATAAATGTCATTACATTTCAGAATTCACACATACATTGTACAACAGTTTAAAAATACAATTCTTGATACAAAAAGAACTGAAGACATGTGTAAGTACAACTCATCCCGACCACTAACTCATGTCTGATTGTAGTGGCCATACTCCAATTAGTCCAACTGGATATCCCCTGAATCCTAAAAATTAACGTTGCAATTTTGATGAGTGTTGCGAACTTAGTGAGTGAATCATCATCAATTTGCTCACTCAAATCAAACACATATATCACATAACAAAACCAATTTCACAATATATCTCTTCACAAACATACATCATGAACATCACACATTTCATATACTCATTTCATAATAATTCGATGATTTTCTTAATCATTCATAACATCACAATTTAATAAATCCATGTAAATTTTCATATAATACACGTATGTGTATAAGTACAAATGCACATGTGACTCATTTTCATTGTTACTTTGTTATGATCAAGCGCCTTTTTAACTGTCTGGTATCTGTTGTGAATATTGGGCTCATTGATAATTGTCCCGTATCTATTGTAGATACCAAGCTCATTTTATATACTGAGCTTATGGCTCTTTATACATATTTATGAGATTTAAGCTCTTTTTCATTGATTACTCTGGTCACAACTCCTTTATCTGATCATGCATATCTATGTGATGAAATGCATCAATTCACATATACCACTTTCAATAGCTTTCAATCATTACAGACATAGTCATTTTTCATACTCATCAAGTCTGACATTCAACATTTCGTTAAGTACACTTATTTCTTTCATATTCGTATTCAGTTATGAACACTCCTAATACAATCTCAATTATTAGACTCGTCGGACCAATCACTGTCCAAAATTATCACATTCACATCAATAATAGTTCAATAATTGAAATTTAAGCAGATACAATCAATCTTAGTGAGAAACATCTAGGTTGACTCACAGTAAGCTCCAAATAGCTATTACCTCGACGAACTGGTAATGTCTAGATGCTGGCGTTAGACTTGAGCATCTAATTCATGCAACACACACACGTTTATACACATTACTAAATTGATCAATCACATAAGTATTTAATCATACGTATGTGTACATATGTTATGTTCAATGCATGCTCAGTTAACTTTTCTAGGTATATATATCCTCAATCACAAGTCATGATCATTTAAACATTATCACTTGTGTATGTCTAATTTGCACTTAGGTTTTTACCTCAAGAACACTTGATTATTCTAAATTCATCAATCATTCATTCATAATCCTTTTATAGCATTATACAATCATACGATATCTAAATTTTTATTCATTTATACCTAATTCACATTCCTCATATTCTTTGGATCACATTTACAATCATATAAACACTTTCATTCCTTTAACACTCTAAATTTTCAGATTTTATATACATTGATATCAACAATTCATTCTTAAGTCATAACCTTAATTAACGACGTAAACATATCAAACACTTTATCAACTTATTCAACATCAAACTAGGTTCATTTGAAGACTCAATCAATTCCAATACACCATAGGAAAGTAATTATCATTAGTTAATTCAACAATCACTTAAAAGACAACATTTCAGTTTCCATACAATTCCCACGATCATGGAGGACTTGTGGGATGATTCATCTGAAAGTTTTTCACCTTAAATGCACTTTCCATGATCGTGGGATGTGTAATCCGTGAATTTCTTAGTCTTTTCCTTCAATGTTTTCCATATTTTAACCCTTACTTACTACATCAAACATATCTTCTTCATAGTTCATCATTTAGACTCTATTTTCTCATCATTTTCACCTCCATTCTATCTCGAAATCATCTATACTACAACTTATAAAATGTTACTTATCTTTTACACAAAAACAGAGCATGATCACTATCATTCACTTTCATCTTAGTTCTTCTCATTTTAAAAACACTATACTAGCCTTTTCTTTAACATAAATTCACTTTTGTTTTACTTCAAATCCCAATCTATTTCATCCACATAACAACCTATAATCTATGGTTTTCATACTCTCAAAAACAGAACACAAACGTGTACATTTATTCATCAACATTCCAGCACATTTCATACATCATTAACACCATCAGTCTATCCCTAAACAATCATCATAAATGTTATGCTACATATATCATAAGAAGTCAATGATTCACTTACTTGTTTAACTCCAAAGCTTCTTCAAATCATCAATAACCTAGTTCCTCCAAGCTTACACGTTCATCACCATTTTAAGGAGGAAAAGGTTGGATCTTTGGTAACAAGAAGAAGAAAACAAAATCTTAGAGAGACAAAGTGAAGAGTTTGGCAAAAATCAAAGATCCTGAGGGTTGATGAGTGTGTCGTAGATGAGAGAAGAAAGAAGAAGAAAAGAGTTTGTAGCAAAAAAATGAAAGTCAAAGATGGTCTTTCATAGGTAAATATCGTGAGTGAGGTGTGTGGCAAGTGTTGTGACACTTGTCACTTGCCACATGTCCTCAACTCATGGTTCCATATGTCTCTTAATATCTAGTCCGTTTGTCTCTTAATCTCTACTCCATTTCAATTATTTAATGCTATATGTCACTTATTTCTACTACCATGTGTCAATTATTTCTACTACCATGTATCAATTTATCTTGCCACTTGATATTTTTCTTAGTTCAAAAATACACATTAGTTTCATAAATCCCCTAATTGTAACAATAAATTCCAAATCAATAATTGATAACCATCAGACCAAAATTTAAGATATAATAATACATAATTCACATCATAACCATTTTAAATCTTTTATACCCTAGAATATGTCAATTGAGTGCATATACAGTCTTTGCAATGTGTACAATATCATGATTCATGTGTGTACCCTAATGATATGCATGTGAATGCAATGCACCTTTTAAATTTTCAATGTTTTTTCTCATGTACTATAGTCTATGATCCTATATCCTAACCCTTAGTATGGAAAACGGGTTATTACACGAGGAGCCTGCTTTAAACCACACAGAGCTTTGGATAATTTTGTCACGTAATTTGGATGGTTTTCATCTTCAAAATCTGGGAGTTGCTTAACAAATACTTCTTTGTTAATGTAACCATTTTAGAATGCACTTTTAACTTCCATTTGGAACAACTTGAAGTTTCTATAGCATGCAAAGACAAGTAAAAATTCTAATTGATTCCAATCTAGCAATAGATACATAAGTTTCATCAAAATCAATGCCTTCCTGTTAATTATAACTTTGAGCTACAATTATAGCTTTGTTTCTTACCACCTTACCATTTTCATCATGTTTGTTTTGAAATACCCACTAAGTCCTAATGATTGACTTGTTTTGAGGACAAAGTACTTGATTCTAGACTTTGATTTTGTCAAATTGATTCAGTTCGTCTTTTATGGCTGAAACCTAGTTTTCGTTAGTAAGGGCCTTTTCAACGGTCTTTGGTTCTATTTGTGAGATGAGAATAACAAAGTTGTTCTTGAACGATGATCTTGTCCTTAGACTTCTAGAGGGATCTCTTAGAATATATTGATGTGTACCAAGACCTTTCCATTCTCTTAGTATTTTTCGTTGCATAAGCTCCTATTGAGATAAAGGAGTCTGCTCTGTTCTAGCTTCAGAGGGTCTTCCTAATTTTGTAATTATGAAAGTATTATAGGGGTAGTTTGGTTCTCTAATGTATTTTTAGGTACTAATAGATTCTCTTCATCTTCTGAGCCAGTTGTTGTTGTCGAAGCTAATGCTTCGTCAAATACCACAGGTATTGATTCTTCTATCTTCTTTGTTCTTTTATTATATACTTTGAATCCTTTACTAGTGGTACTATAGCCTAAAAAATAGCTTCGTCTAATCTCGTATTGAACTTTCCAAGGTTGTCTTTTCCATTGTTTATAACGAAACACTTGCACCTAAATGCTCCAAAAGTAAGCAATATTTGGTTTTCTTCCTTTCCACAGCCCATAAGTGGACTTTTTCAGAATATGTCTTATGAGACACTTGTTGTACATAACAAGCAGTTGACACGGCTTCTGTCTGGTAACCATGAGGTAAGCCATTTTTGCATAGCATTGTTCTGGCCATATCTACAAGAGTCCTGTTCTTTTTCTCAACAACTCCATTTTGTTGAGGAGTCCTTTGGCATAAGAGTTGTGAGTTATACCATTTTCGTTGCAGAAGTCTTAAAATTTTCTATTATCAAATTCTTCTCCGTGACCGCCTCGAATCAACATAATGTAGTATCCTTTTTCAGTCTGAAATTTCCTGCAAAACTTCTCAAAGACTTCAAAAGTATTATCTTTATTTAATGGAAAATAAACCCATGTTTTCCACCAAAACTTTTAGTCCTAATATGGCCAAATAAATCCATGTGCACGAGTTCAAGTGGCTGGTTAGTAGTCACAATATTTTTAAGAAAGAAGTTGCTTTTGATTTGTTTTCCTTTTAAACAAGCTTCATAAACCTGAAATTTCAAATTCGTCAGTCCTCTTACTAACTCATTTTTAGAATGTTCATGCTAGCATATACAATCTTCTGTGCTAGATAAATGAGTCCTTTACTATTGAGACAAAACACTTGTCACTTTGAGAAGATATTTCTTCTAATTGAGCACAATATATGTTATGATTTCTAGGACCAACAAATACAATATTATTATTATTATTAAGATTTTCAATTATTTCACAATGTGATGCATTGAAAGTAACTTTGTAACCTTTATCACATAATTGACTTACGCTAAGCAATTTCAATCCATCAACAAAAAGAACATTATCAATAGAAGCAGAGTTAGAATCATCGATTTTACCAATTTCAGTGACCTTTGCCTTATTTTTATCAGCAAAGACAACATTACCTCCATCTTTTCTTTTAATATAGTTGAAATGCGATATTTCACCTGTCATGTGTCTCGATAGCCACTATCAACTATCCATTAATTTTCCTTTACCTCCATTTTGAAGCATATCTACAGAGTGTATTATCTCATTTTAGGTACCTAAATCTTTCTAGGTCCTTTCATGTTAGTAGTTTGACTTTTTAGTTTCCAAACATACATTTGAGATGATTTTTTCATTTTCTGAAAGTAACAAGATTGACTAATATGACCATGTCTACCACAATAATTGCACAAAAAAAATGAATGATGGTTGTTATGATTTTTACCACTTACTAGGCTCCGACTGTTTTGGTTATAGACATTATTGGATTTAACAAAGAAGTTTTTATATGGCCTGATATTGTTATTTTCATTATATCCTATTCCGGCCTTATCAAAAACACATTTACCACCCCCAAGTAATGCACCAACATTGTTTCTTCCATTAACAAAATTAGCAAGATCTTTTTCAAGAGAAATAATTTTCTTAGCACATTTTTCTTTTTCAAGTTTTAAAGAAGTAACTTTCTCTTCTATTTGTTTTATCTTAGCAGAGTCATTTTCAAGTAATGAGTTTTCTAACTAAATTATCTTTTTCCAAGTATTCTTTTTAAGAAATTGTTTGTTTATTATCATTTTCAAGAGAAGTGACTTTAGACAACAAATCTTTGTTTTTCGATTATAATAATGAATCTTTTAAGATTCATTATTATTTTTTGACTTCTCAACCTTTTTGAAATACTGCACTGTTGATTTTTTTGTAGTGATCATATAAGTTATGATATCCATATCTCAATTCATCAATTTCTATTAAGATATGATTCATCATTATAATAATAATTTAATCTTACTCGTTAAAGATTCATCATTATTTTTTGACTTCTCAACGTTTTTGAAATACTGCACTGTTAATTTTTTGTACGGATCATATAAGTTATGATATGCATATCTCAATTCATCAATTTCAATTGTATAGCTTAGTTCTTTGTAGCACAGTCTATGGTGTTTAGTGGGAAAACAACCAAGGTCTTCAAGGGCAAGTTCAACTCTCCAGATCATATAAATGAATGCAACATTAGACGTATTAAGGAGTTACTTATAGCTAGAGGAAAAGGTTTATCACTTTCTCCACTTTTAAAATTAAATTGATCCCTCTTATGACTCCCAGTGAATTACCATAGTCCTAACATGTTATACATGTGATGCCTTAATGAGTTTTAATAGCCTTGAGTTGTAGTTGATGTTTTATTTTGTACATTCCATATAAACTCTGATTATTTACTTTTTAAAAAAAAGTTGAAAACGAAGAAAATATTAATAATATTATATTTTTATAAAGGATAAATTATTTATTTACTGTTTATATTTCTATTATAATATAATTAAATTTGTTTTAAGTGACATTTGACCAACTATAGTTAACCATGAATCCACCATGTAGTGGTATCCAAACTTTAATTGCAATGAGATTAGAGGTAAGAATAATGGCTTTAACAATTTTTTTTACTAAAACAACACTAGAAACAACTTTACCAAATATTATCGAACTTGATCATCAGAATCAATGTCTAAATTAAAGTGGCAAAGCCTCTTCTACTTCATCATCTTAGCCTCCGTTTGGTTCAGCTTTTGGTAGGTGGAAAAGCACTTTTTTCCACTGCAAAAGCTATTTTAAGGAAAAAATGGGTGTTTGGTTGTAAAGTCCAAAAGCACTTTTAGAGTAGAAATAACTTTTCTAAAAGCTAAAATACAGCTTTTCCAAAAGCTCAAATTTGGAGCTTTTTTAAAAAGCCCCTTATTTTAGCTTTTTTGGGTAGCAACTTTCGCGTCACTTACGTATATAACAAATTTTAAATGTTACTTTTGGTTCTTCTGTTTACAAAACTCTATCTTCTCCAATTCTCCTCCTATACGATACACATACGATACACAACATCTCATCTTCTTTTTAAGACAGATCAGGTTAGTTTTTGTTTCATATTTTCGTCTATACGTTTGTCTGCGTTTTTTCTTATTCATGTATATCTTTTCATTGTCTATTTGTTCTTTGTTATTTTAAACACAGAAACACAGACCACGTCTGCGATTTGCAGACGTGATCGTCTGGTCTGCGTTGAACGCAGACGTCGACTGCGTTAATGTAGACGACGTTCTGCGCAAACATTACGCAAAACGTCGTCTGCGTTGAACACAGACCTCTGCGTCTGCGTTAAACGCAGACGACTTATGATTATGCATGTTAATATGCATGCGTTATGCAACTTATAAAATTCATGATTATGCATGCAATTACTGTATAATATGTAACTTAACAAAATCATGATTATGCATCTTAACAAATTAATAAATTGTCCATTCCTCATCTGTACATGCATACACTTCCATACAAAAGATTTAATGCTTTTAATGCTTATTATACT
>JANZXP010000196.1:11889526-11902834 GCA_027576715.1 Erythroxylum flavicans | reverse complement strand
TTTGCACACTGCAACTTACTTGTAAACTTTCCAGAAGAGAATCCGGAGCCCTTCTTGGAAACTAACAGATGAAAGTATAAGTATTGCATAAGGCCACCATACTGTTGATTTAAGCGGAAGAAAGGCCCTCCACACTCCGGACAGCACAATCAGACTTATAAGCCATAACAGCATACTACATACAAAGATTGCAACAACCCGTAAGATTACAAGAATCATAAATTATAAACGAAATCAAAACAATATACTAAAAATCACTCGTCTTCCTTTCTGAATGTTTGAAGAAGAATTCATAAGCTAACAAAAAATGCCAGTATAAAGTTAAACGCAATTGATCCCATGTGAAGTTGATCACTTTCATAATGTAGCCAACCAATAAGTGACTGAAAAGGAGCTAAGTACAAGAGGAATCCTTATTTAGATATTAAGAATTCCAACATACATAGGTGGAAAAAATAAATGGATCCCATATTAAAGTCAAAATATCTGTAGAACACAAAATTCAAAGCGACAGAATGAACAAAACCCAGTTTCCTTTTGATAACTTCCTACTCAAATATCCAATCTTTCTTACAAATTCTCGATAATAAACGAAGAACAACATTAAAAAGTAATAACAATTAAAAAAACAACTTTTAAGAAACTTTTGTGGAAAAAAAGTAGAAGAAACATGGAGAGAACGGTGATAATGAGAAAGGTTTCTTGGAAATGACAGAAACGCAGATTGAGAAAGAGGGTCCTAATGCCACCAATGCCTACCCAATTCCTGTTGCCACCGTCAAGTGTAACTATATTGGAAATGGTTATGGTAGCCTATAGCTTTGTCCTTAAATCAAAGATAGAAAGTGAGAGAGTTTGATTTGTGAAATCTGAACTTTGATTTGAGAAGAGAAGAGAGGTGGTGGAGAGGAGAGGAGAAGCACGAGATGAATCGATGAAATGAATAAGCTATATATTTGAAGACCGGTTCGACAAAAAACTGACCGGTTCGCTAATAAACCGGCCGATTCTAATATATAAACGTTATTAGGTAAAACCGAATCGGACTATTGGCCAGTTCAAACTTCTTCCGGTCAAACCGGCCGGACCGGTCTGATTTTTAAAACCTTGTTCTAAACCATATTCCATGCTGAAACTTTTAGAGGCAAATGACATGACATCTCAGTTATCGTATTTATGTTCGTGTCTTCCAATCTTGATTATCAAGAGTAACACAAAATGATACACGATAATGTGCTAGGGCTTATATGACACTAAAACTTTAATTATTGTGTCCAATGAGAGGCAAGGCTAAGGATACATTCGTGTGTGTGAGGATTAGCCCAATTTTCTCACATTCAAAGAGAAACATGAGTTGCAAGATGATTGCATGTTCAATTAGAATAAATTTTAAACTACCAATTCTTTTTTAACCTTAACTTAAATCGGGCGGATATAAATCTCTTTAAATAATTCTTAAAATGTCCTTTAAAACTTGATGAAGATATATACTTTCACATTTTAGCAACCTATTCAAAACCTCTTTAACATTCTTATTTTTAATTCTTGTAACCGGCCTTTAAGCATATAGAACGAGTCTTTTGATTGGTTACTCATACTTATATTACGGATTTAAATCACTTGTACTCAAATTCTCTATGCTTTTTATTTCCTTTCAAATCAAACTATTCTATTTTTTCTTTCTCCTAATTCTTAAATGTTTAAATTTAAAGAAAAACAGGAGGTAGAGGTATTTATTACAGGTGATTTGAGTCTTTTCATCACATTATAATGACATGACACATCCACCACGTCGAGGTCGATCCTAATATTAATTCCTGTTTGAAAATTTAGGTATATTAATAAAACACTGGATGAATTAATAATTTATATTGTTTTAGGTTCACGTCCGATATTGACGATAACACCATGTTATCAACCATGCCCATACTGTGTATCCAATTATACGTCTATCGTTGTTTGACCAGACCACACGGTGTAAGGTCTGAAAGGAGTCAAAGATCGCCGTCTTAAGGACATTTTGTGTGAAGTGTAAAATGGCTAATCATCGATGTCAAGCAGTTAGGGTTGGAGGGTCATCGGATGACGCAGCTCTTACACTGAAAAATGACTTCTAAGTGTTGGTCGTTAATTGAAGGTTACAGGGAAAGGCTGCAAGCAACATAATCTTCATTTTTGAATTTCCAGGTTTCCATTTTGCCAGAATACAGTAAGAACAAAATCCTGCATACTTTGAGAGAAAGGATGAAAGACTTTGAACTCCCGTGTGCACTTATATATATATATATATATATATATATATATTTAAAACTATTATTAGGTATTTTGAAATATTAGAAAGTAGTTATTTTTAAGTTTATTAAAGTCAAATGTACTCTTCAAAAATAAATGAGTACTAGGCCAAGTTTTATTTTTTATCTTATAAAATAGGGTAGACATAGGATAACGAGAGATATGATCCTATATCAAAAAGTGCGAGACGAATTGAAAAAGAGAAAAAAGTTCCGATCTTTTCCACAACATAAATCAAACCAGTTTCAATCATGACCGTATGATCAGAAAACTTCCCAATTGGTGGGAAAAGAGACCCGTAACTGTTGTGGACTAGGACCAAGTCATGAGTTGTAACTGATAAATAACATGCTCTTAAAAGAGTTGAAACCAACTTGTATTTACAGACGTGGTCTAATAAACTCAAAAAATCAATGCTTAAGAAGAATGAAAGAATGCAAGCAACCTGCCAATACTACCTACTACACTTCCACTACTCTATACTCCTTGAGACCAATTAGTATCTTTGCTTTTACTCGCTTGTAGAAGGAATTGCTGCACCATCATCTCCGGAACTACCAGCTGTTTCTGCAGGTCTAATCTCTTCGAGTTGCTGGAGGACCTGCTGGACTTCTGGTCGAGCAGAAGGAGAGGGATCAACGCAGTGGAGAGCCAGTTTCAATGTGTTAAGAAGCTCATCTCCTATTGTAGTCGCATCCTTCATCAATTCCACGTCGAAAACCTCGTTCGTCCACTCCTCTTTCACAATAGAGGCAACCCATTGGGGCAAATCCACACCATTCGTTGCCTCACTGGGAGACTTTCCAGTAAGCAGTTCTAGTATGGTCACTCCGAGGCTGTATACATCTGTTTTTGTGTTTGCTTTCTTGAGCTTTGAAAGCTCAGGTGCTCGGTATCCTAATGCACCCGCAGTGGCAATTACATTTGTATTGGCAGCAGTTGTCATCAGCCGAGATAGGCCATAGTCTGCAATTTTCGCGTTTGTATGCTCATCGAGTAGGACATTACTCGATGTAAGGTTTCCATGTATGATATTCTCATGGTTGTGAAGATAGAACAGGCCTCGCGTCATGCCCTGTGCTAAATTCATCCTTGTTGGCCAATCAATGGTTGTATCAGGTCCTCTAGCTGCATAGAAACACAGGAATCAGTTGTCAAGCGAATGTTTAAATGTGTTAAATTTAAATTAAAAAAAAGAAGAAAAAGGAATGCCACAATTTTGTACCATGGAGATACGTAGCAAGACTTCCTTTAGGCATGTAGTCGAAAACAAGAAGCTTCTCTCCTTTTGGTCCTAAATAATAAGCTCTCAAAGCCAAAAGGTTGGGATGCCGAATTTTGCCCAGCATATTAACCTCAGTTTCAAATTCTCTGTTACTTTTCGTTATTTTTTCTCTCAATCTTTTCACTGCAACTTGGCTCCCATCCTCTAATGTGGCCTTGTAGACAGTACCATAAGTGCTCTTTCCCATAATCTCAGCAGTTGCACATAAGAGATCATCAGCTGTGAAAACCATTGGCCCATCGAACTGGACTAATTTACCTCCATTATCGGCACCCGCTTCTACTTCACCAGCTGCTGCCTGAGCTCCCTTCTCCCCTCTGGCTGCTGCTGCTGCTTGATCATTCCTTGGTTTCGATGCAGCTTGCTTTTTCCTTATTAAGCAGTAAAGCAGAATGCAACATAGTATAAGCAGCACTATTAGCAGGGCTCCTGCTGCTATAAGAATTATGTCTTTAGTACTAAGTTTGCGCTTATGTTTTCCTGGTGGAGGTGGGACAGTTTGTGATGGGGCTGAAGAAGGACATGAAGATGCACCGCTGAATCCGCACAGTTGAAGATTTCCTATAAAAGAGCTTGAATTGAAGTTTCGGGATAAAGGAGGAGGTACCGGGCCAGAAAGGTTATTGTAAGAAACGTTGAGTGAAATCAGACTTTGTATATTCGATAGGGAATCAGGGATTTCTCCACTGAGCTTATTTTGTGATAAATCAAGTTGTCTGAGGGTGGAAATGTTGCCTAATGTTGCAGGAATAGGACCGGTTAATTGGTTTCTCTTCAAAATCAGAACAGAAAGGTTGTGCAATCTGCCAAGTTCCTCGGGGATTTGGCTGTCAAGGTTATTGTTCTCAAGGTTCAACACCGAAAGTGAGGATAGATTAGATAGATTAATTGGTAAGCTTGCATTCAAGGCATTATTGGAAATATCCAATATTCTAAGCCTAGAGAGCCCCCCAAGTTCAACTGGTATGACTCCTGTGATTTGGTTATTACTGAGATCGATCTCTTGTAAAGCACCCAATTTGCCCAAAGAAGCAGGGATATGTCCCGAGAAGAAGTTATGATCAATAGTTACGGACTGGAACTTTATGGTGTTACTTTTGGTTTGTGTTGCACCCCAAGAATCAGGTAATGGCCCAGAAAGATTATTGTATTGGAGAGCCAGGAAAATGAGAGAAGAAGATTGTGTAAGACTAACCGGTATGGAACCTGAAAGTGAATTAAAACTCACATTGAGTCTGAAAAGCTTGGTAGCATTGGCAAGACTATCTGGTATGGGACCAGTGAGAGAGTTGTTGCTAAGGTCTAGGGTCTGGAGCAAAGGACAGGTACCTAAAGAAGCAGGGATAGAACCTGAAAGTCTGTTGTTGAATAATTGAACTCCTCTAAGATCTGGAAGAACGCCAAGTGATTGAGGGATCGAGCCACCGATCGCATTGTCATGAAGGCTAATCTTTCGAAGCGCTTGAAGTTGGCCAATTTTCTCAGTGATTCGGCCTCCTAATCCTCTCCAAGGAAGCTGGATTACAATGACTTGGCCTTGAGCACATTTGATGCCGACCCAACCCCCGGAACAAGCTCCATAGCCACTATCATTCCAACTCTTTAAGAACCCTTTTGGATCGAGTAGTTCTTGCTTGAAAGCTTGCAATGCTTGAAAGTCAGCTTGGGTGACAACAACACCATCCCAACCTTGGCTCCAAACAGGCTGAACAGAATGAATCAGAAGTTGAGAAAACAAGAAAACTTGGACAAATGACCAAAGATGTACTCGTAACTGTAGATGAATCTTCCACTTCTCTTTCTTCTTATACGAAATACAGCACCATTCTCTTGCAAGCCTATGAAAAGGGCAATTGTAGAAAACATCGAATATTCTATTTTCAATCTCCATGATCTTCAAGAGCTAACAAAATGTCTAAACAAGAAGAAACAGAAAGCTCGTTTGGTTGTTTCTACTTTCTGGGCTCTCTTCCCTCGCACTTATTTGAAGTGATGTTTGAGTTTAATGAAACAGGAGCCAAATCACTTGTGAGTGGGGTTTTGAAGTGGGAACTGTAGATGTGGGGCTCCTGCGATGTACCACGTGAAGCTCTAAGCCATGAGAGAGAGAGAATCTTTGTATAATGGTATTGGGAGAGATAAATATGGAGACAAATTGTCAGGGGTTGCAATGAGTTGCCGAGAGAAAGAGGTTTCTGTTCTTAGTTCTTACACAAAAGACTAACGGCTAGTTTTTCCTTGGCCATATACGACCTTCCCTTCCCTCGATGTGTACACACATTTTATGGACCAACCAGCTTATTCATGTTTCTTTAATGCCCTACCCGCGCCACCTAACGGCTATCTTCTTCAGGTGGGTCCCATTAAGCAAACATTAATTAGATTTGGGACACGAAAAGACAATCGTACGTAATTGGCAACTAAGCTTACTTGCAAAAGGTTTGTGGTTAATATGGCTTGGCTTAAACAAATGGCTTAGTTAGTGATAAGAGGTTTTACCCAGATGACACGTCCTTTTCACGTTTACTTTGATATCCAAAATTCCAGACCTAGAAAGTTAATCAGATACCTCGGTAGAGACGAGTGAGTTCTCGTTCCTCGTTCAACGTCCACCGTCAATGATTTAAATATGGATTTGCGTTCTGCGTGGATACCTTAGGGAGGAAGTGGACACGCTAGGTAGGTCAACTTACCCATTCAATGCGGTTTCACTTTGAAAACGTCTTCACTTAGCGCTCCAATGGAAACTCAAAAAATAACTACGAAAGTGTCATTATCATCAGGTTATTTGGATAGGTACACTGATAATAGGAGCAAAATCTATTCGCAACATCCGAAAAGCCCCTTTTCCCCATGACGCTACGACTAGTTGGGTAAAGGTCATTTCTCTACAGAGGGCCTACTTTCACTTGCATGCAAACTACCTGCGAAGTCAAGTTAAGAAAGTTAAAAGTTTAACCTCTCCAATTCAGGAATCCACTCTGACACTATTACTTAGACTTGAGACACGTTAGACAAGTTTGTTGACATGCTTTCAGGTGTAGCCCTAGCCCATGTTGCCAAGAACAACGATCAAATAGGAGATTGAACTACATCGTTGAAGGTATGAACTATTCTTGAGTGCCAGCTGTCCGTCGCTAACTTGCAGTCTTCTTTTCGACGGTATTACCAATACAAGCCTCAGGATCTGAGCAATTGGATCATAACCCAAGAAGCCCACACACCATCCAGCTCCACCGCCTGATAGAGCCTACTCCTTGGTCCAGGTAAAGGCCTCCAATTCAAGAGGATCAGGACTAGCCTAGTCACTCTCGTTTCACTTAAAATCCACAGAGCATGAGAACCCAAGTAAAGAAAGAAACTGCAAGGCTGCAAGCAATGGAGAAACATTTGATCGAAAGCAATTGGTATTTTGCAGACACACCAACAGACCAACGAAATATGATTGCACCAGTTTCTTTTTAAGACAACATAATTAATGGAATTTATTTTCTATTTAGAAGGATTACACAAAAACACAACATTCCGCTATAAGATAAAAACTAAAAAATGTAAACAATCTAACATAATTCTCAGTCCAACTACAATCAGAAAATTCCAACTAAATTAACTTGTACTAAACTTATATCTAAGTTTGAACCCACATAGACGATAACAACGTGTAAATACTAAATAAGATAACTTAGGTGAGCAGTTAAGTACCTGAAACGACTTTGCACACCTGTATAGAAGGAGAAGAAAACTCTGACAATTGATCGTCTTCATAGTTTCAACACAGAAACTGACCAAATATTATGTCTTCAATTTCAACACTTTAACAACATTCAATCCATCATAAAGCACGATCTAGAACCACAGTTCATACCAAACTTTGATATCAATCTACGGAACTTCAGATTCTCCTTTTCTTTTAAGTTCATAATACATTTAACAAAGAGACAGTACGGAATTAAAACACGTAAAAGCCCTAGCTAACGAAAGATAAAATCATACACCACGGAGCCAAATCAGACGCGTGCGGCAACCGCAGGAGCCGCCGAGGCTGCGCCCCCGAGGAAGGAGAGGAGTCCGGCATTGGCCGGCTCCTGATCGTCTAGAAACAGATCCTCTGGCACTCTGAAAGCGCCGTGAGCACACACTATTGCTACTCCAACCATGAGAGCAGAGATCAGGAGCGAACCGACGCTAGTCAAAAACACTACCACAATAGTCAATACCACCAACACACCTAGGGTTTCGCGATCTGATAATGTACGGCCGAGGATGACCAGAGGCTGATCGGACGATCGGAACAGGTAGAGAAAGATCCACGCAGCGAGGAGAGAGAGTAGGGTAATGAGGGAGAAAGGGTTAGACAACAGAGAGAAAGCGAGTACTGCGGCGAGCAAGATGATGTAGTTAACCTTGAAGTAGGAGAGGTTTTTTCGGATCCGAGACGTTGCTTCGGTGAGGGAATCGGGTCGGGCCATGGAGGTCCTGTCGACGAGTTCGTACCACGGACGGCGCTGAGAGAAGCCATGGCGGATAGTGGAGGAGAGCCGTGAGAGGAACGCGCGAAAGGCGGGAGTGGCTATAGGCGGTTGGGATTGGGGAGTTGAGGTTGGGAGAGTTTGGGAGGCCATCAGAGTGGCGAGCGTGTTCAGTTGTGGCGTGTGAAGGATATGGTAATTATGCCCGACCCGTTTCTTCTGTGGTGAGGATTTTGCCGGGAAGAGCTTCAAGACGAAGATACACGGTGGTGTGTATCTATGGAGACAAATACAAGTTTTATTCGATGAATCAGTATTTGACGGTGGGTGATCGATAATGTATAGTAGATCTGATTGGATCGAGGGTGGTGATATCAGAGCTAGATTAAGCAGATGTTACTACCAATAAAATTTCTAATCGCGCTGATTCTATTATACGGGGCTAACAAAAAATCGGTTTCAAATCAAACCAACTCCGAATAATTTAGATAAAGGTAAAAATTTTGTAATTCTAAACTGATTTAAAACTTTTTTTTTACCAAACTGATTCAGAACTGAATCAAATTAGAAAACACCCAATTCGGTTTAAAACCGATTTGTTCGATTTTAACTTCCCACAAACACATTAGAAGGCACACAATGGTTGAATCAAAGGGCACCAAAACAATATAGAATTCGAAGCGGCTAACAAGGATCACTTCCTGGCTCTCTGCAAAGGAAGAAAAGGTTTTTTACTTCCTTTATCTTCCTATTTTATAACCCTTTAACAACATCTCCCTCGAGGGCTGTGTAGGCACTATAAGCTCCGAATCTTAGAGCGCTATCTTTTGAGTCCCTATTTTTGTTGTTTATTTCAATTGGATTTTCGTGATTTTCTGTCTGTTTTTTCGTTTATGGTTTTTGTGCGATTTTGAAACCCTGACTTGTTCGAATCCCTAACTTCAGTTGCGCGATAGATATGAGTGTATTTTATGTTTCGTTGTTTGGTTGGGAATGAAGGGTGAAACGGTGAATGGTTTGTGAATTTGCTTTTGTGTGTAATGGTTTGCGAGTTTTGAAAACCCTAATTAGTTCAAAAGCTTTTCTTTGGTCTTTTGAAGTTGTGTATTGGGTATGTTAATTGTTTTGGAGTGAGAATTGATCAAGAGGACATTGTTGATTTGGAATTTGTATTGAGGTGCTTTTCATTTCCATCTTTGGATCCCTAGTTTCTATTTGTTCCTTCTGATTTTACTTTAAAAGGTTTATGTATTAATCACCTACTTTTTGAAAGGCTAATCTATTGACTGTAAATATTTTGCGTGATTTTCCCCAAAAAAGCTTGCTATTTGGTTCTTGGGTGACAACACTTCAGTGTTGATAACAAATTTAGGCCATTATTTTTCTTCGAATTTGGTGTAATTGAAGATTTATTAGTGTTTGTACAAGTTTGGGGGAGAAAAATTAGTTGCATATGTGATTGTTGCAGATTGGTTCAATTGGGATCTGGGAGGAGGGCCTACGGGTTTTAGTTCCCAGAAAGAAAAAGAAAAAAAAAGTTTTCGTTTTAATTTTCTTTCTCCGAAAAAAATGAAGAATGTGTTTGGGTGAAGAGGAAGAGGAAGAAGCAAAGAAGGGTATTTTTGCTGTATAGTGGAAGTGGGTTTGGATGAGTTTTCTTCTTTCCTGTTGCAAACAACTTTTTGGAGGGTGGGTCACTAGATTGTGTGGACAAAAGTTTTGGTCTTTGAAGTGAGACTTTCTTCCTTTGACTTCACTCAGTAGACTCAGGAAGGTATGCTTCACCTTATTGCTTCCTTTCTATGATTTCTGTATGTATTCTTTTCTTTTTATTTTTGCTTATTCTTCGTGTTCTTCTATTAGTTAGTAGTTGCACTTTTACTTGTATGCATCTGTACGTTTTATTTCGTATTTTCTTTACTAGTTCGTTTTGTGGATAATCATTTACTATTGCTTTGCTTCTAATTGCATGCCAACATTATGATTATTATAGTTTAAGTACATCATTTGCTTAATCCTATGTCCCTTCGGGGACATATGATAAAATTAGAAAGATACAGAGCAAATTTGCATGACCCTTCTATAATGTTGACATGCATAATTCGAGGAATGGTGAGCAGATGTTTGTAGCATAGCAAGTATGAACAAAACTTTACAGCTTTTCTAAGTATATTTGTTTTATTATATTTTTTAATAACTTTTCTTTTAAACTTGAATCAACTCACTGACTTTTTTTTTATATGGACACCATATCAAATATCTTATATAGTTTTATTTTATTTTATTTTATTTACTTATTTAATTTTATTTACCTACCCTTTTAACATATCAATTTTCATATATACTCTTATAATTTGCATCACTTTTTTTATTTATTGTCACATCGACATGTGGGTCTACCGAAAACAGCCTCTCTACTATATAGAGGTAATGCTGCATACTATCAGACTTTCCTAGACCCCGCTTTATTATGGGATTTCGAACTGGGTGATGATAATGATGATGAACAAAGGGCCATTAAATTGCACCATCTTCTTCCCGTCTCTATTTTTTCTGTAAAATCAAAAAAAACTATAGCAAAGAAAGCTAAATTATGGGTGTCTAGTTGAAGTTCAAACCAAACAAATGGTAAGTTTACAACCAAATTCAAAAAAACAAAAATACAACCACCAAATTCAAAATCTCCAATAAAATTATAATAAGAAGCCACAAAGGCAAAAACAGTACACCAAATCTAAAACCAGTAAATCACATTGTTTATACTACAAATTCAAAATTACGTATAATTTTTTCTTCGCCAAATTTTGAAACAAT
Organism: Erythroxylum flavicans; assembly: GCA_027576715.1. Taxonomy (NCBI): domain Eukaryota; kingdom Viridiplantae; phylum Streptophyta; class Magnoliopsida; order Malpighiales; family Erythroxylaceae; genus Erythroxylum; species Erythroxylum flavicans. Next base: position 11,891,974 of record JANZXP010000196.1, on the reverse strand, counting down.
GATTTTTTTGCTTTTTTAAAATTCGGATTGGACAATTTTAATCGGTTTTAAATGATCAGTATTGACCAATTTTAAAAATTCGGACATTTTGTCTGATTGGGTCAACCCGAATTCAGATTTGATTTTAATTCAGACAAAAATCGGTCAACTCGGATTAAATTCAGTCAAAAAAGTTCTAACTCGTATCTGATTTTTTTAGATCGAACAGGATTAAGTCATCGGTTCAGACGAAATTTTGCTAGGCCTAACTGTAAGGCCAATCATAACATGCATTAACTAATGATATGAAAATTTCTTCTTTCATTCTTTGAAGGTAATCACATAAAATTAGAATTAAATTTCAGGTTATTAATGTTAAATTATTAAAATAGTATTTATTTATTGATTAAAATTATCAAATAAGTGGTGTGGATATATATATATATAATTTAAAAGACTTAAATTAATTTCTAAATTTAAATTTTATTGATTAACATCAAATTAATTTTAATTAAAACTTTTAAGTTCAAAAATCTTAAATCTTTGAATTCCAATTCTCCCAAATGCAAAAATTTCATTCTTTTACTAATTATCACCTAGATATAGATGTCTTGTATTGGTCCCTTTGTTTGCCAATATAAATGAAAGTTTGCTAGATGTAATTTGTGAGCGAGCGGCTAAATCTTAGTTTATACATAAAGCATACTTACTGTTAGAATTAATTCAAACTTTTTTGAATTGTTTTGAATATTTGTTGCAATTACGAATTGGGATTTTTTAGTTCTAGAAATCATGTTGAATAAGTTTGTTTACCAGATGTTTGTGATTATGTGTCAAAGAGTTTGTTAGGAAGTTAAAGAGGAATTCACATATGAGACTACTTAAGTGGCTGAGGTCTATTTAAGTAGTTCATTTCTGTCTTTTTTTCATTGTAGAGAAGAAATCAAAGTCAATATAAACTTCTCTTCATTCAAATTCAAATTCAATTTCTTTCTTATTTCTTCTTTAAGCAAATTCTACATTTTTGTACTAACAAGTATGGTATCAGGGCAAGTTTATGGTATGGCTTCTACTAATGCCTTAGTAAACTCATCTCAGAAAAACCTATCTTCAATTGTGTTAATTACCAATTTTGGTGCATCAAGATAAGGACCTTGTTCATGTCTTATGAGTTATGGGACATTGTTGCAAATGGTCTTGGTGAGCTTACAAAAACAGAAGAAGGCCAAAGACTTACAACAGCTCAACACAACGAGTTAAGAGCAAAGCAAAGGAAGGATTCAAGAGCACTGTTGCTGATTCAACAAGCACTAGTTGATGCCATTTTCCCACTAATTATGGAAGCTTCAACATCAAAGGAAGCATGGGACCTATTTGAGGAAGAGTATCGTGTAACAAACAAAGTTGTTTTAGTGAAGTTGCAGACCCTATGTTGAGAATTTGGAAACTTTGAAATGAAGCCCTTTAAATTTGTGCAGTAATTTTTCTCAAGAGTTCACTCGGTGGTAAACCAAATCAGATCATTTAGAGAAGAATTAACTGACCAGAAAGTTGTTAAGAAGGTTTTGTGAAGCCTTTCACCCAAATTTGATCATGTTGTTCTTGCAATGGAAGAATCAAAGGATCTGACCAGATACTCACGCCATGAGTTGATAGGCTCTCTGTTGTCTCATGAGCAACAGATAAATAGGACAACTAAGACACCTCTCTAGCAAGCCTTTCATTCAAAGGTTGAGTCAAGAAAGATCTCAGATGAGATGGGTCGTGGAAGCAACTGAGGTCAAGGCTATGGTCGTTGTAACATCCCACTACCATAGGGTACATGCCTAAGCTTTTAGGAACATAACCTACGATAATGGTATGTTGGAGCAATGGCAAAACTAACTTACACATGGCTTAAGCCAGTATATTCGAAAGGTGTTATCATTCCTCTTAAGACATTCGTTTATTTCATTCACTGATAACGTTTACACTATTCTTCTCTATGTTTGTTTACAAAACGCTATACAGGTTCTAACAAAATTACAAAACGATAACAACTAGTTTCCTTCGGGAGTCAGCTGACGGACTTCTGAGCCATCTTTTAGTTCTCAGACACTCTATGTTCTAACTACTCCTTAAGTCTCCTGTCTCGTAACTGAAAAGCCACAATGCAAATTTTGATAAGTTTTGCAACTCAATGAGTGAACCATCATCGATGGATTCACCGGATCACACATATCGATGGATTCACCGGATCACACATATATAACACAGAGATTCATCCGAACAAATAAGCATGTATTCTTCATTCAATCAGATGAGCATTTATTCAGAGATTAGCATAACAGAAGGTCATTCATTCAAACAGACAAACATATCTAGTTCAGCTTATATATCGTTCAAACAGTGTACACGTACTTGCATGGGACATGCATGAGACTCATGTTCATTCTTATTGTTGTGACTGAGAGCCTTTCACAGACAGAT
>JANZXP010000196.1:11838003-11864540 GCA_027576715.1 Erythroxylum flavicans | reverse complement strand
CTTCCTTACTATACACGACTCTCCTCTCTTCTTTCTCTAGTTTCTTCTAGGTTCTTCTTTTCTTTCTTTCTTAACCTCACGAACACGTCTCTTTCTTTCTTACTATACACGACTCTCCTCTCCTCTCTTCTTTCTCTAGTTTCTTCTAGGTTCTTCTTTTCTTTATTTCTTAACTTCACGAACACGTCTCTTTCTTTCTTACTATTATTATTATTTTCCAACACCTCCCTCACACATCCCTTCATTTATTCTTCTCTTATTAATCTAAAAAAAACTCTAATCTTACAAACTTACCTTTCCATATTTAATCTAATGCCTTCTAACTCCTTGACTTAATTCTAACACTTCCATTTAATCAATCCAACCATATGTAATAAAAAATAATAATGTTCATAAACTCCATAAATTTCTAAATTCAAAAATTCTAATTTTTACTATGACTAATTGCCAACAAAACCTCATTTAATAATTTTAACTTCTGAGAAAAGTTCAGGGTCCAACACAAAGTGCTGCTATTTTAGATTGTGTACATGTATACAGACATACATACATACATATATATATATATACCCACACGTGTATCAAGGCATATTGCCCTTTTGACTTCTGTCGCTTTTATATATATAAAATATTCTTTAGTCTCATTTTTCAATCCCTTTAACCTATCTATCTACAAAAATCATACTACATCCCTCATCAATCACTCTATATTCAATCTCCTCCTATGAGTTCACTTCCTTGGCTACTTAATCATTAAGTTTGCCATTGTCCCCACCAAGCACCATCATTGTCATCTTCTCCCCTTTTGCATAAATCATCATTTTCTTTCTTAATGTTATAAATATAGGCATACAATTAAACTTAAAGGTAAACGATGGTCGATGTACAAACCAATTCAGCGGGTTTAGGTTTATAGTATTTGGGTTTTAAAGGTTTATATATGGTTGTGATGGTTGTTTCAACGACTATTTTTATGCTTTAGGTGCTTTTTCTATAACTTGAACTTAAATACATTAATAACATTTGACATTTCTCTATATACATTGCTCTATTTTAATATATGACTTTGCTTATGAATCTATCTTTTTCAAGGTTGAGTTGTCTCTAAACATAAATAGTACAACAATACTTGTAGATAACATTGCTCATGCTTCCATTTAATATAACTTTCACCTTTATCATTTATAGTTTTCATTTTTGTTGCTTCTAATTTTTTGGCTATTCTTCGAACTTTAAGATCGTAAATTTTTTTAAAGTTATGTTTTTATAAGTCTTTTTTATAAGTATTTCTTTTTGTTTGGGATCGATTAAGGTAAAGAAAAAAGGAATTTATGATTGAAGGAGTGTCTCATACCAAATTCAGTTCAAATATGATTATTTTCAAGTGATTCTACTGAAAACAAAGTAAGTTTTATGCTTCATCTTCTAAGTTATTTAGTTGCTTCTTATTTTTGTGTTTTGGTATGACAGGTATAGATAAATCTAAGACCCTTAACAAAAGTTGATGTGTCATGTGTTCTACAAAATTGCTTTTTATTATAATTTCTTTCAAATCCATAAAAAAATTCAAGTTTTGATTCTTGTTTACAAGATATATAGCTAAGTTATAGCAACTAAAAACTTTGTAATCATAAATAAGAATTCAATTTCAAACACACATTCATATTTAAAAAGAAATAGAACCAAATACACAAATATATGGTCTCTTTCATAAAGTATTACAAGAAACCACTGAAAGAGTATAATTCTTATCTTCTCAAATTTTCTACTACCATTTTATACAACTTCAGCTAACAATAAAAATTTTTGGTATACATCTTGGCGCTGACAATGTGTTTTAGGTACAGATTATATCAAATGACATGATATACAAAATAGGCTTAGTGTTAAAACAAGCAAATGCCATTTTGGTCCAAATAACTTTATTATCAGGAAAGAAAAGTGAAAAAGATAATTTGAAATTAATCAGAGATGGGTAAGGAATTTTATTACATACAATTTAAAAGAATTTTACTAGGGAGAAGTATATTTAAAATTGCAACCGAGCACGAACAATGCTCTGCATAACATCCTAGATTTTAAATATATGATTAGGAACTATTTCTTGCATTTCGATCATTTTCTTGTGCCTTATCCCCTTAAGTGAAATCCCTATGGTATTTCTTCATAAATGTTTTTCCTCTTATGCATAAAGGGACCATTTTACTCTTATAACATACAAAATGTAGGAAAGCATGTCCAATTCACAACTTGAGAAAAGAACTTTCAATTCTAACTCTAAACCTAATGATTATCCCAAATAAAGGCACGATGACGGTAACACCTTTTTTGTAACATCTAAGTTATTTCAAAGTGAAATAACAAAAAGTCTTGCTAATACCTTTTATATTCTACAAAACTTCAAGCACTTTAATATTAATATTTAAAGAAATTTTGATTTAAAAAGTAGTGCTAAATAAATTCATCATAGTCTCACTAATAATATACCAATGTCACGTTTCTTTTCTTTTTCTTTTCTTAACAAAATAGTAACTAATAATAGAAAAAATTAGTCACAAGTCCCAATTGAATTATCAAATACCTTAATTAACTATCATAATATTTAAAATAATAATATAAACATATAAGTTACTTTCCATATGATTATATTGTAACTTCCTAAGTAAAAATATTTACTTTCATTGTAGCAATAACATGTAAGTTCACTAACCATTTTTTTTTTCAAAATGTAGAATTACTAGTAAAGCATTTGGATTTACATCTAATTGAAGCAAAAACCCAAATTGACAAGTTTACTAATGCTGGGATAGTTTAGATATATTTCTCTTAAACAATCTACTACCACTCTAAATTAGTTTATTATGTCATAATAATATTTCCTAACTATATAGTAGGCATCATAAATCTTCATGAGATTACCCAAATTTTGAAATCACATTGATTTGATTTTTTTGACACTTATATATCTATCTAGTAATAGTTTCCTTGTTTGAATTAAAAGTTTAGGCGTTTATACTAGTGTTACTTCAAATAATGGTTTCTAATTTGCTAACATTGATATTGAAACTTGTTGCAAGAGTAGACCATAAATTGAACATTTTACTTATACATTCTTTAACATATTGTACATGTTATAGTCCTTGGTTTTATTCACAAACATGCTTAAATTTTCTTATCAAGACTTGATTTAGCACCTCAAATTCAAGTTAAGATTATTTGTAATGTATTATATCCTCCTTTTCATTTAGAAATGTATAGTAAAAATTGACTTGTTATGCTCTTTGATAAACAACAATTCATCTATAGAAAAGGGAATACACATTAGATGACCCGAAACATAGTGGTAAATATATGAGTGTAGTTGATCATTTTCCTAAAAAAAATTTCTAAGGTGGCTAACAAAATGAATTTTATTGTCCATACAAGAAGTATTGTAATCATTATTGATATATTAGAAATGTTTTTTATGATTGTTTAATTATTGGTGGATTTACTCTAAGATATGATGGTTAGAAATTTAATAGGAAGGGATCAATTAACACAAGTATGGATATGGATGATAATAATTTATTTGATGGAAGGTCTATGTATGATAATATATATGGATTACGATATGACACCTTTATTAATATAGATGAAAGAACCAATAGTTATGTAAGGGTTAGTAATGGTCTAAATGTTAATGTTAATAAGTTCTTGTGGCTGGTAGAGTAAGGAAAACAAGAGTTGCATCATAGTTGTCAAAGTTTTTCTTAACTTTTTTTCACCATTCAACTATTTCTTTGTAAGCATATCTATGGAATTAGTGATGTAACATATACTAATCTCATAAAGACACTTAAAGAGGCCTTTTCCAATGTAAAGATTCTTAAATCTTTTAATGCAATAAAGATACTTGTGAACAATTTAGGACTTTACTATGAAAAGATATGCATATCCTAATGATTGTGTTTTATATTTGGGTGATAATCAGAAAGCAACCAACTATATACTATATGATGTATCTAGGTGGAAACAAAGTTATTGTTGTAAAGATAATGGGGATGACGATACAACCTCAAAAGTGAGCAAATCCCATGGAAGTGATTTAGATATTTCCCATTAAAATTGAGGCTATAACGCATAGAATTAGTTGAATTCATGAAATGGAATGACTATTTCACACAATGAGTGCTGCATATAGTACATGGCCTACAATCTTAGTAAACTATAATTTAAAATCATGGAGATGTTTAGAATCAAAAATAATAATATTGTCTTCAATTATACTTATTTCAACTTCTCTTTAAAAGGATATTGATTTTTTTTGCAGCCATTGATTAAAAAACTGACAAAGTTATAGGAGTTTTGGGTAGAGATATATGATGCTTTAACTAACCAATCATTTAAGATGCACGCAACCTTGTTATGTAAAATGAGTGACTTTCCTGAATATGTAATGTAATCTGAATGGAGTATAAAGGTAAAGTTAGCATGTCTTAATTGTCATTGTAAAAATTACCCTGAATATATAAAAATAGTCAAAAGACTTGCTATCTCAATCATCAGAGATTTTTGGATATAAATTATCCTTTGAGGTGTAATAAGAGACCATTCAATGGTGAAATAGAATTATAAGAATCATCAATTCCTTTGTTAGGATATAATGTGATAGAGCTTATTAATGGATATCATAATATTTTTAGAAAGGATAAAAAACAAAACATTAAGTGATAATCTTTTAGGAAAAGGTCTATATTTTTTTATTTACATAATTAAATGCATAATGGGTTCTGACATAATACTGATGTGATGCAATCAAGAAAACACTCATAAAAAAGTTGCAATTGTTTTAAGTATACCGAGTGTTATTTTCAAAGGCGTGTGTAGTAAAACTATTAACTCAAAAATCTTGAGCAGCTAGAAAATAAAATTTTAGAAGTACTCTATGTTAAAGTGAAACAATTTTTTGTCCTTATTTCTCTGACAATATAGTGCATTTGCATATTCACTTTCCAAAGCAAATCAAATTTGCTAGACCAGTGCATCGTCACTCTACATACTTTTTTAAGAAGCATTTAGGTAGGTTAAAAAGATGAGTTCATAATGAATGCCAATTGGAAGGGTAAAGTGCACTTAGTTGATGAGTAACAAAATTTTTATTGTATTTATATGCATTATGAGGTGACAAAAAGTATATTAGATATATGGAAGGCAATGATAATGCAAATCTTATTGAAGTATCTTCTTTTTTTCCAAAATTTGTTCATCATATTAGAGGGAAAGAGTAGGGAAAGCAAATAAGTCAATTTAGACTTAAATACAATACATCAAGCTCAGTGATACATACCATTTCAGATGACAAAGAAGTTTGAAACACGTTAAGTAAGATAAAAAATAAAAATACACTATTTATCCTTCTTAAGATCAATTTATTATTCCCACCATAATGATTAACTTATATTATTTCTTTTAGGGAGCATTACAATTTGAAAGAGACAAGTGGTAAAAGAAGTTAGTGGGTAATAACATATGATCGTTGCAATGAGTTTCCCCAATAGTTTTAAAATAAGAAGATATCTTGTAATGACACCCCAAGTTATATTCGTTGGTTGTTTAAAGGCCCTAATGGTGTGGCAAAGAAACAGTCAGGTTATTTTACTAATGGGTATAAGTTCATGACTAATAAAAGGGATTCAAAGTGTAAGAGTCAAAATAGTGGAGTTTCTTTAATAGCTTTAACTATGAGTTTTGTAACTTCTATTGACCAAAATCCAAAACTTGAAAAATGAATTATTATGGTATAATAAAAGAAATTATTAAAGTGGATTAATAGAGACAATTAAGTGTAGTGTTATTCAAATGTTGGTGGTTACAAGAGGAGAAAGATGATTATAGGCTTACTCAAGTAAACTTCAAAAAGTTATGTTATATAAAGGATCCTTTTGTATCAGACAGCCAAGTACATTAACTATTTATGTAGTTGATTGCCTTGAGAAAGGTTGTCATTATATAGAGAACGTAACTAGGTATTTGTTTGATGTATTTTAGATTAATATTGAAAATGTTGAAGAAATATATTGGGGAAAACCAAATGACTGTGTTAGTGATTTCTTTAAAAATGATGGTGATAAGGATCCTAATTGATCTAGAGAAGATTTACCTATAAACAAGGTTAACATACCTCCAAATAGCTTAAATATTGAAACAAAAAGGTATAATGATGAAGATTCAGACTTTAATGACATTGACTAGGATTGGATGGATATTGATCAATTATAAACAGTCTTTAGTAATTTTGTCTTTTTCTATTAAAAAATTTTATTTTCATTAATATATGTTTAAATACTATTCTAAATATGCGAATATGATTATTATCAACAACATTTTTTATTATTATAGTTCTTTATAATAAAAAGGGAAAAAATATATACGATCAACTTCGTTGCATCAGGGTCTATAACAAAATTTTTAATAAAATAATCTAAGACTATTCATGCTTATCAACTAAAAGCTTCTCCTAACTTGTCACATATAAAGCAAGGGAATTTAGAGAATAATGAAGAACAATGCCAAATCACTGAAAAAAATACAGAGCAATAGTAATTCTAACTATTGTCCATGAAGAAGTTTATGTTTTCTTATTTGTTTTACTAGTATATATGTGATTATTTTACTGTTTAATCTGGTTTACATATAGAAGCAGATAAATAAGCTTATAATTTATTTTTTATCCATAGTTTTAATTCTTACAAATTTTAATAGACACGGAATAGTTTTAATTTTTGCAAATTTTAATAGACCCGAAAGGACCAATCCTCTAGGAAGAATGATAGACCATAACCATTATATCCTTCAGGTATTGTTGCCAAAATATTAAGGTGAAAAAAACAAATAAAAATTGTTAAGAAAAAACCATAAGTAGAACAAGTAAGTAGAGGGGATGAAGAAGGCATACAACATGATAATCTTTGTAATTACACTTCTAAAAGTTATATGGCAAAAGTGACTATTCAAAAGAAGTATGCTCTTTTAAAGTGATAAGTGCTACTAACTAAAATTATGGAACAACAATCAGAATCATATGAAAATGTAGTAGAAGACCAAGCTTCTAATATTCCTTTGAGAATGAATACAATACAAGAAAATAAAAATGATATAAGCATAGATGTGAGAGGAATTGCTACTGCTTAATGCAACAGTAATCATATATTATACTATTATTTATATGATTTCTCTATTGTATATTAACATTAATAATCGATTTGAATATAGAAGTTTTAAAGAAGAATGAGAAAGGTCCAACTTTGCTAAAAAAGGTCCATATAAGATTCAGAGAATAATGTAATTAAATTTTTTCGATGCTTTTAATTAGGCAGTTGGACTTGATGAGAAAACGCTGATTGAATTGACACTTTTCTTGGGTACTGTGGCTCATAAATAAAATTTTACGCCTTCAAATCATGTTAATTGATGTAAGATTCCTAATAAACTTATTTGGGATTATGTTAATGTAAGAAGCATCTTGTTAATAATCCTTTTAATTTGATTTTTGAAATTTAAATAAACATTGTTTGCACTGCAGAAGAGATATATTCTGACATTAGAAGGTAAATAATGGAATTTGAAGATTGTTGTGGATGTATGGAGCAGTTGGAGGTCTGTAAAGAAGTGAATGCATTTCAAACATTACATAGTATAAGCAAAAAAAAAAGGTCAATTATCCTGGCTAATTTGCAAAGAAGTCTTTGAAGAACTCATTGCTTATTGGAACCACCTATATGTGAAGTATGATAATTGGTACTTTTTACAAATTAATTTGATATTATCTAATTAATATAATGTTTCGATATACTACAAATTGCTAAAACAAATATTTGAAATAAAAAATAAATTAAAATGGACATAACTAGTTTTAAGAGTTCTGTAAGTATTTATGCTAAATTGGTAAGTTCTTTAATGAGTTATGATCTATCCATAAAGTTTATTTCAACAAGGTTAGTAAGAGTATAATTGTACTCTTTAATGGGGTTGTGTAGAGGCATACTACTCATAGAGCAAAAAAATTCATATTTTCAACTATTGAATATATGTTAGTCTAAGAATAACTCTTATTAGATATAAAGAAGATAAGAACTTAATTTTAAAATAAATATATGGATAGATAAGAAAAGTTATTTACCTTTTTTAAGCCCAAATACATAGATAATATGCTAAAGGTGTTTAATATTTAAGATATATGATACTTGTGAATTGTGAAAGACATTTATTATACATGAGGAGTAAAAGACAAAAACACCCCATGTACTAAGGAAAATTTTGAAAAAAACCCTATCGTTTGAAAATCTCGAAAAAAGCCCTTGTAGTTTGAAATTGTCAATAAAAACTCCTTAAAGTTGACTTCCATTAAAAAAAACTAATGGAAGTTCTAACGTGGTAAAGTTAGTCTATGTGGACTAATAAAAACCATCTGAGATAAATAGCTCTATCCAAATTTCTTACTTGACCTATTTTATTTACTCGACTCGATCCTAATAATAACTCAATCCTAATCCACCTGAATTTCTTCCCCTTCCTAAACCTAATTTTTCCTCTACATCACGGTCTGCTTTGTTTTATTCTATAATGTCTACAATTATCCACAACCAATGAATTAAGGTTAAGAAGGACAACCATAAAATTTTGGATTTTTATCATCATTTCATCAACAACATTGTTCAAACACCAACTTCATCTACCATGGCCACTATCGCAATCATAATAAGAGAAACAAAACTAAACCCATATAATTTTTTATGATTATACCGAAAGATTGAATCTTGAATCTTGGAACTGAACAAAGGTTTTTATATGAATCTTACATTTCTTTTATAATTATCTTAAATGTTGAAGCCATAGATTTACCCTAGTTCCAACAATAGCCACCACCACCACCACCACTCCTTTGAGAAAGTCCCCAGAGCTAGATGCTGAGACCCTAACTCAGATCTAGTAAAAAAAGCTCTTATCTTTTAGCAATGGAGTTCTCAAGAGCCGCTACCATTAACTTGCTCAACCAATTATGATAACCTAAGAAGGATGCTTTAAAAACTTCATAACTTCTTTAGGTGCTCATGCTCTTAACCACTGCAGTGAGTTTATCCCCTCTCTGGCTGCCACCCACACTGACCCTACCTATTTAAAATGCACTGCTTGTGATTGAAACTGCAACTTCTATCCTCGTGGTTCAGAAGACTTATCCTCTCCTCCACCAAACACAATAACCACTATCAAATACCAGCCTCACCATTACCACCAAAATCCTCCACTGTCTCTCAATTGTTCACCAGTTTTGGATTTTAGGGAATGTGGAACAAAATATAATAAAATATGATCTAGGGGAAAACTTAGGTTTAGAAGGTGAAGATAGCCTAACATATTGGCAGGTTATTATTAGGGTCGGGTCAGGTTAGGTAAATAAAATGAGTTAGTAAAAATTTAGGATGAGTTGTCCATGTCATCTAGTTTTTATTAGTCCACATTGACTAACTTTGCCACATTAGAATTTTTGTTAGTTTTTTTAATGGAAGTCAAATCTAGGAGATTTTTTTAGATAAGTTGAAATTATAGGTACTTTTTCTAAAAATTCCAAATGATAGGAATTTTTCTAAAAGTTTCCTAAGTACAAGGGTTGTCTTCATCTTTTACCCTATACATGAGTTAATATTTTAGTTTAAGATTATATGGATATTAACTTACTTAAAAATATTATTTTGATATTAGAAAGGTTCTAATGTAGCACCAATTGCTAATCAAGCCATAATACATTTTCATTTAGTAAAAATGATTATTTGAATCAATAAGTTCTCTAATGAGCTTGGTATAGTTTCTTACATTATTCAGATAGTAATGTACTATGGAACATTAAATATATTTGGCATGTGAAAGGAGCTAAGGTCTCATTGAAGATCCAAGCATGAATTTGGGTAGTTTCTTTTATTATGATAATAATTAAGATGAAAAATGTAAGATTTAAGCAAGTACTCACTATAAAAAATCTTGTAAAATTTTCTTATTAAACCACTGTCCTAACATTAGCATAATCATCAGATGTAGATATGATATAAGATACTTAAACGATTAACTTAGTACAAGTGGTAGATTATTAGTTTATGTCATACAATCTGTCAATTTTTTGTAATTTTTATGAAATAATTATTTAAAATATTCTTTATTTGATAAATATTTATTTATTTATTTTATTTATAAGATAAATTCCATAAGATAAATATACATTGCATATAAAATTATGAAGAGATCATAATTATAAAAATTATAATGCATTTATATGTTATCCTTAAATTGTTCCTAGTCATTATTCTATTGAAACTAGACATTAATAGAATGTAAAAAGACTATTAAGCATTATATTTCTTCTTTATGAAAGAAGTAGTCGATCTCGCAGACTAAAATACAGAGTACTTAAATGAACATATTAGTGCTTGTTAGCGAATAAGTTCACTAAACTAACTCGAAATAAGAATTTTATTAAGAGCATTACTTATATATCTACAGAAATTCTCTTTATGATAATTATATAAATGATCATTTGACTTGAGGTATCTAAAGTATCTTATATAGGGATTATCATATTTTGATACTACTTATAACCTATTTTAGTCAAGAATAGCTCAATTGATAGTTATTAGATATAGCATAATCTATATGGAAGCAATTAAGTAATCGATATAGGAATCATCATCTTAAAATGAATAAAAAGAAGGTTCTGTTATTCTTAATCAATATTGATTCGATAAATTCTTGGCTAAGGAGAATGACTTTGACAATAGTTTTCAAATATTATTAATACAACCAATTATTAATGGTCAACTATTAGCATGATTGGACACAAAACAAATAGATATTAATTTCATATTTTATATCTAATTGGAACACCATATGATAAAAAGATTAAAATATACGAAAAATTATGCATAAAAAAGTTAGTCAAAACTATTTTGACATTTTCAATATTTGGATTATCCTAATGTATAGCTAGATACTAATCTTGATCTATGAATGTGAAAAGTTTAATTAAAGAATGAAAGATAAATTAAAGGAGTTTAATTTATGTAATCTCAAATATAATTTATGATTACAATTTTTATATATTACCAACATATTTAGAAACTTAATAAGTCATATCAAAAAAATTTGAAGAGAAAAAAGTATTTTAATTGAATTCGACTAAATTGTAAAATTTAAAAACTTCAAGATTAAATATGATATATTTAATAAATAATGACCAATATGATACATTTGACCTTGTTTAGTCTTGATTGATATTTAATTAGAATTAATTATAATTTTAATTAAAGTTTATTTGAAATTATAACTTTATTTCAATTAAATTACTAAAAAATTCAAACATTATTATAAATAAACTTATGTTCCAAAGGAGCTAACACTTCTTGGCTAATCCTCTCGATATTACTTATAGAATTTTCTCAAATCGTTAGTGTATATATTATTGAAGGTCGAACACATGTGCAATTAAGGTTATTGTAATTAAACAATTTCATAAACAATTTGGAGGAAACGACAAAAAAAAGATTAAATTACATAATAAGATGCGTTTCATGTCTACGTTTATTATATTCATGTATTAATCATTTTATAAATATTTAAAGCGATCTTGGTTTTAGGAAATTAAATGAAAAAAAATTTTATTTATTTAACGGGATAGGGGCTTGTCCCAATTTTCAAACAAATGCTATATATTCACAATATGTATATTATTTTTAACCAGATATACTTTTGTTTTTTGTCTGAAAATGATTTTGTTCTTCTACTATCGTACTACATACGCAAAAAGATTGCATCTCTCGTTCTCTTGGAATAAAAAAATTCTGAAATAGATATATCACAATTTCGTTTTGTGGAGATCGACGAGTAGCATGATTTCAACTTCTTTTTTGTATGATAAAAATCGAGGTGTTACGAATTGACCTATCCTTTGTTTGGAAAACTCCAACCTTATGGCTACAATACTCACAAGTCACACGACAAAAGCGCAAACACAACTCAAAACTTTTCTCAACCACTTGCTTTATTTCCCCACCTTAAAAAAAAAAAGAAAATCACCAGATATACGTAATTTCCACGTCACGAGATCTTCCCTCCAATCCATGCACCCTAATGAAACAAAAATCAGATAAAATACATGAATGGTCCCAAGTGGCCCAAATCGCTTCTCTCTACCTGCTAGCCATGCGTAACTGAACTTGAGTCCCGCCCAATCTCACCAAGCTCTCTTAATCAACTAATGAGGCCCCATATTCACAGAGGCTTCACCCCAGCGCACCCGTACAAGTGTCGCTTCATATCGCCGGAATCACCTCTCCGCCGCCAACTCCCTTCCATAGCATTCCTCCACCGCAACCTTCTCTCCGTGCGCTGCTGCTGGGGCCGGAGCGCCACCAGCTCTCCTGTAGATGGTCAAAGTCAAACTACCGGCGCCACCAGACGCCTCGTGTTGCTCACTCCAATCCTCTCCCTCGGTGTATGCGTCCTACAATCCGCCGCCTCCAAAGCCGACGACACCAAGCCGACGGAGCCTTCTTTACAGCCGCCGCCGGTGGGAGTCTCCAAAAAGGTGGAGGAGGAGGTGGTCAGTTCGAGAATTTACGACGCAACTGCCATTGGAGAGCCTCTCGCGGTTGGTAAGGACAAGAGCAAAGTGTTTGAAAAGCTAATGAACGCGAGGATTGTGTATTTAGGTGAAGCAGAGCAAGTGCCGGTCCGAGACGATAAGGATTTGGAGCTAGAGATTGTTAAGCAGTTAAGGAATCGTTGCGTAGAGAGCGAAAAGTCCATTTCTTTGGCTATGGAGGCGTTTCCTTGTGACTTACAGCAGCAGGTTAATCAATACATTGATCGAAGGTAACGCAATCCATTATTTTTGGGAGTATATTACTTTGTTTTTGAAAAAAGTAAATGAAAGTGCATTAATAGAATATGAGAAGCTACAAGGAATCTTCCCAAACAACTTCAGGAAGAAGAGCACTGGGAGCTGAAACCAGAGCTTGAATTATAAGCAAAGGAAAAGCTCACAAGCTGAGCTGCTGCAAAATTACATTACTAAACCAGCATTAAATAAGTAGGAGATGTCAGAATCAGTTCACACACCAGTTTGTGGCTAAAATAAAACTCAGACAAATCTGGATTCCATTAGCAAGAATAATCAGCCTTATCCACTTAAATGTGTTAGTTGTTAAGACCTGCCATGATTGTTATGGAGCATGTAATTTGTTTACACAGCCATTACTTATTTAAGGTGCTGTGTTTGTTGGCAGGATAGATGGAGAAATCTTGAAATCTCTAGTATCGCACTGGCCAGATGAACGATGGCAGGAGTATGAGCCTCTTTTAAGTTACTGCCGAGAAAATGGAGTTAAAATTGTTGCTTGTGGTACTCCACTTAAGGTATTTAGCAATTTTGCTTGATTATCATCGAGTAAATTGTAGGTTATTTCATGTTGTAATGTGATATCTTGTTAAGGGATATTGAGCCAAGAGTTTATTGTAGCTGTGGCTGTCTGCCACAAAGAGATGCTGTTGTTTTGTAATTCTATTAAGCCTGTTATTTTGTTATGTTTATAAGCAAAATATGGGATGATAATATGCTTCGTGGTATATGAACAGGTTTTAAGGACTGTCCAAGCAGAAGGTATTCGTGGGCTTTCTAAGGCTGAACGTAAAGTGTATGCTCCACCGGCAGGTTCGGGCTTCATTTCAGGATTCACTGCTATCTCACGCAGATCTGTTGATATGAACTCTCTAAATCAATCTGTTCCCTTTGGGCCAAGTTCATATTTATCTGCACAGTCAAGGGTAGTTGAGGATTACACTATGTCCCAAGTTATTCTACAGGCAGTTGTGGATGAGGGATCCGCTTCAATTCTTGTAGTTGTGACAGGTGCAAGCCACGTTATGTATGGATCGAGAGGGACTGGACTGCCAGCCAGAATCACCAAGAAGATGCAAAAGAAAAACCAAGTTGTTATCTTACTTGACCCTGAAAGGCAATTCATACGAAGAGAGGGTGAAGTTCCGATCGCTGATTTTTTGTGGTATTCTGCTGCCAGACCTTGCAGTAGGAATTGCTTTGATCGAGCAGAAATTGCTAGAGTAATGAATGCGGCTGGTAGAAAACGAGATGCCCTTCCCCAGGTATCAAATCTATAACTAAAGATAAATCATTCCATTGTTGTATTCTGTCAATCAATATGCTATGCGTGAGGAAATGTCAGAAGAAAGATGAAAATTGTGCTTTTCTTGCTGAGGTCACGAGTGTTGATTTTTTAAGATTTGATATTATCATGGAGTGTTATCTCTCATCACAAACGTTTCTCATGTCCACTAGGACCTTCAGAAAGGACTTGACCTCGGTCTTGTATCCCCAGAGGTACTTCAGAATTTCTTTGATTTGGAGCAATATCCTCTTACGAAGGAACTAGCTCATAGATTCCAGGTAATCTTACATTTTAAAAAGTAATTTTTGTTCAGTTTCTGCGATTGCTGGCTAGATTCTTTATGTAGATAGCTCACTTTAGTTTAAGATACTAGATGTCAAGTTCTGCGTAAATATCAGACATGAGGAAGGAGTTTAACTTCTGATTTGTTGCTTTTCCATCTGGCCCGAACAAAGAAAAGATAAATAACTTCTGATTTGAACTAGACAATAGAACCTTAAAACTTTTCATTGTTAGTGCATGGAGTTTATATATTGTTTAAAAGATGCGTTGCTGCTGGAATGAATTACTAATGCTGGGGGAGTTGATCTTTCTGTGGGTGCTCAAGATTCCCATGTCTTTTGGTGCAGGGTTTCCGAGAAAGGCTTTTGGTAGATCCTAAATTCTTACACAGATTAGCTATAGAAGAAACTATATCAATCACCACTACACTTTTAGCTCAGTATGAGAGGCGACAGGAAAGGTTTTTTGAAGAGCTTGACTATGTAATTACAGACACTATCAGGGGATCGGTTGTCGATTTTTTTACGGTGTGGCTTCCTGCTCCAACTCTTTCATTTCTAACATCTTCCAATGACATGGATATGACTGAAAGCATGGATGCTTTCAAAGGTCTCATTGGATCCATCCCCGATAATGCATTTCAGAAGAATATTGTAGGGAAGGACTGGAATCTCAGTCACAGAGCTGCATCTGTACTCGTGGGTGGTCTCAAACTTTCTATTGTTGGATTCATTTCTAGCATTGCGGCTGTGGCAGCTTCAAACACACTGTATTCAATTCGCAAACTCATTAATCCTGCATTTTTATCTAATGATCGAACTAAAAGATCCCCGTTGTTAAAAACTGCAATGGTTTATGGAGGCTTCCTTGGAACATCAGCAAATCTGCGTTACCAGGTAGTTACTCTTTTGTGGTATGAAGCGTATTATTGTGGGCTATGGCACACATTAGTACATTACGTAAAGTCTAGTGATCCGTTCTATTGCATCTCCTATAAAGTTTTATTGGAGGCATAAGTTTCTGGGAGTTCTCGAGGTTGATCTTTAATGTACGCCATCTGTTCCTACAGTTGGATAATGTGCATCTGCTATAGCACTTAGGTTATTAGGAATTGGATTTAATTCTTATATTATCCTTTCCTTTCTATAACTAGTTATGCCTTTGGGCCCTTCAACTTCTTTTGAGACATCTATGCTCTTGAAACATGTGAATTATATCTGCTTATCAAGCATGCACCTTTTTTTATAGCTCAAATATTTTTCTTTTTCTGGGATATAAAATTTACACTAGACAACGGGGAACGAGAAGGCAGATATTATGGGCGTTCTCTTCCTGGAACTGAACAACTTATATTACCATGCATCATTAGATTGTCAGGTCCGTTTTTAACATTTAATGTTTATCATGCAGATTATTGCTGGGCTCGTAGAGCATCGACTTGCAGAAGCATTTTCTTCGCAAACATTACTTGTAAATATGCTATCATTTCTTGTTCGGACGGTGAACTCCTATTGGGGAACTCAGGTGGGAGTTATCTTGATTTACTAAACTGCTAATTATATATGGAAACATAGTCTTAGCTTCTGTTATAAATCTTGAAAGAGATCTTATGAACCGAGAATAATTGACTTGATTCTCTCTCCCGAAATTGTTGCAGCAATGGGTCGATCTTGCACGTTTTTCAGGATTGCAAAGTAGAAAAAGTGAACCACCAACTTACCAGGCAGATGCACCAAGTAATGCAGCTGTTGGTTGCAGCATCACAGAAGATACTAGCATGGATGAAGTCAAGAAATAATGAAGTGATTATTCCAACTCCCAGGTTACTATTTTATCATTCCTCAGTTGTAAAAAATTCTTCAAAATTTGTCTTGAGAACTGAAACTTTGAGCTCCATTTACTTGCTTCATACGTCTGATAATCTATGGTTAAATTGTTCAAATTTTGATCAATATGAGGTTTAATTGGATAGCCCGGTTTCATGGTTCATGAACTGATGGAAGTACTTTTACAGAACAACAGAAAATAGTTAGAATAGTTGTTATTGACTTGCTGTTAGAATTTAAATTTAGTTCGTCACGATTTCATATGTTGGCCTGTTTCTTATGTCTGCCATCTGGTCAGTTTCTCTTATCCTCAAAATTGATGGCCATGGTTATCCAAATTCCTTATTTTCGTTAAAACCAATTCTTCTTGTGCACCGTTTTAACGCTTTGCGAATAGCATTCAAAGCCCAAATCCTAGCCGTAAGCCGATGTTGACAAATCCACCTACCCTTTTTGCTAAGGGCTTACCCCTTCTTTCAAGCCCAAAGAACATATTCGGGACGTGCGACATTGTTCATCTCACTGTTTTAAATTTCAAACAAAAGTTCAAGTTTATTAAGCCTCAATTAATGAAATTCTGGATATAGCCGAGTATGTAGCATTGAAATGGTAGATTAGGTTCACATGTGGAACATAGAACATGAACCTACACCATTTCCAAGCCGAACTATCAGTTGTTTCACAATTTACGGGGAAAACGTATGAAATTTGAAACTGATCAAAACTCTTCGGTGAAGGAATAAAAGTGATCCATGCTGTTTCCGATCACGCTCCTGCATCATCTCCAAACTTGACCTCGACTAAAAGGCCCTTTTCTGATATCTAATTTTCGTTGACTCAATTGAGTTTTAAGTACTTAACAAATTAAGGCAATGTCAACATCACCATCAAATTTGCCTATTCACCATCTCCATATAGATGCAAGCAGAGTTCTCGACTAATGCACCTCGACATACAAAAGATGCAAGTTCAAATTTTAGTTAGTATACTCCATGCCTAGATTTTCCAGAGCAAGAAATGAATTATCATAAGAGACGGGGCCGTTCTTGTTGTATGGCTTTCCTTGCCAAAAGGGCTAGGAAGACAATGGCAGATGCTAGGTTTGATTGACAAAATTGTGGCATGGGAGTTCTAGTGATATAGAAGCGTTGAAGTGCTCAGGTATTGGTACTTTGTCTTGCCTTATGTTGCAAGAATGCAATTGATAGACCATTAATTCAAAACACTGCTATGACTTGCTTTCAAGATTTGCTGTTGGATCACCAAAATTGAAACTTCATCATTGAAGTCTGTAGCAGCCAACAAGTCTCCTATAGGTCCAAGCTCCGGCAACTCTGTCCAATCCGATAAGCCTGATAGAGAGTCTCTGCCAGATTCATGGCGACGGCCCACAATGATAAGCTGGTAATGATTTGCAACTGACCGCACGATAGCAGCCGTGTCAGAGCCATCCTTAACTGCCTCCCTTTTGTAGCCAATGTTAGCACTCCTGGACACTTCTAATTTTATGTTTCTGAGAGCTTCATAATCGAGCATTTCTTCCCACTCATCAAGTAATCGACTATTGTCGGAGACAAAATGCAAAACTGTTAGCTGAATGCAGGGGTCTCCTGCCATCCTCAAGGCAAATGCAAGGGACTCCCTATCATCTGGACCTCCTATAAACAAAACGACAACTCGATACATTTTTGATATACCAAAAATGGAATTAATGCCGTGGCTTCTCAGACGATCAATGAGAATTCCAACAGAACACGGCGCTCTATCCAATACAATGGTGTTCAAACTCCTCATCTCACTACTGCTTGAAACCAGTTTGCCTTTGTTGCTCCATTTCTTGTGAAATGGCAGTATTATTAGGGAAACAGCCTTGTCAAAAGCCAGCCAACATATGTCTTCATACATCTGTTTCAGAGGCGATATTGCTGTAAAAACATGCACCTGATTTAACTTCTTGTTCTGCGATTTGAAATACTTGTAAATATCAATAATACGTTGCGTCCTTGATTCGTCTGAATAAGAGTTCTTCTGGCCTAGTTGATGGTTAATTAAAAGAGGGGTAGAACTACTGATAAGTTCCTCCAGATACAGCCCATAAATGGACAAGTGACTTTGCTTTGTTGGATTGCAGTATTTTAGTAGCTTTATTGCAGTCATAACGTCCTCTTGCCGGTGAGAGCAGGCTAGTATGCTAAGTTCTGCGTCATTTGGAGAATGCTCAATGCATTTCTTGGTGTGGCCTATGTATTGCTTTGCTGGATCATAAAGAAGGTTGATGAGTGGTGGTAAAATCCCTGATATCAGAAACACAAAGAAAATTCCACTGGTAGTTCCTAGATCGTACATCTGTTAAGAGAAGGAAAACAAAAAAAACAGTCATAAGCGGGATGAGATTTTCTATTGGACTTTCTGGTAATAATTGCATACAAGACAAGCTTATCTTTTTCCTTCTCATATCCACTAATAAAATAAAGAAAAAAGAGCGTCTAGGAAATGGTTTTGGCGATTACCTCCAAGCTACCAAAGCTCAAAAGACTGCCTACTTCAACAACTCCTTTCACATTCACGATGAGCGTAAGAGCAGCAGCTTCACTTAAAGGCAACCTGCAACTTATTGCCCCTATAAACGTTATTATCAATTTGATCGTGTATCCGATCAAAGCCGCCTGAAAATTAACTGCATATGGGAAATATCTGATGAAGTCCTGGAGATCAAATTTGGTGGAACTATATACCAACATGAGTGGCATAAGAAACCCTGAGGAAAGAGTATCAAGCTTTGTTATCAGGGCAGTGGCTAAGGGGGATCCTGCAGGCACCACTAAGCCTAACAAGAAAGGACCAAAAAGGAAATACATCCCCACACTATCTCCAATTGATGCCAATCCTAAAACCACGGCTACCGTAACTGTTACGTAAACTTCCTTCATGGGCTTATCTTCTGGGGTTCTTCTGATGAACCAGTGTACTGTAGCTCTCATTACGCTGAAAATAACACCAACGAGTGCAAGACAATAAAGAACGACCTTAATTGCTACCGTTATTGATGTACTTAACAATGCCCTGTAGAAACCATCCATAGTTGAGTATGTGAATCTCAGTAAGTCGTTAACCAAAGTTGATGCCAGAGCAAAGTGTCCCAGCCGGGAATTGGCGATCTTCAACTGCATCAAAGTTGTACTGACCCCAGCAAATTGGCTACTTGTCATCATACTGATGTAATAAACTGCGAGAAATCGCCTCTGCGTTTTCACAGTGAAAGTGAGGCGTTCATCGATTGGAAACATGATGAGAGAAAAACTTTCCATCGTAGCAGGTACTACAAACAACAGAAACCCAAAAATCAAGGCTTTTGTACCCATCTGTTTCACCAAGAGCGGGTTGGTTCTTACAGAAGCCAGAAATGTGAATACAAGGAAGCTAATTTTTGATAATGCAGCGAAGACCTGCTCAGGAAATGGAGGGAACAATGGATTCTTTGAGTTGTGGAACACGTATCCCCGCGCAGTTGGTGCCAGAATCATTCCTGTCTGTTAAGCAAACCAATCAAGTTATGATAATGATGATGATTCAAACCATATAAAGCGTCGTTGACATTCTACCAAGATTTCTTGCGAATCCAGATTTTAGTTAGAAACTATTTCCCCTAATTGTAATCAACCATAATCGCATGTCGGCAATTTGTTGGCTTTTCAAACGAAAATGTTCCAACAGTAATTAGTATTGAGTTTTGTTGATTCACCAGATCAAAATTGACAGACAAAACTGACATCAGTCAAAGAATTGCTAAAACAACCTTAAAAACAGAGGCAGAAAGGGTAAACATTGCTTTTCGCTTTCTATTCTACATGCTGATTGAGGCAACGATGCGTAGACAGATAAATAAATAAATATGTACATACAGGAAGAATAGCAATGAGCCTGTGATTTATTCCGATAACAAAATGAAGATTTAACATTACCAGGATCTCGGAGGTGATGCGGGGCAAACAGAAGCGGCCTAAGAGGAAGTGAAAGAATCTGGATAAGCATACGAAGAGGACGATCAGAAGATGGAAGCGAACAAGGGAATGTTGGAGAATACTTTCCTTGTCGGTGCTCAAAATACCGTCCGAGAAAACTCTTACATAGTCAAAGCACTCTCCGCTCACGTTCAATATGGACTTGGGATTGTTCATCGCCATAAAACACTTCTGTATACCTCTCTTGCGTTGTTCTTCCCTACGTGCATGGATTCATGAAACTAAAAGGGGAAAGGGGGGACAAAAAAAAAAAGAAACCATTTAAACTCATCCTTGATATTTATGATTGAACATTAAATAGCCGTGCGTGGAATTAGGAGGATAATCTATGTGTTTTATTTTGGTTTATTCATAGCCGTAAATTTACCTTGATGGTCAACGTTCTCTCATTCACGATTCATGCATTCACAAGCCTTCTACTTCCCATTTTCCTGCACAAATATAAAAGTAGTAAAAGTTCACATTGAAGTCCCATAGTGCTGTAGCCCATGCTTACGCCGGCGGTTTATTAGTAAGAATGGAACGAAATATAATTTCGTTCTGTCGTTTAAGAGGAGGGTTTATAATAGAATGAAATAAAATGTGACAGAAGAGAATGTTTTATATTACATCTCATTCCATTCTAAGTATTAAAAATAAAAAACCTTCAATTTGAAAGATTTAGGATGAAATGTAAAATGATGAATAACTTTTCACTATATTACATTATAAACCTTTCTTTCAAACAACATTTCACTACATTATATCATGAATCCTTCCATCCCTCATAAATAACAATTTTCTAATATAACATCCATCTACATAATATTCTGTTATAAACTATTTCATGCCATTCTATTCTATTAAAAACTTTACGTTTAACTAAATACAGTCTTAAGGAAACGATAAATTAATATAACTCGTTATTTTTTATTAAATTTAAATAGAAATTTAAATTGATATGTCAAATTTGAAAGAATTTGAATTTGATATCATGATATTGGACACACGTTCGGGCCCAAAAGATGAGTGGGTTTCTAGCCTGTGTAAATGGTCCTAATAATACCACAACCGGACTTAACTCTTGATTGGTGTACGCAAGGTGGGCAAGGCAAACATAAAAAGTGGAGGTTCATGAACGTTGATGATGGACATTGATTGAGCAAGTGGGGACCACTAAAACAGTCCGTTGCACTAAAAGGATAGGAGCAAATGACGTGTTTTGGACCAGATGCTGATAAAGACAAGAACCTGTGTATGTGTTGCCTACCTAACCTACCTCACCTGTGCTAGTGTCCAGTGCCCACTTTCTTCCTTATTTTAATCTATAATAAAATAATACGGTGTGCTCTCCCACACAATACCCAAAGGAGCCTTCCTTGTCTCCTTCTGTATTCTTGCAGTTCACATACATTATCTGTATGCCTTATTTTTTTCGTCACAACGTGCTCTGTGTCATTTCGGTAATAAACTTCAGCTTGAAGGTCCTTTTTGTTAAAGCGCGCTATATATTGAAGTTCACATTAGCTACTCTGGTCATAGTATCATCTTATCCGTTATCGCAAATGGCTTTTGACGTAATTTCTAAGAGCTCACTGTTGCCGTCGACTTTGAACCCCAACGCTCCGTTGTTCGTACCGCTGGCGTATCGGACGGTGGAAGACTTCTCCGATGAGTGGTGGGCCCTCGTCAAATCCTCACCTTGGTTCCGGGATTACTGGCTCCAAGAGTGTTTCTTCGATTTTGAAACTGACCCTTTTGTCTCTGATATTAACGACCATGCCTTTCCCGACGAATTCGACTGTCTCTTCTTCGACGACTACGCCGACGATGATTACTCCCATGAAAGTAGGTAACAGAGCACTTTAAGGGAAATCTCAGTTTTAAATCGCTCGTCACCGGTCCAACTCGTTAACTCGGGTTTTCTTTTCTTTTTCTCTGTTCATTAATTGCAGAGAAAGAAGAGTCCAAAGAGATAGTTTCTGTTGCAGCTCTGAAATGGAAAAAGGGTCGTGGTCTGACTCAGGTACCAAGGTATATGGATAAGCCATCGAAGATTGTGAATGTGAGAGTGAGTCCACGAACGATCCACCAACCACGGTAGATTGTACGACTCAGTGACCCAAAAGATGGCGTATTTGGGGTGGTCTATGTTGTTTTTGTAGATGAAGACTGTGACTTTCATTTTGCTGGCTAATTTTCTTTTTCATCAAGTTCCTCATTTCCAGCTTTGTTTTTTTCCTTATAAATGAAACAAAAACTTGGAAAGGTTGAATTTCGTGTGAGAAGTACTTTCACCTATCTCTGCCTGAAGTAGAACTCCAGTTCAGAAGATAGCTTTCAAAATTTTAAAGCAGAGTTTTATTGAGGGTTGGAGGTTAACTAGTACAAACAGCCAATTTTCACAAAGAAAAACAATTGGAAAATCTGTTCTACAAAGTGTATCAATCCATGCTCCAAAACCCTTTCTGAAAATCGTCAGTCGCAATAGCCAATCCAGAGTTGTGATGAATTTAACCGTTGACTTCCCCTTCTTCCCAATTGGTTGCTGTCTTGCCGATCTTTTGAAGTACTCGGATAACTTCCTCAGTTGTGACATTGCCGGTGACGGTGACCTTATTGAGTTGAGTATCCACGTTATATGTTTCGATATCTGCTAATCGAAAGCAGCAACGTGTCAAAGAAGTTCGTTCTCACAGAGAGACCGCAGTTAATAAGTTTATTAACCATGCGCAGAAAAGAAGATAACCATACAGGTCCAGTGCTCTTTTACCTTGGATTTTCTTGACAGCCTTCAGGATCTTCTTAATGCATTCATCGCAATGCAAACCCACTTTCAGTTCCACCATCTATGTAATGAATCAATTCGTTACAATTTAGATCCGAAGCTTAAGATTCATGCAAATATCGGGAAAATTACGAGGAAGCTGGATCAGATACTGAAAGAGAGTTTGGCATCGAACTTACAGAGGCCATTCGCGTTGATGATAAGTGCAAGGGGCAGATAGTTTGAGCGAGATAGACCGTAATTCTCTTGACAAGATTGAGTCAGGAAACCAAAACGAGAGACATAAATATATGGTAAAGTCAAAAACAGTATAGGATTCCTTACGTGATTGATGGCAACTACTTTTCTGAAAAGCTTTCTTTATTCCTGTCATGTAAAATTGGAAAGTGACCAGGCAATTCTTGGATCCTAATTGCTGTTATTCTGTTCATAACCGAGTTTTGAGTGGTCGAAATGTTCAATAAGGTACAATGGCATTTGCTGCTTGGTGTTTATAGAGCTACACTCAATGGATGGGATAAATAGAAACGGAACAAACCTGAAACCTTGCCCACTCTTAATTGTTAGGGGGAAAGTCATTTTGATGGTGGTTGAAATTGAATACGAATATCATATGTCCGGGCAGTCGATAAAAATACTTTTAACATGTACGAACTGATGAAATGAAAACAAAAAATGGATGCGACCATTTCTTGAGTTGAGGGGACCAGTGCTCCAGTGCCCTTTTAGAAAAAACTTCTTTTCCTTCCACTAGCTTGCTTTCCCCTTCTTTTCATAATCATTAATCCGCGTGAGGCAGGACGGCCATGTCTCGACTCTCGAGTCTTGAGCGGAATTCAACAACTCTCATCAGTCATCACCTTATCGTCATTTTCAGATTTTTAGCTGTATAGCTTTTCATATCTTCCCTTTACACTGCATTGTTGGGCCAGAATATGGGCTTGCTTGTCTCTATCTAATGGTTGAAACTTGAAACTTTGACCATCGGTTATTTTTTAATAATAAGAATTAAAATTATATTTTTTATTCAATATCTGTCTTAATTCTTGAAGTGCTCAGAGTATAATTCAATATGTCTTCAACCCTCTACTTTATAAGTTCATAATAATATAAAGACTATAAAATATTAGTTTAGATTAGTACTTACGTAAATAATTTAAAAAAAAACAAGTTATCCATGATTAAAATTTTTAATCATTTACTATAGCATATTTTATTACTTATTTATGAGACTTACCGTCAAATATAGACCTCAAAACGTAAATGGGGCAAAAATCTGGCCTCATCTTCAGCTAAAACTCTCACCCTTTCTCGTTAATTCATCTCTCTCTCTCTACATGTTTCATTCTGCCAAAAGTATCACTTTCTTCCTCCTTGTCATCTCTTCACACTGTATATGTAATAACCAACCTTTGCAATGGAGTTTTACGCCTTACACATCAACATGACAAGCTATACATGCTAAGTAGTCCACTTGCAACGCAACAAATTTCAAGGCTTAAACAAGCAATGCAAGCTTTTATTCAAGTTCAAATCACAAGTCAAGTATACGAGGAGGTTGAAACATCCATGGTGGAACACCAAAGCACGCCCAAGCTTGTGACTTTATTAGAGGAGGCGTTGGAAGAAGCTTGTACTTAGCCGTTTTGGGAAACAAGCTCAAGTCCTGTTTTGGGCGCATTTTTTTTGATAATTTAGGATTGATATTTATTATCTCTTATTTTAGGCCCAAGGGCTTGTTTATAGGTTGTTCTTTTAGTTAGTAGCATGTGCTTTATTTGTTTGGGTTATTTTGAGACTTATTTGTTTTAATGTGCTTAACTCATTCCTAAAAAGACTTGAATCAGATTATATTAAATTGGTTGGATACTCCTAGATTTTTTAGGATTAGCCTAGTTTTCATTAAATGAGCTTGCAAACTCATTCCTATTAGGGTTAGGACTTGGTCACGGGTATTTATACCTTATTATATCCTTGTAACCTAGATTTGGATGATTAATAAAATTTCGGAAATTGAATTCTTCAAGTGAGGCGTGAATGTCTTCATGGTTACTTCAAGAAATTGATTTACATCAATTAGTACTTGTAACGTAAATTGATTTCTGATTTCTTTGAATTGGGACTCAAACTTATGATTTGGGATTTAATCTAGCTATGTTTTAGAATAGAAAGCTTAGGGTTTTGATTCAATATGATTAGGGGGTTTCAAAAACCTTATTTTCTTGGAGTTTTTCATATCATCTTGGTATCAGAGCTTTAGCTTAATTCTATTGAACTCATACGTATCTTTATTGTGTTTTTCTTATTTGTTTCTTTACACAAAAAAGGTGAACAGTACCCGAAAGAAGGTGAATAGTTCCGAAAGAAGGGTGAACAGTAACCCAAAAAAGGTGAACAGTAGCAAAAAAAAGAGTGAACAATAGCAGAATCGTTAACAGTAGCGAAAAAACAATGAAAAGCACATTAAGTTGCCTATTTTAAACCTTGGGCAGATTTGAAATTTGTTCTTTGAGCTCTCGGGTTTTTTTTTGTTGAGTTTACAATATATCGAGTATCTTTCTTTGATTTTTAGTTTACTTTCTTGTTTGTACTTTTCTTTGTTTCCATCACATTGAATTGGACAATCTTGTATTCAAGTTGTTCAATTATAAACAAAAATCATTGCATACACATCTTTTCCATCCGTGTATTAGCATACTATTTTCTTTCTGTCTGTGCATTACTTTGCTTCTAAAATTGTTCTTATTTTGTTTCTTGTTAGGATTGACTTGTTCTTTCCAATTAATTTGTGTTGCTTGTTGTTTACTTAGTTTTGGTGAATTGGTTTATGAAAAGTAACTTTAAAGATATCTTATTTTGAGGGAAAACACATGAGGGAGTGATTGTGAGGTCCTTTCTAATGTTTTCTTGCAAGTTTACACCATGTCTAAGACAAATGATTAGAACGGTAATGGCGATGGGAAGTCTAACGAGGGAAATGGAAGTGACAATGAGCAACAAAATAAGACTTTCTTTACTTTAGCAGCTATGCAAAATCAGTTTCTAATGATAGAGGACATGATTAGAGATGTCAGTGACAAGTTTGAAAGACAAGATAGATTAATCAGAGCTTTGCAAGAGTTTTCAGTTAATAATGCACCAAGAGAAAGAGCTTCAACTGTTGGGCTCCGATTCTTTTTCATACTAAATAAGCATTTGTTCAGTTTATTTTTGAGTTTGCTTAATTTGTTTTGGTTAGGAGTTAATTAGAATGTCTATGGGTGGAGGAATTTATTTCTTAGATTGATGGAAGTAAAAAGGAGAAATTAAGATTAAGTTAGAGATTTTTATGGTGTTAGTTAAAATTAAAGGAACAAGATTTTATAAGGACAATTTGGGAAGATCACTTAAGTTGTTAAAGGTTAAGGCTTATAAGGAGGGGTATTTA
>JANZXP010000196.1:11790300-11828123 GCA_027576715.1 Erythroxylum flavicans | reverse complement strand
TAAGTTATAGGTTTAAATTTTAAAAATTGTATAAATTTATTTGTTTTTATATTAGGTTTTTTCCATCTGGACCCTGTCTAAGAAACATGACATCGAAATTTAAGGAGAAGATTGATCCTGAGGGCTATGTATGGAAGAATATCTCTCAGGCGACAAAGGAATTTTCCTTTCACGAGTTTTAGGTATGACAAAATTTATTCTTTCCTTTTTTAATTAACATTTTTATACATTAACTTGATAAATATTATTACATCAAAAGTATTTATCGAATATTTTTCCTTTTATTACAGAAAGAATTTTTTGGGATTCTCAATTTGACGGGATTATCTATAAAGTATGGGAGTCTAGAGCGTGTACACGTTATCGCGACTTTGTTGGTGCAATACGCAGGGCGACTGTATGATCGCCTTACATTTCTGAAGAAATATGGAGTCATTGGCCGCAGTATTGGACATCACTTAAGGCAATGTCTGTTTCACAGAGTAATTCAGCCAACAGATGTGGAGGAACCGAGGGATAAAGTCTTTCCGTACATATGGGAGGATCTATTACCCATCAAGAGCATGCATAACAACTTATAAGTATCTAAAATTTACAGTTATATTCTCATCTCTTTTTTTACTATATTTTAATTAAATTTACTGTGTTAAAATTTGGAACCAAAATATATGTTTCTGGTGCCATATATGGTTGTGTTTTTTAGTTTTGTTCTTTGTTCAATAGGGGGTAGATTTCATAAAAATAAAGGAAACTCTGCTGAAATTTTTATAAATTCTTATTCACTTGTATTTCTATTGAATTTTATGTGTGAATTTTGGAATAAAAATATATGTTTCTTGTTAAGAATGATAATGTTATACTGGTGGCATATATGGTTGTGGTTTTAGTTCTGTTCTTTGTTCAATAGGGGGTAGATTTCATAAAAATAGAGGAAACTCTGCCGAAATTTTTTTAAAATCTATTTCACTTATAATTAACATTTTATTCTTATGCAGGAAAAGTCTATGGGCATGAGGCCTACACCCCGTAGGCTATTTCTGCACATTGACATTAAGAAGCATGATGGTGTGACATTTGTCAATAATCAATGTAGAGAACTCAATGTATGCAAAATTTATCATTTAATATTAGTAATGCTTAATAATTATCACTTACTAATTATAACCATTGCTTTCTGATAGGACTAAATACAACAAAACATTGAACGACGGTCTCAACAATCTGAAGATGTTGATGACACTGAAACTTATCTTGAAACAGTGGCTGGTAAGGACCATCGTGGGAGGATATTCGGCTTAGGTTCATTTGCGAACACTTGTTAATCGCAATCCTCCACGTCCAGTACAGCAGCATCTGCTAGGTGTTCCACCACCATTCAAGTGGAAGCACTTGAGAGCACAGTGCAGACATTGTCGACTCAATTGCAATAGATGTTGGAACAGTTGCAACAGTTGATGGCACAGCAGCAACAGTCGATGCAGTTCATCTCTCAGCTTCATCAAGAGGTGGATGAGTTGAAGCGTAGGGGCTAACTAGAGCATCCGCCATCTCCAGATCAATAATGTATTTTTGGTCATTTAGTTTGTATTACAAATACTCATTACTTACAATGTAACATTTTTATTATCAATTAAGATATTTTAACTTTTAATCATTAATCAAAATTTCTATTTTAGCAAATTAAATGTATACTATAAATTATAATTATTAAAATTACGCATTAGCCATAATTTAAATATAATGATAATATATATTATATATTTTAAAAAAATTAAGTAACGCATTTACTGATGGAAAGAAATTTCTGTCGGTACATACATGACCAATTACCGATAGTCCACGAGTTCTTCCGTCGGTAACTTTAGAAGGAATTATTGACGAAAATTCATTTCCGTCAATAAAGCTTTTAGCAAATATACTGACGGTAAGTTTGTTACCATCGGTAAATATGCTGACGGAACAAAACAATCGTCGCTAAATGGTACCGATGATCAAGCACAGATTAAATCGTCAATATATTTACCGACGGTAAGATAATATTTTGACGGTAACAATTTTACGATCAGTAAAGTTACCGACAGAATCTGCTTTGACCGTCGGTAAGTATTAGCTACGGCCAATTCTATAACGCTTTCGTCTGTCGGTAATATGTATTACCAATGGATGTTTGCATTTTCAGTCGATATTTTCCGTCGCAAAATGGCATTTTCTTTCTAGTGTTAGTTTGTTAAAAATATTGAAAAATAAAAATTTGTTAAATTTGTCATCAAATTTTAATATATTTTAATTAATTATATTTAATTATTAAAAAAGAGAAAATATAATTAATTAATTATATTGTAATTAATTGATTAATTATATATTAGTTAATTATATTGTAATTAATTAATTATATTGAATTAATTAATTATATTTTAATTAAGTATATTTTGATTAATTATATTGAATTATTTAATTGTATTTCAATTATTTTTAATTAAAAAAGAAAGAACTATGTCTTAGATGTGACAAGGAGTGTCACGCCTGTGACACTTAGTGACACTTGCTTCAGACTAGGAATGAATCTCATTCCTCTAATATATGGGGGCGTATGGACAATTTCTTGAAACTCATATATCTCCTAAAATCATAATATAAAACCAACCACCTGTGTGCATTCCATATCTATTGATTGATTCCTAAACTCATGAACCAAGCACCCTCTGATATATGTCAACTAAAAGTTCAAGGTGGTCTAGGAATAATCTCACTCAAAACCAGAAGTATTATATTGTTATAAAAAAGAGTATAGAGTTTATGGAAGGACAAAGATGCATTATGAATCAAATGGGTTCATGCATAATATATTGAAGGGTAGAATGTACAGAGTTACAAAATACAATCAACAACCTCTTCCATAATGAAGTTTCTTGATGATATCAGGGAGAATCTGAGAACACAATATCATATGATGATAGGGGATGGCGTCAGCCTATTCCTTTGGGCTAACAATTGGTCACCTTATAGCCCATGTGAAAGCATAAATCTTCTTTTACCTTTCAAACAATACTGCCTAATGAAAGCCATTGTAGCACAACTAGTAATGAATTAAAGCTTAATTGGTCACTTAATCCTAGCCTCTAACTTCTCCTCATTCACTTATAAGTTTACTCTATGGCTTGAACATTAAGACAAAATCATTTGGAAGGCCTTAAACACTAGCATCTTTACCAACAGATCTTATGAACTCCTCTTCAATTCACTAGCTCCTAAAGTACCCTAGTACAAATTAGTTTGGAGTAAGATCATCCTTCCTTAAGTTGCTCATACCCTATGGCTTGCCATAAGAGGTAGACTACCTTTATTGGATAGGATTGCAAAATATGTAATCATCCCCAATTGGAGCATATTATGTAAAGCATCGTTTGAAACACTGGATCACCTGATATTCTAATGCAACTTCCCCAAAACCTTAGGGAAGGAACTATCATATTGATGCAAGTTAGCTAATCCACCTAAGCTATGGTCTGCGATAGGGGACTGGAGCATCAAAATCAAACATAACAACCTAGGGGATGTTTGGATATATTGAATTTCTCTATCCTATCTCATTATGTCCATATGTGATGAAAGAAACATGAAAACCTTCTCCAATCAATACATAAAAAAGAGGTGTGAACAACAAAATTCATTGAGCAAGTCATATGTCGTTTATACACCTTCAAGGACAAGCACACATGTAGTCAATCCCGCCTTACAAGCTGGAGCAACACCTAAGCAATTTCTTTCTCAATGCTTTTGCTTGAGTTGATATATAAGTATTATAATGTATTGGCTTAAGATTGAGCAGCTATACAACATTCTGTATTTACCTTAATTGTTGTACTTATGGTGCCTTTTATAGCTTAATTCATTCAAAATTTTCAAAAAGAAAAAGATAACATGTAATTCTAACTAAGCCAACTTACAAAAGAGAAGAATTATTATATTCATATGTCAATTGGCAACCTTAGGACTAATATGAAATAAGAGTACCATAGTTCATTCCACTATAGAGTAGTAAGGGATAATATATCCTCAAACCTTAGCTAGGATATAATTTACCACCACAAGTAAGCTGCATCTTTTCTACATTTGATAGACTATTAGATGTATTGTGATGTTTGTTGCGAGCTCTAACATAATGCATCTGCTTGAACAAATATCTTCAGAAAAAATCTCTTGTTTCTTTCATTTCAACTCCTATATACAATGTACCTTAAAGATATCTTCAGTACCACAATATAATCAAGTTGTCAGATAATATAACTAACCTTTTTGAAATTTTAATTTTGGGATGAAGGAGGAGTGCTTATTAAACTTTTTTTTTGAAAGGATTGTCTTGTTATGCAAGAGAAAGAAATTACAATTTTCATACTTTTGAATTACATAAAATAATAATTTTTATATGCTAATATTTATAATTTATTCAATTAAACTTCATATTAAAATTATAAATTGAAATAAATTCACATATACTTTAAAATAAGATTTTTCATTATTTTAAAATATTATAATCTTAATATTATAATTTGGAGTTAAGATCATATAATTGGAATTTTTCCATTAGTTGTTATTTTCTAATCTTACTAAAAATATTTTTAAAAACATAAACTTTACTTCTATTATAATTAGAAATCTTTTAAAAAACAAAACTACACCATATTCCATGTAATTAGCATATGTCTTAATAAAGTGTGACAGCACATGTCTCCACTTTTTCTCTTTCCACTTTTTTCTCTCTGCCTCTCTCTAAGGATTTCACTGCTCTACCCTCACTTGTCTTCTATTTTTGGAAATTTCCTGCCTATTCAGCCTCTGTTCATCGATCTTCCACCAAGCTCCTCCGCCTGGGGATTGGCCTGTAGAGCCTAGTTCATGGCAGTGACAAGAGAATCACCCCCACCCATGAACCTAACTAAGATCCCTATTTCATACCCCTAGAAACCAATAACAACATAGAAGAATTGGAGACCAACTGGTAAACTCTTTCAAACTGGAAGAGATGAGGAACTCATTGAGATTTTTACTGTTTATGTTCCACAAGCACAACAAATAGAGGCACCCTCAACCTTAAGAGAACATATTGATGCTGATCAACTGGAGAAATCATCCTTCCTGGCAGACCAAGATACACGAGAGACAATCAACCTTAAAAAGCAGCTTTTTAGTCATATCACCGCTGCCGATATAGAATTCATCTCTAATATTTCAACACACCAGGCCCCTGTTCTAAAACTGTAAGCATCAATCGACCTGGAGATTCATCAACTTGAGGAGCAAGTTTCTAACCCTCCTCTTACTCAAATTGCTTTCACCACTGATGAAATAGCAGACCAAGAGTTTAAGTCAATTACAAATGCTCAAGTAAATTAACCCAACCAGCATTCTAAACAACAAATCAACTATATTGAGCCTCCTACACTTTCTGTAATAGATTCATCCACAGGCCTCCACGAGATAACTAACATCCCAGCAACCCGAATGGACTTCGTACAGGATTCTAACACATAGTGAAAATGAGGTCTCCATTTCCAGCATTTGGACTTCCACTAACATTAATCGAAGAAGGTCAACCCCAAAAGAAAACAAAAACCTAAAAGGGGAATGATCCCCCTGATGTTGCTCGTCTAGAATGTATGTGGATTAAATAAACTTCACAAAAAAGCAATGATTAGGGATATGGTTTTGGAAAAAAACCCTATATAGTAAGGATTTTAGAAACTAAAATAAGAGCTTCCAATCTTCATGAGGCTTCCACTTTTTTGGGTGCAGAATGGGCTACGTATACAAATTTGCCCTCTCACTTCAATGGTAGAATTTTATGCTTTTACCATACCAAGCAAGTTTTAGTCTTTGTGAATGAAGAGAGTGAGCAACATCTACAAATATCTTGTCTCCATTTTGATTCTGATATAAGGTTTGTTGTTTCCCTCATCTACGCTTCTAATTTTCAATTTCAAAGAGCTACTCTATGTTCCAAATTGTAGCTACTTGAAGCCACTATCACAGAGCCTTAGATCATCATAAGTGATTTCAATTATGTCAAAAATAGACTGGAATTAGAGGGAGGCTGAGGAATGTTATCTACCACTAGAAGAGAACTTGAAACTTTTTCACAAAATGTACAACTTACTGACTTACGGTTTAACATGCATTTTCTTACCTAGTCCAATAAGCAACAGGGCCAATATCTCATCCGAAGAAAGTTTGATCAAGCTTTGGTAAACTCTACTTAGTTACTACCTTCCCTCAGTCATATGCCCACTTTGGGGATAATTTCCTATCCGACTACTCCTATATACACATTCAACAAATATTCAACTCTGAATTCAGAGGTACTCCATTTAGGTTCTTTAATGGACTTACTAAACAACTAGAGTTCTTGGATATTATGTGGGAATGCTGGCAACAACATATTACAGGATTTAAATCCTTCTAATTGATGCAGAAGTTGAAGCTGGTGAAGATTGCTCTCAAAACTACTACTTGACATATATTTGTCAGATCAAGGAATGTAAAGCTCGACTCTTTGAAGCTTAAGTTAATTGTTATCAACATCATCACGAATCCCAAATGAGAGATACTAAACTTCAATGAGTACATAAGTATCAGCAGGCTCTATCTTTGCATCAATCCATCCTCAACTAGAAATCTAGAATTGCATGGCAAAAAGATAAGGGCCAAAACACGAAAACTTTCCATTCCTCCATTCTAGCAAGTCAAAACACAAGCAGAATAGTTGAACTCCAAGATGTGACTGAAAATTTCCACTCCTCTCAACCTTAACTTCTATCCATCACCAAAGGATTCTTTGAACATCTATTGGGAACAACAAACCTGTCTACACAACATATTGACATGTAGAGATATTTTGAATGTTCTCTGAATCAGTCTACCAAGGAGTCCTTAATAGCCTCTTTCTCTGACAATGAAATAAAACAAGTTCTTTTCAACATGATCGAAAGCTCCTGGTCCCGACGGTTTCACTGCTTGCTTTTTCCAAAAGACATGGGACATTACTAGAATCTTATTTATTCAAGTTGTCTATGAAACCTTGACTTCCTCTAAGATGCTCAAGGCCATTAATCATGCTTTTATATATCTGATTCTTAAGAAGATGAACCCCACCTCATTGCTTGATTATAGACCCATTTGTTATTGTACCATCATTTACAAAGTCATTGCCAAGTTATTAGAAGTTGGCGTTACTTGAGATTATAAAATAACTCAAGCAACTTTCTTTGAAGATTGTTCCATTGGAGACAATATACTCCTCACGAAAGAGCTAATGAAAGATTTTCAATCAGCCAAAAAGCTTTGGAGTTGTATCTTTTACAAAGCCTTTGACACAGTCAATTGGGAATTTGTTCTAACTTGCCTAGACGCACTAGATTCCCTGTTGTATTCAAGTAATGGATCATAATATGCCTTCAAATCTCATCTATGAGCATTTTAGTGAATGACATTCCCACCAAGTCCCTAATATATGCACGAGGAATCCGACAGGGAGATCTTCTCTCCCCATATATCTTCATACTAGTCATGGAGGGCCTATCTCGCATGCTTAAGAAGATAATACAAGCTAATGACAGATTTGCTTATCACCATAAATGTCGATCTCTACACCTTACTCACTTAATGTTTGCGGATGATCTTCTGTTATTGTGAGGAGCAAATGCGATCTCTGTTAATATTCTTCATGATACTTTGCAACGTTTCTCCAGTTGGTCCATTTTGCAAATCAATACTCATACGAGTAGCTTCTATTGATCTTTAGATATCCATATCCCCTCGACTTTTGCTACCATATTAGGAATGGAGCTACACTCTACTCCATTCAAATACCTTGGTGTTCTTATATCTCATGCTAAACTCACTTACAAGGATTGCATTCCCCTTATAGAGAAATACAAAGCTAAAATTGTGGCTCACAAAATCGTTTCCTATTTATGGCAGCTCGATTCACCCTTATCATTTTGATATTGAGAAACTTACATATTCATTGGATTAATCATCTTGTTCTTCCAAAAAGAGTGATTAAGGAGATAGATAGAACAATCAAAATGTTCCTTTGGTCAGGTTCCACAAAAAATGCAAAGAAAGCAAAAGTGAAATGGGAGGAGGTCACTATCCTCAAAAGCCAAAGGGGCCTAGGCATCTTATCTACTACTCTCATACAAAAGGTACTTCTATGTAAGAAAATTTGGACGATTCATGTTGATAAAAATGCCCTTTGGATTCAGTTGATACGTGAAAACTATGTCCACACTTCAAACTTCTGGCAATTGTAATCACTTATGGGCTGTTCATGGATATTCACTAAAATGCCTACCCTTCAATATACCATAAATTGGGCAAAGGGGACACCATCTGGTTATGGTATGACAATTGGACTGACTTCAGTCCTTTAATCCACAAAAATGAGCTTGCTCACCTCCATTGACGCATTCCTCCAAATACCAAAGTTTCCTCTCTTATTTCAGCAGGTAGATGGTCTGGAAACTTTTGAGGCTTTAGTCAAGTGTCAATACCTTCCACTAATCAGAAATAGCTTAGAAGAAGACAAAATAATGTAGAAACTAAGCCCCACAGACATATTCACCAGTAAATCTTGTTATAAGATCTTGCATACAAAACATCAGCAAGTATCTTGGTACGAGCTTCTCTGGAAGTACTCCCTCAGCCCAAGAGCTTCGATGATTACTTAGCTAGTTATAAAAAATCGTTAAAGTACTAAAGATCGTTGGTATGCCAATTTTGGTCCAATCTGCGAGCATTTCAAACTATCAACTGAAGACCATAATCATCTCTTCTTCACTTGTAATTACTTCAAAGCTGTATGGAGTCAAATGTTGCACAAATTCAACCTCTATCCCTCTTCTTATAATTGGAAAGACACTTTGACCATGTTTACCTGTGGTTCTCAACTTTAAGAAATATGACATACTTTAATCAACAACACTTATTACCATAACCTACTATATCTGGATGGAAAGAAATCATAGACTTTATACTCAAGTGGCAACAAACAAATATCTGGCTTCTAACATTGTCAATGACATATTTAATCTCCTTATAATAAATGAAGTACATCAGGACTTGTCAATTGCTATGTGAGATAGATGGAACTTATAACTACATTCTCTTGGACTGTACGCCAATTTCTATTTTTGCTTTTTTAATGTAATATTTTGGTAATAGCCTCAGGGTACTCTTCATTGTAATGTTGTAAATACTTCTCACTGTTGTTAATGACAAATTTTTCAATTTCCAAAACAAAAAGGTGTGATAGAAAAAAGATGACGTGGATATCTAAAGGAAATGAGCCGATGCACAACATTTCTGATTAAATAAAAGCCTCGTAAGTGTTCGATTAACATGTGGTACTCGCACAGAGGATTTTTATTTAAGGATTGATATTAGAAAATACAAGAATTAATTTAATATATTTTTTAAAATTCTAGACAGTAATATGAAAAAGAGTTACATCGTAACGGGGGCATTTTATTTCAATCGATTGAAACTGTACGAGTAGGGAAGGGAAGAGGTCAAATGCTAATTAAATTAATCCGTCATGACTGATCACTCGTGAGGACATTATGTATGGGACGGTGGAACCAGAACATGGACATGGTCCGACCCTGGGACTGTAGCTGTAGGAGCTCCACAGTCCATCCATTTCATGTATTATTCTATTTCATTTGAAAGAGAGGGCTTACGTTTCATCAATTTACCCAATTTGCCCACCCCTTAAAGCGTACGGGAAGATGCTGTGCTCAGTTCACATCGCGTTCATTCGACTCAAAGTCAACAATTAGTAAATAGTTAAAAGTACTTTACCAATCCAAAAGATGCCACGTAATCCTTGATTATTGGTTAGATTCCTTTCCCCGTCATCATCACCCTCATTTTTGCCCTTGACTTGATTTCGATCATCAGAATTTGCAGAGCTTGAGAAAATTGCAATATGGGAAACGCTTTACGTTTCTTGTACGCACACTGCTGCAAACCAACCGTCTCCGGCGAGTCCGATGCACTCGGGCCTCATGGTGTCTCCACAACCACCGTTGGTGTTT
This sequence comes from Erythroxylum flavicans, assembly GCA_027576715.1. Classification (NCBI taxonomy): domain Eukaryota; kingdom Viridiplantae; phylum Streptophyta; class Magnoliopsida; order Malpighiales; family Erythroxylaceae; genus Erythroxylum; species Erythroxylum flavicans. Next base: position 11,818,026 of record JANZXP010000196.1, on the reverse strand, counting down.
CCGCCCTAGCCCATGATCTATTCAACTTCGAAATCACCTCCCAGGTACTCTCTCGTAAATTTTGCTGCTTGTGTTATGTTGGGACTTGTTATATATTACAATCTGCTTCTAATTTGCCCTCTCTGTTCCATTTCATAAGGTCCCAGAAGGACTCAGTAACCACGTGGTCTCATCCAAGAAAGCTCAAGCTAATTGGTAATTGTGTAAACATGTTTAATTCATTTGCCATTTCACTGCCAAGTCATGATAATGATTAGTTGCTAAGTACGTTGAATCATTTTGAAATGTTGTATTAAGGTATAGAAAACTGTCAGAGGCGTGGAGAGAAGCCAAACCTCCTCCCAAAACGCCCGAAGAAGCCTCCAGGTTAATCATCCAGATCTTAAAGAAACACCAAAAAGCAGATGTTGCGGTAGGCAGTTGAACACATTTATTACAGCTTACAATCTGCTGATTAACATAGCGCCTACTCAAATGTTGATAAAAATGTGATCTATGTAATGGTTTCAGGGTTTATTGGCTTTTTATGGTCTGCCACTTCCTCACACCCTTCTTGAACTCTCCGCCGGTGTGCCCACATCACTACCTCAAGGTGTGAAGTTCGAATTGCAGACACTTCCGGTAATAACAACATCTATGTCTGCATAATCTTAAAGAAGGGTTTGATTTGGGAATAGCTATTGTTTAAATGATCAAACCAGGTGGATGCAAGAGCTATACCTGATGGAGACACCATCACTGTCTACGTTAGCACATCAGATCCAAGAGAATCGTCCTGTTTGCCACTTGAAGTCCAAATGGCAGCTGTTCAAAGATCAGAAGCACGAGCCGAGAGAAACTATGAAAAGGCTGATGCACTTCACAAGCAAATTATCGACTCTGGATATCGGTTGGTTGTCCTTATCTGTTTTTTTTCTTTTTCTTTTTCCAATGTTCAATGAATCGGAACTTATTTATTCTTCTGTAGGGTGATAAATGTCCAGAATCAGGAGGTTCTTGCAAGAAAGTACCGAATTAGATTAATGTAATGCCAATACTCTTTAGTGAATTAGGTGTGTGTTTTGCTTATTATTTCATAATCTAATGAGTTTGATGGGAAAGAACATTTATAGGGGAATAGATGCGCCGGAGAGTGAGATGCCATATGGGCAGGAGGCAAAGGAGGAGCTAGTTAAACTTATTCAGGGAAAGAGTTTGAGAATATTTGTTTATACGGAAGATCGTTATGGCCGTTCTGTGGGCGACATATATTGCAATGGCATGTTTGTACAGGTGATCCCTTCCAATCAAATTGGTTTCACTTGAGATTAAACAACAGTATGCACGCATTTTCTATAACAATTATTCACAACATTACTTTGCTATTATCCGTCTGCGTAAAATAAAATCATAGGAGGCGTTGCTGAAGAAAGGGTGCGCATGGCATTATACAGCCTATGACCAACGCGTGGAACTAGCATCGGTACGTGATATTTATTGCTATGGTTTTTGTTGCTTTTGTGAACTGTAAAGCTGAGGCTTAGTTTATGGTTGCGTTGAATCAGTGGGACAAGGAGGCACGACTAAAACGAATAGGCCTGTGGGCTGCATCAAACCCTGAGAAGCCATGGGATTGGAGAAGAGACAGGCGGGACGGCAGAGAGTAATATCCTATCTATGCTATAAGCTTAGTCAGCGGACTTCACTCGTACTCTATGAACAAAGGAAGAGAGCAACCAAAGTGATTTGGGGTACCCATTTGCCGAGTTATGGCTAATCTTAATTTAAAAGGAACTGTAATCTAACTGGCAAGGTTTACCCAAATATCTGGATAAACTTTCGTAAGTACATTATTCAAAGCCTTCAGAAGTCAGGACAACATAAGCATTTTAATTCAATGTTAATGTGCGTACGTTAGAAAAAATGAGTTATATTAATGTCTCTCTTTTTTTTTTTATTACGTGTAACTATTGCATCAAAAATTTTCTGACAAACTAAATTAAACGGGGAGAGGGAGATGCAGTCATTCAGGTAGAAATGGAGGCAAGGCCCGGCCCGATGCATATTCTGCCGAAGACAATAAATACAAGTCGGTATATATTGATCGCTCTAAACAGAAATGAAGCTCAACGAACTTGCTAATCATCCTGAATATGTGACTTCATTCAACTGAATTTTAGAGAAATGCATTATTCATCTGACACGGTAAACTCAAGGTTCTACCAAGTCCAATTATCTCTCTCAAATGACGTTCAATACTAGCCTGACAAGCGGCTCGCCTTAGATTTCACAGTTTCATATCACCAAACAGACGAGAGTCCAGTATGTGACATGCAAGCTAGTATTCACATTAAGCGAAGAATGAACCACAACTGGTGAACCTTGACAGAGTGATTCAATACAATTTTGTCATAGCTTCAGTCTTTCCTGAATATCTCTTCATCTTCTCATCACCACTACAATTTCTAACCATTTCTGAACTCAAAGATCATTCTTTACTACAAGAAAACATATATTCCTTGCAGCAGCATAAATATGGCTATATCCAATACTATCTTGCAATATCGGCTGTCAAGGAACATCAATCATCTTTAAGGAAATAGTCACATAGACCTGAATTTAAATACTCATAAATCCAAAATGATTTATCAATATAACTCCAAATTTGGTACCATGAGGTTTAAGTAATGATGCAACAAAAGTTATATGATTGATATTCTTGGTTCTTTGGGAGAGTATCTGAAATCTTTTCCTTTTTCAGAATAAAACTACATACAAAAGAAATGTTGTAGAAAGTGTCAAGTACGTAAAGCTAAAAAGTGGATTACCGTTGAGCTTTTAAACTAACAGTCAGACATCGAAGTCACAACTCACAACAGAGTTTCTAAACTGACATCCAAATGAATTTTCTCAAGAGACTTTGCATTTTCCGTGCCTCTCATGAGAATGCCGGATAGTAGAAGAGTAGTAGTGGAGTTTGAACCTACGTTATTCCTTCATTCTCATTTTTAACCAGGAGATATGCGGCTTACAAGATGAAAGATTCCTAGAAGGCAAATACACATGCAATATTGTTTGAATAGAAGGAATCAAATCCGTTTAGAACCTGTCATATTCTTAATCATCTGTTGGAGCTGGGCATGGCCGAACCATCCATAGTGGAGCAAATGTACAGGAAAGAAGCTTAGACAAGAGAATACATTCTCGAATTTGTTTTTTATTTCAGTCAAAATTATGGTCTAAAACTTCTTGAGATTTAGAAATATTACTACATCAGCCATGAATTATGTTGGTTAACCTAATGTAAGACATTTTACCTATAGATTCCCCAACAGGAAATCCCATCAAGAGTCAACAAGAAGGAGAACAGTGAGCAAAGCAACTAATAGCTAGAAAAATAACTCAAGTTCTCATATACAATTTCAATAGCAGCAATATCTGAAGTTATTTTGTGTCACCCTTTGCTTCTTCAGAATCCGAATCACTTGCAGCATAACCTAATGAAAACCAACAAACATAACTATAAACCAACAGAACCAGGGACAATGACCAACCAATATAGAGAGATTGTACCTGGTGGCTTGTCACCTACTTTCCACACCGAACACCGATTCTTTGAAGCCCTATTAATCCAAGCGCGACCCTTTAACACCAACAAATATCATTTGGGTGCTTGGTTAATTGGTATGGGAAGAAAAGAATGGGTAAGGAATGAAAAAAGATGCTTGGTAATATATAATGATTAGATGAACAGTATTTTTATATCCCCTTTGGGGCAATACTCCATACACCCCACCATTTCATTCCTCACTATATTCACGATAATTCTTATTACCATTTCCCCCCGATCACCCAGTATTACACAATTACAACCAACACATGAATACTTAGCAAGATGCACGTAAATTAACAAGTAAAAAAGAAACAACATATTCTGATTTCTAAAGTCTCAACTAGACCAACATAAAGATAAGCAGCATTGCATTAAGAAAATCTTCACCAAACCATCAGTTAGTCGCATATGTCAATGTATGCGCAATATCCTCAGCAACCAGTGGAATAAAAGAATCAATTGGGACCATAAAAGTAGAGCCCCTCTTGCATCATATGACAAAAAGAACTATACAAACTAGAGGCGTTAAAAAGAATGAATCTAACGATACCAATTACAAAATCTCTATACAGCCAATGAAACCCAGAAACAAGAGAACGACAAAACACATATGAGTTGATAAATTGAAACCTTTTGAGCATCTTTCGGGACGCCGTAACCACTGGCGTACATCTGGCCCACGAGGACTTGCATGGCAATATCACCAGCTTTGGCCTCTTTAAGCGTGTCATGAAACCACCGCTTCACGCAATCGGAGACAACCTGGGCTAAAGGCAAACTGCTTTTCCCATCAAGAGAGAGCGAATTATCCTCAATCTTTTTGAGTTTGGCTCGCTCCGAGTCAACTCGGACTTCTCGCGGCTTCATTGGTACAATGGGTGTAGTCTTGGACGGTTTTGGATTGTGAGAAGATACTATCCTCGCGAGTTCTTGGAGTTTGGCACCGGCAGTAACAGCTTTTCCCATATACTTATTTGTACAAAATGTAAAAGAAAAAGAAAAAGAACAACAAATTGAAATTTGGGACGTCGTCAATAGTTATGGAGAGAAGAAAGAGACAGAAGATCGAAGATTGAAGATTGAAAATGAATGTGCTTCAATGCAGGGGGGGCTTCTGGGTAGGTCAAAGCTTAGATCCGGTTGGGCTTATGTTATGTGTTAGTGTCGGAGGCCGAGAGGCCTATTATCGGTATGTCAATTTGCCCGCCACTTTTAACTCATAATTTCACTTTATTATAATCCATGGTTTCTATTTTAAAATTGTAATAATTAATTAGTTTAATAATGGTAGAAATTAAGATCAATGATTTAGTGAGTGCCTACAAGAAAATACAGACGAATTTACGAATTGTCAGTAGATTTCTTCTTTATGTTTTAGTAACACAAACACAATTACGGGCATCATGCTCTTTTTCTTCTTATTTGAACATTTATTAATTACTAATTTTAAAACTAAAGTAAAGAAGAATTAAATTTTGATCTAATGTGTAAGTAATAAAGTGCCTTAACAAAATAATCTATATTTTAGTGAGGAGAATGACGAGATATTAGTGACTTAGTTACTTATTGAGCTTGTGATAAAGGAATCTAATACAATTATTATAAATAGCTACTATGCTTTTAATTAAGTTCATTGAACTAAGAAATCCTCTTACTTGTTATAAGTTTCATGTTGTAAGAAAGGTGCAGAAAGATGTTATCAAAATCATTTGAAGCAACTTCTATTAAGAAGGATCGAAAAATTTAAGCTATTTGTTCAAAAAGATCAAAGAGCTTACTCAAAGCTTTCAGTAACTTACTTAATAGATAAATGAATAGTAAAACATGTAAATTTCTATACTATCTCAATTTATATAAGTTCATGATTAATCTTGAGCTAATTAATAAAGTTCGTGTTATGTTTAATACGTAGTATCAAAGTAGTTATATGATTGTGTGAAATTAAACAGACCCTAACAAATTTCTTTATAAGAAAGTTGAAGAAATGTATCTGTTTTGGCTTGAATAAAACGTCTATATTACATGAGTTGGTTTGTATTTGGTTATTGTAAAAAAAAGGACAAAAAATTATGTATTCTGACTATAGGTGCTTCATGATATATTAGATAAGATATTTAAGTTATCAATTTTATCTTGCATTTATGTTGGTAATATACGTGATCTATTTTGTAGTTGTCTTTTTTTAAACAACAACAATGTAACAATTGAAACCTTCACTAATTTCAATTTAAAGAAATGGAAGCTGAATATGGAGTTCGTCTTGGAGATTATTAACATCGATATGGCCATGGTAAGGGATAAGTCATCAGTTCCCACATTTATTAGTAAAAAGACTAATAAGGCAGCCTATACAGATTGGGAGTGGACAAATATGACGCTTTATTAGGTCAATAAACTTCCAAAAACTAACATACATAAAGATTTCCTTGATCATGAGACTCAAAGGTATAAAGTATCATCTAATATTGAGATTGATACTATTTTAAAAGAATTATATTCTATGAATGCACAAGGGTAGGAGGATTGAGAGAATACACTATTCAGATGAACTACCTCTAGTGTAAGCGAAAAGCCTTAAACATTGTTATTCTTCATACTTGTATTATGCACTATGCTTTAAGTACTCTTTCTTCAAAATAAGATATTCTTGTTACCACTTACAATTTTCAGGATGAAAATTGGGACATAATTTCCTTAATCATTGATTAAAGAATTCCATTCATATAGCCCTAATTGCTACTAAAGAAAAAGAAAAGGCTAAGCCCAAGAAATTTAGAGATAAAGCTTTTAAAAACCCTCTACTTAGAAAATTGGGTTAGAATAGTACTATAATGGGCTTTATCGATGCCATTACTATAAGGGCTTTATGGATGCCATTATGAGAATACATTGTTTTATGTGTAAAAAGAAGAAACAAAAAAAATAAGATTGCTTACAACAAAAAATATGGAAAGAGAAACAATAACTATCATGTAACTTATGGCTAGATAGTAGGACTACTAATCATGTTACCTTTATAATGTAAGGATTCATATCAAGGAAGTCAACTAAAGATGAGTCTAAACTGATGGTTTCTAATAGTGAAGAAATTGATGTTGTCTATATTAAAGTTGTTTGGTTGAATTTGGACACTAGTTTCAAACTTTTTTTATATGACATTTGTCTATGTACCATCTTTCAGTTGGAATTTGATCTCTTATCAGTTTTGGACCAAAAAAAACTATAATTTTGTAATTGAAAATTTATGTGTATTGTCTTTCAATAAAAAATATGTTGGTACAATTTTCTTTTTATATGGCTTCTATAGAATGTGTCTGACTACATATAAGATTTGTACTTCTTTATATATTGTTGAATATTACATGTAAATAGCCTATAATAACAAATAAATAATATATGTTATGACATAAAAAGTTGAGCCATATTTTTAGAGACAAAGTTGAGCGATTGATTATGACGATATTCTTTCAACTTTAGAGTATGATGATCTAGAAATATGTATTAATTATTGCAATGGTAAGTTCACTAAAATAAAAAAGGTTAACTCGTAATTCTAATTTACTAGAAATTATTCATATTAATATTTATGACCCCTATTCAATTACTATCTACAATTCTAAATAATTTTTTACTTTCATTAATGATTATTCTCATTATGGTTATGTGTTCTTATTTAAATAAAAGGCTAAAGTTTTTGATAAATTCAAGACCTTCAATATTAAGGTTGATAACTAATTGAGAAAATCATTCAAGATTGTTAAATATGATTTTAGAGGTGAGTTATGTTTAAGACTACCTAATATAATAAAATGAGATATTATTCCATATAATTCACGATAAAAAATGATTTGTTTGCCAAATAGTTAGAATTATGTGGAATAATATCTCATTTTCTATACTAGGTAGTCTTGAACATAATATTATGGTTGAAAGGTCAAATTGCTTCCTAAAGGGTATGATGAGGAGCATGCAGAGCATAACTAACCTTCTAGATTACCTTTTGGGTGAAGCCATCAAGATTGCTTTATGTATTCTTAAGAGAGTCCTAAACAAATCAATACCTAGTTATGATGGGATGCAATGAGGAATGAAATATGGTCTATAAAGCTCATAATCAGGCATGAAATTTTGTTGATTTACCTCATAACTATAAAACTGTTAGTTAAAAATGGGTTTATAAGACCAAATAGTCCCATGATAAAGTTAAGCAATTTAATATCAGATTTGTTAAAGTTTTCACTCAACTAGAATGAATATACTTTAATATCACCTTCTTTTAAAGGCGTATTTAGAGTGATTATAACAGTATTAGCTTATTCTAATACAAAGCTACTTTAGGTAGATGTTAAAACTGGTTTCTTGAATAGAGACCTTTATAAGGAGCTCTATATTGAGCAACCTAAAGGATTTCAAGATCATAATAAAAGTCATATAATTTGTAAATTGCAAAAATCTTTATATAAATTAAAACAAACTTCCCAAAAATAGTACCTAAAATTTAATAAAATCATCATCTCATTTAACTTTATAAAGACTAAAGTTGAAATAAGCTTGTACTATATGGTAAGGGAAAGCAATATTGTTTGTATACTTTTATATATAGATGACGTCTTGTTTTCATCAAATGTCTTAACCATTTTGCAAGAGGTTAAGTAACCGTTGGCCAAGTAGTTTGACTTAAAGGACTTTAGTGAAGCATCTTTCGTCCTTAGTATTCAAATTTAGTAGGACATATCTCAAAACTTATTAGGTCTCTTACAAAAAAAATACATTAAGCAAGTATTACAAATGTTTAATATGAAGAATTGTAAACCTTGTCTAACACTGATCTTTTATGTAGAGAGATTATTGCCATAGTATCCAAAAAATGAAGCTAAAAGAGAGGTTATAAAGAGTACCATTATTCTAGTGTCGTTTACTAACCTAATGTATACTTAAGTATGCGTTGGATTGGATATTGCATTTATTGTTAGACTAGCAGGTACATATTTATCTAACATAGGTATAAATTACTATAATTTAGTCAAACAAGCTTTAAGATATATTCAGGGCATAAAGGATTGTATGTTAACATTCAATAAAGTTGAAAGTTTAGACCTAATTGGTTACAAAAATTCATATTTTGTTATGTCCATAAGATAAGAAATTCACATCATGTTATATTTTCATGTTAGTAGATGGTGTCGTTTCATGGAAAAGTGTCAAGTAGACAATTATGATGAATGTAGAGTTTGACATATACTACAAGGTTACTTTACGAGTAGTATTGTTAAGAAACTTGATTTTTGAATTAGTTGTGGTCGATTCAATTGTTATACCTCTTTAATTATACTATGATGAGAGTTAACAAGGTTATTATACATAACTACTAGGGCTCCTGTTGGTTACTTAATTAAGTTCACAGAAAAAAAGAATTCTTTGATTCATTAAGAGTTTCCTACTTTAAAAAAGGTGTAAACTAACCTTACTGAGATTGTTTAAAGTAATTTCATTAAAGTCTATAGAAAGTTTCAACTGTTTGCTCAAAGGTTGAAGAACTTGCTCAAAGCTTTTAACAATTTGCTTATACAAAAATAAAATTTTATATTATTTTCTTTTTATAATTTCATGATTGAACTTACTTGATCAATAAAATTTGTGTTATGTTTAACGTCTTATTACACTAAGATTTTCTCAGATATTGTTTATCTCTGAAATTTTAATAAATATATTTAAAATCATTAAATTATTGAAACATTATGACATTAACTTTTGGTAAATTTTCTCCACTTTCTATTTATTTAATGATAAAAAGTACATTTATCATTAAATAAGTCAAACATAACTTTTAAGTCAAATAAGTCGAGCATCTTAAGAAGAATTAATATTCCTTATCTATTATATAACTTACGATTTCATTAAAAAAGATTGTGATTTCTCAGACACTCAACTTTCAATGTTTTGGGAAATTAAATACCCTCTTCTCCCTTTTAACTATTAAACATTAAATAGAATATTCACGATATTTATATATATAGCAGTTAAGAAATTCCTCATTAGAACAACCTCATACCAAACAATTTAACCAATTTGACGTAATAGCCAAATACCTCAACCAGATTTAAGACTAGAATCTAGTTGTAAAGTAGAGCAGTTCAAAACTTAAATTAAACAGATTTATGTTTAAGGTTATTTATCATAGTAAGAAATAGTGACAGCTTGTACAAATTTAATAACGATGATTCTTATTTTTGTTGAATGACAATGTCAAATAAAGCGTTGACAAAGTTGGCAAAAGTCTTAACCAGAAACGCCCCACAAGAGCGCAAAACACTCACTGACGTCCACTCCCAAATAACTCCGCACAGCGTCCGCCTCGGGAAAGAGATCTAAAGTTCCTTTGTGAAAGGAGCAGAAAACTATCTCTGTCACGCAAGATATCAGGACAAAACCTGTTAACTTTTCTGAGATTTCTTTGCACAAATCTCACAGTTTGGACACATCAACATTACAAACGCAACAGATTTTTAGCAGTCGTATTATTTTATACAAATGGAGGTTCCTAATTGGGCTTATGGGGTGCCTCCAGTTAGTGTAGTGGGGGATCGTTTATGTTTCCCATATGCTATGGAGTTGACTGTGAAAAAGAAGGTTAAAAAAACGACGGATGCACATTTTGATGTGACTGATTCTTGCGGAAATGTTGTTCTACAAGTTCATGGTGGCGTCTGGAAGTTTACCATGAAGAGAATCCTTCGCGATCCTGCTGGATTTCCTCTGCTCACTTTGCGTGGAAAGGTACAGCCTTATGTCATTTTCCATTGCGATCTAATTACCTGATATGATCACCAGCCTAGTGACAAGTTTGATCAATTTTTGGGAATTTGCAAGGCACTTACGTTGCGGCATAAATGGAAAGCTTATGAAGGTGATGGCTCAGAAAAGGAGAGTACGGTATTCTCCGTAAGACAATCTCATCCTGTTCAGTTCAAGAAAGTTTTAAACGTGTTCTTGGGAAGCAGCGTCAACAAAACGGCCCCTGACTTCCCAAGTTTCTGGATCTGTCACTTCCTTGTCTTTTAAAGTGTTTCAGGATCTTAGGCTTCTCGCAGAGGTACATATAAACCACATAAGGAATAAACTTTTATCTAACATTTTTCCACAACCACAAATCTCGTCTTTCTTTTATTCCATTCAGTGTCCATTAAATAAGATAAAGCAATAAACTATATGTACTCGAACTTTATCATGTTTACTTTAATAACAAAGTAAGAAGACTAAATTTTGAAATTAGATTAACTAGATAATCTCATATTATGTACATGATCCTTATATGAATATGCCGACAAATCTTTATTCAAAAGATTAATTATCATGAACTTAAACTAATATGTTCAATAGTGATTTTCTTCTCTTTAATATGATCTCTAGTAATTAAATATTTATATGAATATGCTTTTTTTGACTTCCACCTTTTTACATTCCATATGAGTTGTTATTAAAGATCTTCAATAGTCATACAATACCATCAATTACCCTCAAATCTTTGATAAAATTCCTTTACTATAGTGCATGTGTTGTAGCTTTATAGCAAACTATAATCTCTGCTTCTGTACTGAATAAGAAAACTATAGTCTACTTTATAAGGTTACACCTCTAACAAGAAGAAAAGTATATCAAGATGTATAAATTTTCAATGTCTTAGCATCCCATAAAATATGAATTTCAATGGCTTATCATTTTTAAGTTATCATAATGCATGTATGTGAGCCTATAGTTTTTAGTTCCTTACAGATACATTAAAACTTCCTTAACAATTGTTTAATGCTTAAGTCTTAAGTTGCTTTGATATATTCCTAACATTTTACTGTAAATGTAATATCAAGTCTAGTGCAAATCTATGCATTTATTAAGCTACCAAATGCAGATACATATAGCATATCCTTTATTGCTTCTTTTTCCAACATTCTTTAGAAACTAATCTAGACTGAATTTATCTCCTTTGAAAATATGTGTTCTAAATGATGAACATATGCTCATCCTAAACCTCCTCAAAACTTTTTTGATATAAGTTGTCTAAGACAATTATAATGTTTAATTAAATATGTCTTTATAAATCTCAATACTAATGATATAAAAGGCTTTATCCATATCTTTAATTTCAAATTTTTTATAGAGAAAATCTTTAGTCTCGGAGAAAACAATTCATTAGTTATTACAAGTAATATATTATCTATATATAATACTAAAAATAAATATTTGCTCCCATTAAACTTTATGGACATGTATTGATTAATAATATTTTCCTTAAAACTATAAGAGATTATGACATTTTTAAATTTCATATATCATTGAACTAAGGCTTGTTTTAGTTCATATATAGGCTTCTTTAGCTTAAAAACTAAATAATTTCCTTTACTGGAAACAAACCCAACCCCCTTAAAGCTAAGTTATTTATACTTCGTCTTCAAGATATCCATTTAGAAGGGCAATTTTAAAATCCATTTGATGCAATTCTAAATTAAAATGACCTGTTAAGGCTATATCCTTAATAAATCTTTCTTAAAAATTAGAAAGAATGTTTTATGAGAACCATTGCCTTCCTTTTGAGTAAAAACCTTAACTACAAGTTGAGCATTATATGTTTATATATTATTGGAAGAGTCCATTTTAGTTTTAAAAACCCATTTATAACAAATGATTTTTATAACTTTTAGTGATTGAATGAGATGTCAAACTTGATTACTAGCCATAGATCTTAACTCCTCTAGTATGAGTTCATAATAAAGGTTAAATTAACACCATTCATTGACTATGAAAATATGATCGATTCCTAACGAAGACTTGTATAAGTACACCATTCTAGCCATATCCTATTGTGTAAGAATATCATTATTTTGTTCTTTATGATGTGTTATAACTTGAATTGGTTGTTATTCTATACTTGGTTAAGTTCATTGAATACAATCAGTTTATCTAAATTTAGTGGTCTCTCATAAGAGCCTAATATTTTCTCTAATTCAATTGGATGAGTGTAGACACTTAATTGTGTTCATATATTTTCTTTTTTAATTTGTTTCTTTGTAAAAATTAAGAAAATATAAAAATTTAATGTACCGTATTTCTTTTTTCCCAATTTCTCTTAAATTTATGCTAAACTGTAATAGTGAAACATGTTTTCTCTTACTATATGCTAAACTACATAAAAAAAACCTTCATGAGATTAAAATTTGATATCCCCCTATGTCTCATAAACCCATCAATATCACAAGATACCTTAATGTGTCAAGAAATATAAAGTTAAGGTCAAATTGTATACACCCAATGACATGTAATATGGTTAAGATTAACACAAATCTTAAGGTTTTCACTTATATTATGACAGGAAATGACAATATGTATAACTAAAAGTAAAATAATGATCATCAATATATATAATCAATGCAGTCATAATACATGAAAATATAATTGTGTCCAAAGAAAATGTATAACAATATCTAATTAGCAGTGTCAAAGGATTTTAAAAGACCCATATTGTAGATATATCTTCCAAATAATGGCTAGGTGAAGTCCTTTAGTTAGAGGATCAATAACATATATTCAGTCAAAATATGCTTTACTATGATGTTACCCTTATATATATTTTTCTTTATAGTCAAATATTTGACCTTAAAATGCTTAGACCCTGTGATATTATTGTTATTATTACTGAATAACACTGCTAAAAGATTATCATAGTACAACTTGATAGGTTATAACTAAATTAGCCATAGATAACTCAAAAATCAAATTTCTTAACCAACCTACCTGAAGTAGCTCCAAAGTATGTAACAAACTTTGCATACATAGCCAAAGAGGTCACAAATGTCTACTTGACGCTTCTCTATGAAATGGAAACTACGAACATAAAAATATAATATGATGTGGAATTTATATCATCCGGATACATAGCAAAATTAGAATTTATATACCTAATTAAGTCTAGTTTGTGAAACTTCCTATACTAGAATAATAAACATTCTTTATGGTCTCTATTTCCATTTCATTATGCCAAAGACATGATGCATAAGATTTACAATTTTTTATATAAAACCTTTGTAACATAAGTTTAATGAATGCTTTATAAGAGATCTAACAAATTTTGAGATGTCTTAATAAATCTATATACCAAAGATGAAAGATGCAAAAAAACTTTTTTATTTTTTAGAAGTTTATATTATGAACGTCTGAGGAACACGCAACCTGCGAAACGTTCCACTCCTAAATGGATTATGTTTATTAGGATCCTTTATATTCAAATGCTTGGTCAATGGTTTCTTAACCTCTTAAAATATGGCCATGGAATTTGATGCAAGTAAAACATCATCTACATATAAAAGTAGGAAAGTAATCTTGCTCCTCATGACCTTATAGTACAAACATCTTTCTACTTTAATTTCTACAAATCCAAATGACTCTAGATGCATTTCAAATGATACAAGAGAGAAAGTGACATTAAAGTCTATCTCTTCTCTTTGAGTGAAACTTTTCTAATAACTAACTTGAGTTTAACCTACTCAACTTCACCTTAAGAGTTATTTTTAGTCTTATAAACCTATTTACACAACATGTTTTCACTTATCAAGTAAATTAGTAAGTTCCCATACCTGATTATATCTTATGGATTACATTTTATCCTTATTACATCCCACCTTAAATCTATGTAATGACTAAAATCAACATCTAAAATGGTAACTAGATCAATAATATATCTAATATCATAGTCATTTTTACCCAGATAGACTATGTAATTAGATGATATAATAGGCCTCCTTACCCTAATGGAATTTCTTAATTAAACTTATTTAACTTAATTCTATTCCACAAGAACCTCATTTTGTACTTGTATTGGTTCCTAATCTTTTACTAGAATAGCTTTATGTCTATAATCTATTAACCGTGATTGAATAAGTGAAGGATATGAAATAATACTAGTATTAACTTTATTATCATCTAAATGTAAGAAGGACCAACCTCATCACATGTATCATGTTCTAAAATCTTTTTTGTTTGTGAATCCATAATTACGGATCCTCCTTCTCTATAATAAAATTTTAAAACTTTTAGACTGGTCTAGATATCTACAAAATAACAATGACTAGAATGAGATGCAATTTATTTTTATTAAGATTATATAATCATACGTTAGTAGGACAACCCTAAATATAAAAATGAGTGAGACTTGGAACATATTTTAGGTACTGATTTGCTTAGAACTCCATTAAGAACATATAATATAGTTTTAATAAACTTACCTTAAAGGTAATTTGGACGGTTAATCTTTCTTTGCATGTTATCAATTATATTATTTTATTTAAGACAACTTAGTATAGTAAATTGAGCTACTATTTCACAAGTTGTTAAGTATTTGTTGTCTGAAACTGTATATTTTTTATAGTACTTATCTTCGTAATCTTTTAGCTGATTTTTCCAATTATTTCTTAACTTTTTTTTGAAAAATGTTAATGTATTAAGCCTTGAAAGGCAAACTAGTTATTCATACAAAATACAATGCTAAATGTCATTAAAGATTAGTGCCTATCCAGGATTACAAGTGGAGCTTTAAAGAAATAAAAAAAGGATTACAAAAGAAAAGGAGGTATTGCTTATCGTACAATCTATGCTTTTGAATGTTGATTTCAAGCCCTATATGTCGCATAAGTTGGTTGTTGAATTATTCTTTAGAGAGGCATCTGTCTTGAAATATCTTTATAGTTTCTTTCATCCAAAGTTTCTATAACCATTGATGAGAGAGATAACCAAAAACATTTGTAAGCAGTGATATTTATGCGTTTGCTATTTAAGTGCCAAAAATTGACATTATCTAGGGCTTTTAGTTCTCCAGCCATCAAACATCTTATGAAAAGCTCTTTCCAAATTCCTTTGATATAGTTACATTTGAAGAACAAATGTTCAACATTTTCCTCAACTTCTGGGCATAATGATCACCAATTGACTAGATGCATATAGTTAGCAATTTCGTTAATGATTTTAGTTTACCTTTCATTGCAATGCATAGTGTAAATGCAGCTTGAGGGTTAAAGTAATTATGAAAAATAGGTTTGGCCAAGGTGTGTTAGGCAAATGCTTGAAGAATAACTTTTTACAAGACTCACCATTCCCTATCAGAGAAATGAAGTCATCTTGAAATCTATTTCTCAATTTTAGGATAGCTTTCAAGGTAGAAGAGGAAAAATGTTTAATGTTCAAGTGCCTATATGCTTCTATTCTTATTGATGTAGGTATGGATCCATTTACACCATAATAATTATCTGTCATTCATGAGTCCCCAGAGTCTCTTTGTGAGTAAAATGTTGTTCATGTTTTTGATGGAGAAAATACCAAGTCCTCCATGATTCTTTAGAGTACACACCTCACTCCATTTTACCTTGTTTCTATGGATTCTATCACTGCTACCTAACTAGAGGAAGTTATTGAGTAAGTTGTCAATTGAATTGCTAATAGAATTTGGAAAAGCCAGATGAGCTGCCCAATAAGTGTTGATGGAATTAAATATTGAGTTTATGAGTTAAGCTTTTCATGCTATTGAAAGATGTTTGGTGCTTTAGGATGATATTCTAGACTTAATTCTACCAAATAGGTCCATGAAGTCTCTAGTTCTCACACTTTGAGTTGAAATAAGAATGCCCAAATACTTTATTGGAAGTTATCATGCAATTGATCTCAATTATCTCTAGTTTCAAATTATAAGAACTTCCAATGGCAGTACTTCTTGATAGATAAATGTTGCTTTTGGAGAAATTCACCTGCAATCTAGAATTTCTTTGAAATATTTTTAGAGCTTTCATTAGGGAAGAGAAGGAGGTAGAATCTTCTTTGGATAATGGAATTAGATCATTGTCAAAACAAAGATTAGTTAGTTTAAGCTTCCTGCACTTTGAATGATATTTGAGGCCCTTTGTTCTTTCAATAACTCTGAAGATAATCTTATGAAGCGTCTCTATGACCAACGTAAATATGTTGGGTGATAAAGGATCTCCTAGTCGAATTTGGAACTTTTAAAGAATTTGGTAGGCTGTTTGTTTGCTAGAATGCTATATGAGGAAATTTCAAGCACTTCTTAATCCATTGAATGGAAGAGAATAGGAATTCCATAACATGTAGGATATTGATAATGAAGTTCTAGTTGAAATTTTCATATGCCTTCCTAAAATCAATCTTGATGCAACAATTAAGGTACTTTTTTTTGGAGTAATTATTGAGGTGCTCCTGAAGAATGAGTATGTTATCTCCAATCACCCTTCTAGGTATGTAGGCCCCTTGGGTGGGGCGGATATCCTTGTCAAGTAATCCTTTGAGCCTTTTAGCTATAATCTTTGAGATAATTTTGTAAATGGAATTGCAACATGAAATGGTTTAGAAATCAAAAAAATGATTTAGCTCACCTTACTTTAGGACAAGGCTTATAAAGGTCTTTTTGATCTCTTTTAGAAGTGTGCCATTATTGAATCATTTCATAACTTCTTCTGAGATCATGTTTCCGATAAGGGACCGTGTTTTGTGGAAGAAATTTACATTAAACCCATTTGGTTCAGGGGCTTTGTGAGGGTGAAGTGCATCTACACTTTTCTTGATTTCTTGTAGAGTGACAGGCCTATATAATAATTTTGGGTCATGAGATATAATAGAATCCTTCATCACCTATTTGAGGAAGTGTATGGATGAATGTGCTTCTAAAGTTTTATTCATTAAGTCATTGAAGTAGTTGAAAGCTCCTTCCAATAGCTAATTCTAATAATTAAGCTATATATCATTATGCTTGAGAGAGGCAATTTTGTTTCTAGCTTTCCTCGAAACAATGGTCTTGTGAAAGATAGAGGTGTTCTTGTCTCCATTCTTCAACCAATCAACCCTGGATCTTTATTTTATTAAAGAATAATCATAGTGGAGAGTTTATCTGTAGCTTTTAAGGGCTTCCCTCTTTGAGTTGTAGAATATGAGATCTAAGATTAATGTAAACTGTAAGTTTTATGGTTTCTAAATCATTTTTTGCTGTGTCGATAAGATGATGTGTGTTACCAACATTGACTTTGTATAACAACTTTATATCATGCTT
This sequence comes from Erythroxylum flavicans, assembly GCA_027576715.1. NCBI lineage: Eukaryota > Viridiplantae > Streptophyta > Magnoliopsida > Malpighiales > Erythroxylaceae > Erythroxylum > Erythroxylum flavicans. The sequence continues at coordinate 11,800,339 of JANZXP010000196.1, read as the reverse complement.
AAATATTTGCATTTTTTGCGTAGACATATTGCGTGGTGCCTCTGATGTTGTATCTCAGTGCTTCCCAAACTCTCTCTTCAAAAATAGGTAGCTCCAATATGAAGTTACATCTAAATGGAAATTTGGAGTTTACTACAACAAGTTTGGTTTAAAATGGGAGTGTGATCAGATAAGATGTTGTTTGAGTATAGGGAAATACAATTGGGGAAGGCATTCATCCATAATTGATTAGCAACACTTCTATCTAGTTTTTTTCCTAATTAAGCGATCACCATCTTGTTTGTTGTTCCATATGAAAAAACATCCACACAAGGGTAAATCAGTGAGCTGAGCTTAATTAGCTATTCCAACCAACTTAACCTGGATGGTCTTAAGTGATTCAACCTAAGGGTAAATCAATAAGCTGAGCTTCTTCTAAAAATTTGCTAAGTTCTATGCAAGGGTTACTAATTGATCTTAGACCCTCTGCTTCATCTACTTTCAATATGAAGTTGAAATCACTTGAGACCATCCAGGGTAAGTTGGTTGAAATAGCTAATTCCTTTATTTGGTTCCACATAAAGTTCCTTTGGTATGCATTATTATGTATATATGAACGTTAAGCAAATTTGTTGATTCAACTACTTGATTTTGACCTAGAAATGCACCATTTCTTAACTTCAATAATAAAACATCTTAAACTTTTCAAGAACTTCAGACTTTTCTTTTATTAATAACACATAATTGTAATAAGAATAAACATAAATAAAATTCAAAGAATATATGAAATTACAAATAATAGGTGAATAAGGACTATAGATATTAGAATGAATGATCTATAAAAAAAATCAAAACTACGAGTTAACCTCTTTACTTTTTTATTTTAATTAACCTACCTCTATAACAATTAATACATATCTCTAAATCATTAAAAATAAGAGTTATGTTTTCCTTTATCAATCTTCCAACTCATTTTATAAACGTGGCCTATTCTTTTATGTCATAATATAAAGCCTTTATCCTTTATTGGAGGTCTTTTACTAATAACCTTTTCATTAATATATGAAGAAATATATACTTCATCAGTAGTTAAACACATTGTAGATAAACCATATGATAACAAAGTCGTATTAACATGTTTTATATTAAAAGGTAACTATACACTTGAGTGTTCGACTACAAACTTATAACCCTATTTATCCAAACTGATATAGAGATCAAGTTTTGTCTAAAGATGATCTATGGAACATGTTGTATAAATTAAATCTAAAACTAGTAATGTTTAAATAAACAACTCCTATTAAATATATACCAACCATCAATTTAAACTCATTTTTAGTTAGTTGTCTCCCTAATATGAATCCCTATATTATGGAAACAACATGATTAGAAGTTTCACTGTCTAACTATCTAGAACCTGATATGGTTATAGCAACACTAGATTCATAAATGATATAAGCCAAATAGTTACTTGATAGTTTATATTTCTCCCCTACAATCTTTACACTTCATACAATCTTATTTTTATGACCTTTTTTTATACAAAAGAAAAATAGCATACTCCTTATGATATCTATAAGATCCCTCATGATATTAATCTAACATTGTTCTTTAAGTGGAGGATTTCTAGGAACCTCAGATTTTTAACCTCAAAGTTTAGCTTTAGGATTTGGTTTGATAGCTATCAAGGTTATTTATGTGGTGTTCTTTAGTTTTTCTTCTTCAGCTACACAACTAGTAATCAAAGAATTAATTTCCTAATGGCTTGTTTGGTTGGATGTTAATTAATGGAACAGAAGGGAATGGAATGGAACGGAAGGGAACGGTTTATAATGGAATGGAATGTAATATAGTGATACGTTGTTTGGGAAGGATGGAAGGGTTCATAATGTCATCATCATCATCACTCAGTCCGAAATCCCACAATGAAGTGGGGTCTGGAGAGGTCCAATAGTACGCAGCCTTACCCCTACATAGTAGAGAAGCTGTTTTTGGTGGACCCACATGCATATGAGACAATAGACGAATGATGCATATTACAGAAAGAAAAACAAGGTGCAGGTCAAAAGATTAAAAAAAACTTTAAAAAGCTATGCAAATGTGCCAAAAAGATTTTAGGAGATAAATAGATAAATAAAATGTGCTAAAATAATTAGACACATAATAAATAAATAAATAAATAACTAGGATAAAGTAACAATACATAAGGACAATAGAATAATATTACTTACAGAAAAGCTACCAAAATTCATTTAAGAAGATGCAAGTTTAAAAGATAAAATTAGTAAGAAAAAAAGTAGGAAGAGAAATACCTGATATGCTGCAAAATTTTACTTATACCTAATATGTTGCAAAGCTTTTTGACTACTTTTTGAGGTGTGCGTGTCATCATTGAGCAGGGATCCTTTTAATTTGCTCTGTAGCATTCTAATTCTATTGGGTGTCTCCCAAAGAAACACCCAGTAATAGTTGTATCCTAATATTTAAAGGCAAATTTTCTACTTTAAGCTAAAAATCAAATAGTGTGTCAGGAAGAAAACAGACCCACGTATACCTTAGCTCAACCTATAGTGGCAACATCAAGGAGAAACTTTTGAGATCGTGAATAATGACATAAAATTATACGAAATAGTTGCTATAGATAATGTAATGTAATGTAATGAAATGTTGTTTGGATGATGGATGGGATGGAATGTAATGTATAATAAATGACTATTATACTCCTTATATTAAAGATTATTCCAGAAAGTTTATTATTTTATTATTAATTATATATAATTATTATTAATTATATAAAAATATTATTATTAATTATTTAATAAATTTTATTTTATTTTATTTTATTTTATTTTATTCTATATGATTTATATTTAAAAATAATTTATTTATATAGAAATATGTACAAACAATTAAAGAATAATTTTTTATATATTTTTATTTTCATTAATAAAATTTTTATTAAATTTATTATTTTTTATTAATTATATAAAAATATTTTTATTAATTATTTAATATATTTTATTTTATTTTATTCTATGTAATATATATATAAAAATAATTTATTTATATTTTTATTTATAAAGAAATATATATAAATAATTAAAGAATAATTTTTAAATATTTTCTATTTTTTATTAATAAAATTTTATTAAAATTTTATTTTATAATTAATTATATACAATTTATAATTAATTATATAAAAATTATTGAGGGTATATTAGGTAGTATACATTTTTTAGTTTACGTTCCATCCTAAACTCTCCGAATTGGAGGTTTCTTATTTTCACTGTTTAGGATGGAATGAAACGTAACATGAAACTCTCTCCTTCCATCTCATTCCATTCCATTCCATTATTAAACCTTTAACCAAACGATGGAAGCGTATTACGTTCCATCCCCTTCCATCCTCAACCCCTCAACCAAACATAACCTAAGGCTTGGGTTCTAACCATGGTGTCATTATCTTAAATACGATGGTCATAGCAGTGATTTGGCCCTTAATATCTAATAAATTCCTTAAAGAATGTCAGACAATCCTAGACATAGAAATTTAGAGATGAGTTTTAAAAGGTTTACAAATTTGTACTTGCTTTTTAGTGGGTCTTGATCTTAATTTTTTGTTTTTTAGGAAAAGTAAAATTTCATGAATTTAACTTCAAACTCAAATAAAGATTACAAAATGTCCATAAATTGTCTATTTATATTGATTTTTCAAAAAATAGACAACACTTATATATTGGTGTTTGATGAAAGATAATCTAAATAATAAATTTTTTAAAAGTTTGAAGATAATTTTACAAAAAAAATTAATGACTTGGGAGCACCAAGAAAAAAATTCAAAGACCAGAATAATTTTTTCATATATTAAATTATTTTAAACTTAATTATATTTAAGCATTTTAATTTGCTCTATAAAATATAGTTATTTAACATAATATTAATTTCTTTTTAATTCATGAGAATATTACAAGACATATTTTAGATGTACAAAAAGTTACGCTTGCTAAGATATTGATATTGCAAAGGGGTGAGCGACTGACCGACACCGAACACCGTGAGAGAGAGACACTAGCAAGGAGTGACTGCTGCAACTCTGGCACTATAAGCGAGCTTCTACCACGAGTAGCGACAGCGAGCGTCCACCAAGACCACTAAGCACCCACTAAAAGTTTCAACTACAAAGTCGAGAAGCAGTTCCAGGAGTGCGAAAGAGGCGTGAAGAGGAGCAAGGTGGTAGAGCGTTGAAGGGATGTTGCATTGTATAATTACAATTAATATATAGTAACATCCATTCTGGAACGGGGCCTCTTATTCGACAACTGAGCTTCCTTTTCAAGCAAGAGGGCCTCTCGAAAGCCTGAAATATAGAGAATGAGGGGACTCCCCCTCACTCTAGCTTGAATCTGGGGGAGTTCCCGGAACTTACCAAGATGCCAAATGGAAAAAAATAAAAACTGGAAATAACCCTGCTACAGTAATTTGCGAAGAAGGTATTAAAAATGATTCTAAATAGCCAGCTGGGGCTTGGAGGAGTAAATCACAAATTCAGTGTAACAAAGGTGTTGATGTCTTGCCAGAGGGTTTACTTACTAGAAATCATTATTAATTCTGATGAATACGATCTCATTCACGAAAATATGTGAAATTTAAAGAAATATATGAATAAGATTGTATAAAATAGAGTTAATACAGACTTGTAAATATGGAGAATTTGATCTCTTATTTACTTCTCTCATTGGATTTCTAAAACCTGGAATTAATGCTCAGCTTGATACTCAATATTAATTAGAATTGTCATTGTACCCTATCGTATTAGAACAAAATTTGATGCCCGTATTAATATGATATTTATCGATTAAAATAAATTAATTTATTTTAAAATTAATTTAATATGATTATTATTAGTAATAAAAATATAATTATATGTACATTGTTAAAAACTAAAAAACGAAAAGAAGCAGAACAAAATGAAACGAGATGAAATTTGCGGAAAATCACAATAGGCGTGTAAGCCCCTAACGTTCCTAAATCTCCTCGGCCCATCAATTTGATTCTCTATATATTAATTGAAACCCTAAAACCCTGACTCCCCTGTCTTCTCAATCACTTTCCAAGCTTTATCCCTCTACAACGGCAGATCTTTCTGCGTCGAAGACATGGCGACTAGTACGACTGGTGGGACTCAACCAGCTCGGTCTCTATCACAGAAAGAGTTGGATATTCAGATGATGTTGGCGGCTGAGGTTCACCTTGGCACCAAAAACTGTGACTTTCAGATGGAACGTTACGTGTTCAAGCGCCGAAATGACGGTATTTAAGCTCAGTCTACTTTTGGACTATGTTTTATGGGGATTGGATCATAAGGGATGCAATTTTATACGTTGAGTTTGTTTGAGCTTTGGTTTCTTTTGATTTGTTTGGTATCTGTTTTCGTTTAATGAGAATCAGAAAAATACTGGCGTTTTCGTGCTCAGCTTGCATAATGAACGTGTTGCAATGATCATTCCTTTTAAGGTTGATTGTTTTTTTAGACGTTGATACAGACTTGCAGTATGCTTTGAGTGGATGTGGAGGATTATCTGGTTGATCACTTTTCTGATACGAGCTTAATAGCATCGTACAATGTATAGTTTTCGGTGCGGCAATTTCTTGTTTACGGCATTCAATATGTTTTCCTGTGCCCCGTTTAGTAAATTATGAAGATGAAGTAGTGTTCAATGTGCTATCTCATTGCAACGTGTCCAATGGAGGTGGCTGTGGGTAACTGGATTTCTTTTCTTTTTATTTTTGGGGCCTGTCAGCTTGAATTTATGATCATAGTTCCATACTTGTGATGAGAAGTCCTGTAAATTTCCTGCTTTGTGGTTTCAATACGTGTTATCTGTTGTCAGGAATTTACATTATAAACCTTGGCAAAACCTGGGAAAAACTTCAACTGGCTGCCAGAGTTATTGTTGCTATTGAGAACCCTCAGGACATCATTGTCCAGTCTGCAAGGCCCTATGGTCAGAGGGCTGTCCTGAAGTTTGCTCAGTACACTGGTGCCCATGCAATTGCTGGAAGGCATACCCCAGGTACATTTACTAACCAGCTCCAGACATCATTCAGTGAGCCTCGTCTCTTGATTCTCACTGATCCAAGGACTGATCACCAAGTAAATCACTCTACATCAACAATATGATCTTATTCTTGTTCCACTCTTGGCTATTTCTTTCATGATTAAACATTACTGTATTATTTGTCAACATCTTATAGCCTATCAAGGAAGCTGCCCTTGGAAACATTCCTACCATTGCTTTTTGCGATACTGATTCTCCTATGGGGTATGTGGACATTGGTATCCCTGCTAACAACAAAGGAAAGCACAGCATTGGATGTTTGTTTTGGCTGTTGGCAAGGATGGTTCTGCAGATGAGGGGTACTATCCCACAAGGGCACAAGTGGGATGTCATGGTGAGCAGAACTAATAATTAAATTGTATATTTGCTCACATATACATGCTTATATTTTCCTCTCTGCTGATCTAATTTCCTTGTACAGGTTGATCTGTTCTTCTACAGGGAGCCAGAAGAAGCCAAGCAGCAGGAAGAGGAAGAAGCAGTACCAGCTGTTGATTATCCGTCTACAGATTTTGGCCTTCCTGCAACTGATTGGAGTACCACAATTCCTGATGGCCAGTGGGCTGCTGATGTGGCTCAAGCACCAATTCCTGCTGTTCCTGCAGCTAAATTGTATCCAGAGCAAGGTTAGCTTTTATGCAAATTCTAATAAGCTGCCTTAGTTGTCAGATTTGAAATCATTTTTACTTCAAGAATCATTTTAAATTTTGCACCCATGTCCGTCTACCATTTTATTTTTATCATTCCTGCAACTATATGTATGATCATTTCGGTTTTTTAATGGTATAGGATAGACACTTAACCATGACAATGCCTTTTATTTTGTTTGATCCAATCTTTGTGATATGAATGTAGGTGGGTTCGCTGGGGATTGGGATGTTGTTGCTCCACCACAACAGTTTGCTGATGCTACTGCCCCTGCACCTGGACCTGCTCCAACTGGGTGGGATGAATGAAGTAGATGAGGATCTCATGAGTTGTATGATTTTACTTTCATTCTTTCTTTCGATTAGTGAGTAGTTGTCAAGTGATTATTAGCTTCGGTTGTGAAATGGAAGCTTTTCGTTTTGATATTCATTTGGTCAAACTTTTATAAATTGGATATCCCAGATAGAGATAATGAGTTCACTTTTTTTTTTTTCAAATAAATCATGTTTCTTCTGTGGTTGTTCATTGTTCCAATGCAGTCCAACAGCTTTACTGAGTATAAATTGGATCATAACTTAATAATATCTCGCTGGCTACGGAATGTAGAGTGTAATCGAAGTTCCAATGCTTACCATCTTGAATGGTATTTTGAATTGTTGGTGGAATTGGGGAAAGCATGAATGTGGTAAAATCTTGATGGTTGCGAAAGTATCTTCTTAAGCTGTCATATTCTTTTCCCAGATAAGCCAAACAAGACCACTATCCATCTTTTTTGAAGGAAAGACCTAAAAAATATAACTTCTCATGGGCGCCTACCGAAGCAAGTACATCAAGTGCTGCTCGTAATCGAAAGGTGTTTGAACACGAACAGTTTGAAAGGAAGAAGCATTTTAATATTTGAAAATGTAGAAGAGCATATTATAGTAGGACCGGTGACATAGCTGGGTTCGTAAGACCGATTACGTAGCTGGCAAGTGGTGGTTGTCAGTGGTATCACTTGTTGCGTTAATCTGTTCTATTTGATTGAAATGTTTGAAGGATGTAATTACCTGATAAGCTTGACTAAAAAATTTCCAAGTAACTGCGTTTTCTCATCTCATGTTATTGAAGACTGTTGCTTGCAAAACTTCGATTTGTCTTTGCCCGTTTGAATTTTTTGTTCGATCTTCCTCTTCTTTTATTACCAATTGTCGAAGGGAATCCAAAAATATAGATATATTGTTCTCTACTCATTCTCAATCCAGTGTCTTTTAGACATCTAGATCGACAGGTAATAGATGTATGGGTAGTGGAGATTTGAAGAATTCGAGATTGTAATCAAAAAGTCTGCCCAACGAATCATCCATAGACATGCTACGTAGACATTCTCTCCCCTCTTCGTTTTTCTCTATTCACTTTTTATGTTTATCGTGTCTTTGCAATATGTTTGGAGAAAGTTAAATTTATCAATCTTTAGTTGTTACTTTTAGAGTAGTTAATCATAAAAGAAAAGGAAGTTACAACTCTTGTACCACCCCAACTATTGCATTGAATGAATTTATTTAGACTTAAATTTAGACACGGTTTGATGGGTCTTTAGTTTGTTATAATTGACTTAGTGGTCAAGAAGTAGAGTTCGAGATAAATACATGTTATTGGTTTATATCCTTTTGATGATATTGAGTTTGTGTTCGGACCTTTTTAGCTAGTTTGATAGGGATTCATTTGCATATATGCTTTGTTTTCTTTTTAAGAGCAATAGTGATTATAATTTAGTGTGGTTGATCTCCTTCACAACAAGAAGGTTTAAAAGCAAAATAGAAAGTAACTAGCAAGCATATTAAGTATAAATGTATTTTGATATTGACTATATTATTTGAGTATTTGCATAGTTGTCAAACATGATGTTATTTGAGGAAGATGTACAAATTGGTGCAGAGCCTTACTCTAGAGCAACTGAAGTGGGTCACCTAGGTAAAATCCAGTGAATTTAGAGAGATGGAGAGGAATCTTTATTACTAGTTGTGTCTTCGCTTTGATCCAAATGAGATTTCGTTGAAAATTAGGGAGGATCGTGGAAGAAATTTATGAGACATTATGATATGAATCGTGGGGGGTTTTAAACAAAATGAAATGAGTACGCACAAAAGTTGATAAAACTAAGATGTTAAAGCTTGAGGAGGAGTACGAAATTAATGATCACCAATGCTTTGTTTAGGCAACTCATTCCCAGATGCTAGTGGTTCCATTTCTGTCAATTGAGGAATGCAAGCAGCCAACTATGATTGCTGTCAATAGCTCTTCGATGGGCCTTAGTTATTAAGTTTGCGCTAAAAAAAGTTACGAGTGTGTAGATGAAAAATGTTTTCCATGGAACTTCTTTCTTTCTTTTTCAGTGTCTTGGATATATTTTTATGCTTAAATGCCAACTACTATATGGATGTCTAGTATTGAATATCATGGTCGATGTTGATAATTGTGAACAACTTAGTTGGATACATTTCATTCTGAATCATCTTTGTAAGCACGCTACCAAATGGGTAATTCATAATACCTAACTTTAAATTTTATTTTATTTGTAGACATTTTATCTGAATAAACTACACATGAACTATCCCTTTAAGGAGGGCAATATGGAAGGTTGAAGGTAATGTTATTTTTTAATAATTTATTGTAACATTTGAAAGTATTTTCTGACGAAGAAATTAAATGAATTAATTTTTTAACTAATTTTAGATGTACAGGGTTGACTACATGATGAACATCCAAATAAGCATTATGGTGTGTGGGAGACCGTAAAGAAAGTGAGGAAGATTTTGTGAGAGGAGAAAGAGGCAGTTAGGAACTTGTTTGACCATAATTTTTAATCTATGTGAATAGTAATTGATGGTTTAGTTAAATGTAAAAAAAAAAGGAACTTCCGATGCATCAGGGGACACCAATTATGGACTTAAAAAAAAAGAAGATGGCTTGAGACATGATGAGATGCCAATGAAAAAAAGGTAAAACTCCTTAGATCTTTAAGCTTCTTGGGTAATTTGCTTTGTAGAATTGCTGAGCGTTCCTTACTTAATATTAATGTATTTAACTCCTATTACTTCTTCTTGTTACATAGAAACTCCTTCAAGAATTTTGCATACTTTGACATCTACGAAAGAGCCTCAATAAAAGGTAATTTAACGCAAAGTTGCTTAAAAAGTTTAAAGAATTTATCAAACTGCTTATCCATGCGATCCTTCTTCAACTTAGCAGGGTATGGGATGGTGGGCTAGGATTTTTTAACTCTTGGAGGACACTTGATGTCTTTAGATTTC
>JANZXP010000196.1:11765058-11782009 GCA_027576715.1 Erythroxylum flavicans | reverse complement strand
CTCTCTTCTCTTCTTTTCTTATTAGTTTAAGACAAACTTTTGTCTTTCCAAGCTTACCCTTCCATATTTAATCTAATTCCTACTAACTCCTTATTTTATTTTAACATTTCCATTTAATACATGCAAATACATATACTAACTCCAAAAATTTCTAATCCAAGAATTCAAATTTTTGGTTCATGCTTGCTAATTTATTAAAATAAATTCTAAGAAAAATTCTGGGTCTAAAAATTATACACTTTCTAGTTTATCTCATGGTTTACCCATTTTCTAGTTTATCTCATGGTTTACCCATTAAGCCCAAAGTCATAACTCCTTGCATTTGGTATGTTTAAGGAAAAAGTATTTATCATCCATTTTCATTATCTTCTTGCACTTCTACAATACCATTATAACTTATTCATTATGAATTAGGGGAACCTCCCCATCTCCTTCTCTTTTTAAGTATCAATATTTTATTATGTTTATAGATAAATTCAGTTGCTTTATATGGATTTTTCTATTGGCACAAAAATCCTACACTCTTTGTCATTTCCAAACTTTCAAAACTATTACTGAATACCTTTTTCTATTATTATAAAAACTTTTTAATACAATAGAGCTTATGAACTCATCAAATGTGCCTTTGCTCACTACTTCACTTCCTTGCCCTTATACTTCTCAACAAAATAGCATTGTTAAACAGTCACACTCCTTCTTCATGCCTCTTTTCTTAAAAACTTATGGCTTAAAGCAGTCTCTACTGATGTATATATTATCAATCCCTTACCTACTCATGTTCTTTATTATAAATTCCCACATAAACTACTTTTTCAAATAAAACCTGACAAATCTTTTTTATGCTTTTAGTTGTGCTTGTTTTCCCTTCTTAGGCTTTACCCATTCTAATAAAATTTTACTGAAATCCATTCAATATGTCTTTCTTTACTATTCACCTTAATACAAAGGTTATCACTGCTTTGATCCTACCACTTCCAAAACTTACATCTCATGACATGTTCGAGTTCTTAAAAATATATTTTCCTGCACCAGTACTCATTTCACTACCTTTTCCTCTCGTTATACTTTACTATTATTTCATCACCTTTATCTTTTCATCCATTTTCTTCTTCCACTATCCCCGTTTTAGACTCAAAACCTTTACCTTAACAACCTCCCTCACCTCCAGTTGTACATCCGAAGATCACACGTACATGTGATCACACTTGTACTCCACATTTGTTTCCTGATTATATCACCTGCACCATTATTACACATAACCTTTATGTTCTTAATCCCACATCTTTCATTCATGCCAACAAATTTCTCCATTAGTGCCAACCAATACTTGATGAGTTCAATGCTTTTCATTACAATAATACCTAGAACCTTATTTCCCTTCCTCTGCACACCAACATTGTCGGTTATAAATGGTTTTTTTTCCATAAAAAGCATCCTAATTATTCTATTAAGTACTATAAAGTGCGTTTTAGTGCCAAAAGATATCATTAGACCCTAAGTATTAATTATATTGATATCTTTAGATTAGTAGTCAAACCCACTACCATTCATATTATTTTCACATGGGCCATTTCTAACAACTAGCCTATTCTCCAAATCAATGTAAATAATGCCTTCCTTCATGGTTATCTTTAAGAACCAGTTTACATGTCTCAACCTCCTAGCTTTATAGATCAACATCATCCTTATTATGTTTGTAATTTCCACAAATTCCTATATGGTCACAAATAAGCCCCTCAGGTTTAGTTTCATCACTTAAGTCAAAAGCTTCTTAACCTCAATTTATTTCCTCCAAATCTGATACTTCTCTCTTCATTTATAAAACCTTGTCTCACCCCACCTTTCTTTTAGTTTAAGTGAATGATATTTTAGTCTTTCTTCATTAGCTCACTTATTCATAATCACAACTCCTCTTTCTCCATAAATTAGGCCCCATCCATCATTTTCTTAGGATCAAAGTCAAGCCTCCTTACTCAATCACAGTATACTAAAGATTTTCTTCTCCGTATAGACTTTGACAAATCTAATCCTACACTCACACCTATCACTTCCACTCTTTTACTTTCTAGAAATCATAGCACTCAGCTCCTTGATCAAATTGAATATTGTAGCACTATTGGTGTTCTCTAATACCTTTGTTTTACTTGCCCTGACATCCAATTTGTTGTTATCAAAGTCTCAATTCTTATGGTGCCCTACTAACATCCAATAGACTACAGTCAACAGATTATATGTTATCTTCATTGTAAAACCCCTTGTGGAATTCATTTTACCATGTTAACCTCACTTTTCTTATAAGCCTACTGTAATGCTAGTTAGGCAGGTTGTCCTGATGGTCGTCGATCTACATCAGGATACTATTATTTCTTAGTCCTAATCTCATTTTTTAGAGTGCTACGAAATAACCTACAATTGCTAGGTTTAGCACAAAAGATAAATGAAAGAGTATTGCCCTCGTCTCTTTCACGTTATTTTGGATATCTTCACTTCTTGGAGATCAAGGATTGTCTCACCTTACACCTACCTTATAATGTGATAATCTTGGTGCTACTTTTCACATTTTGGACCTAGTATCTTATGCTCACACTAAGCACATTGAGATTGATATCCACTTTGTTTGAGATTTGGTTGCTTGTAAAGCTCTCCACATTTGGCATATTTCTTTATTGGATTAGATTGCTAATCTAATGACTAAAGTTCTATCCGCTTCAACTTTTCATCAACTTCAGAACAAGCTCACGATCTCATCCAATCATGCACTTAATGGGCCTGATAACACATAGCTGATCTAATATGACCCCAAATATCAATGTTATTCAGTTCTTTTCAATTATAATCATAATCCAAAGCTTTCCCTTTTCATGCTTATCATATAAACTACAAAGCTAGACCATGTCCATCACAAATTTAATCAATGAAATAGTATTACACTTCTTTATCCTCAAATAAATTATCATAAACCTTGCCTTTATGTTAATCCTGAAAAATGATGTACATATGTAATTATAGAAACTAGATTAGAGACCCATAACGATTCACTTGTCCTTATCACATTATAAGAAAATAACAAATTATCGACAGAAAATTACCAACAGAACATATTTCGTTGCTAATTAGCGACAAAAATTGACTTCCTGTCGATAAAGTTGACAGATTTACGGACAAAATAAAAATTTGTCGGTACACGTGGAGGGAAATATCCCCATGAGTTTTTCGTCTAATTATAGCAATGGAACATTATAGTCCGTCACAAAATTAGGTGGCAATAGCTGACAGAGAAAATGAGCAACTTGAATACCGACGGGACCACATTTCTATCAGTAAATTACAGACAAAAATATCTTTCTGTCAGTAACTATTGAATTTTTCATAAAATAAAACATCAATTTTTTGTTTTAATCCAAACGACGTCGTTTTATCATCATCATTTACAATCCGAAGATCCTCCCTTTCTCCCTCTCCTCTGTAATTTTTCTCTCTTCTTCATTTTGCGCCATCGATTCTCTCATTTTGGTTGCTCCCACCCTCGACTTTTGCTTCATTTTTGGTCCATCGTACATCATTTTCAGGTAACAACTCTATTGGGTTTATTTTTTCTCCCAAAAATTAAGGTGTTAGATGCTTATATGTATGACCGTCGGGGGTGGGTTGGTTTTGTTTGAATTGTTGATTTATGCATTTTTTACTTAAGTTGTTGGTTTATTTGGACTTTAAATGTGTTGTTGTTGGTAGATAATGAAAAAATGCAATTATTTCGTTATTAGTTAGAGATAATTTGGGTTGCCTATGAATTATTTGATGAAATGTCTCTTAGAACAATATTTCTTTTATATTGTTTGGCCATACATTCAAATATTATACTGAGTCATTTATTCATTATAGTCAAACTTTTATTCTCATAATAAAGTGAATGAATTACTTATATGTTATGAGCAATGGTGTTTTTTTATTAATAGGAGTTGTATTGAATGCTTGGAGTTATAGTATCGTATGTGTTGATGTATAGTGTTCGTTATACTTAAACATGTTATTATCATTACAAAGTGAAAGTATTACTTATTTGTTATGGGTGATGTTATTTTTTATTCATAAGAGTTGTATTGAATGTTTGGAGTTGTGGTATTATATATATTAAGGTATGGTATTTGAAACCTACAAATAGACCTTTCTTAAAGATACACAAAGCCAACAATAGAAGTTGGTATATGATTATCATGTCTTTTAAAAATAGCTTAGATAGCCAAAAATTGACATCAGACAATATTAACTCCTACTTTGATTAAATCCAGGTAATATTCAAATTTGTTGTTTTTGAAAGCAATGTTTTCCTTCTTGTAGTGTTGAAAATTTTATTATTACCGAATTTTAACTAAAATATTTATTATGTAAACCATTTCTTAAGCACTTGAACATGTCCGTTGATCAAAGTTTGGTTAATATATGCAAGACTAAAATGCATTTGTTGAAGTTAATAATAGTAATATTCATATTAAAATTTCCATCTCTTTAAGCACTTGAACATGCTTCAAATACACCAATTTTATCTTTAGAATAAGAGCAACTACACACCCAATGGAAAAGTAGAAGATAAGCACAACTATGACAAGTTTTAGTTTCTTATATTCATATTCACCCAATTCTATCTTTTACTTCGTCTTTGTTATTGTTGTTGTCTCTATATTCTTCTTCAATACATCAAAAGTGAGTGTTGAAGCGAAATCAGTCATTATATGATCCAATCATTAGAAAAAATCACATCCTTTTACTTATATACCGCAAAAATAATGTCAAATCAAGCAATTATTAATAAAAAACACATTAATAATTTTTCTTACCTGGCATTGCATACATCTAAAGAATCTCTTTCATAAGTTAGTCATCATCATAAAAGTTCTAATAATAACTTTCAAGCAACAGTCACACAAATGATAAAATCAATCTTTTTAGTGTAACTTCCACAATTCATTTTTGTGAATCGTGATTTTCAACAACAACTTCTATTTTGAATGAAAATACATAATTTCACATTTCTTTGGTGATGACTTCCTCAAAACCTACATCATTCACCATGTAGATATGCTCATTGATTCAACTTCATAATGTTAGTTCGTTTCATATTATATGACTTAAATCCCTTTTTCAGGAATAGAAGCTCAGGGATTTATATTTAGGCAAGCTTGTTCCATTAAGAAATCCAAGGAAATTGCCTGGTATTATTCATCAATTTTGTATTAATTTCATCTAATATGTTTTGGGATATATGTGTGCTAGGTCCAATGGCATAGTCATTGATGAGTTTTTATATATTTCTTTAATAGTTTAACGATTTATATTTGGGTTATGTTTGAATCATTGATGAGTAGATTTATGATTAGACAAGCATTTATTGTATGTGGAATGAGTTTGAGATGTTATGGATGATTTGAGGCATAATAAACCCTTAGGATGATTTAAGATGTTATGGATGATTTGAGGCATAATAATCAGCAATCTGAAAATGTTGATGAGACTGAAACCTATGTTCATGCAGTGGGCGGTAGGGATCGTTATGGAAGGATATTCGGCTTAGGTTCATTTGCGAATACATGTTATTCACAATCCTCCACATTTAGTACAACAATATCTATTAGGTGGTCCACAACCAATTAAGTCCAAGAGCTTCAGAGCACAGTGCAAATATTGATGGAGTACATAACTCAGCTGCGTAATGTGGTGGATGAGTTGAAGGGTAGGGGTAGCACCTCATCGCACCAATCAGAGCATCCACCGTCACCAGATCAATAGTGTACTTTTGGTCATTTCATTTGAATTACAAATACTTATTATGTACAATGTAATGTTTTTATTATCAATTAAGATATTTTAAACTTTATATCATTAATCAAATTTCTGTTTAAACAAATTAAATATATACTATTAAATTCATAATTGTTTAAATTATGCATTAACTATAACATCATCAAATAAAATTTATTGACAGTATATATTTTTTAAAAAAATTTCTGGTTGATTTATCGACAGACAATCGTCGGTAAAATTGGTGATGGAATTGGTTATTTCATCTATGATTACCGACTGTTAGTCGTGTTCCATCGGTAAATAGAATTGATTTTATCGATGGACGGAATAACCAATTATGTCGCCAATTTTACCGACGGCAAGTTACTGTCGGTACACTTATCGATAGAAAAGACATAATTGTCGGTAATCTTTTTACTTACCAACGGAAAAGACCAAACCGTCGGTAAATCTGCCAACAAAATAAAATTGTATGTCGGTAAATATACTGGCGGTCTATCGGAAAATAAACCATCGGTATATTTATCGACGGTACATTTTATTTTTCGTCAGGGATTATTAGCTATGGTTGTTTCTACGATGCCTTGTCCGTTGATAAAGTTTGTCACTAACCTGACTTATCGACGAAATGTTCATATTTTCCGTCGGTAATTTTTGTCGCAAAACAACATTTTTTTTGTAGTGTCATATCCTAATATCAAGGATATGATTTGATTTAAATTAAATAAATCACTTATCATAAAATAATAACTCTTTAATATGTATGCAAACCACACTTAAGAGGAAAATATTGCCCCAACCACCTTGTAAACGGAATTATGATATTATAATCCTTTATTTTCTGCTCTAATCAAATTCCTGTTAATACGTATATGTAGTTCCCAATTCCTTCAACCGATCATACATTAAGATAAACATGTACCTACACTCTTCTCTTTTCTATTATTTTATTTTATTGTGAACCCTGGAGATAGACAAACTCTTGTTTTTTCTATGATAGAACACAAAACTCTTGTAGAAAACAGTTCTTGATAACCATGTTGGAAGATGACACAAAAAAGTCTATGAAGCCCGTTTGGTCTCTGAACATTCATGTTCTTCGGTTCCAGATAACCTAAAGTCGCAAAAAAAAATATACATACTTGGATTGTAGGAAATGTCATTACATATCAGCGATTTTTGTTTTGTCTCCGAGTTAAAATGCCTAATCAGTCCAAGTCGATACCTTGTTCCAGTCAAAACACCATTTATTTTAAGTTCAATCCTCCCAATGTATATAGTCGTTCAATTGTCCTACTGTTTGTCTTTTATAAAAAATTAAAGGATCGAATGGGATGAGTATTCAACTGGTGACACACGGGACTGAGGATAATATTATTGAGACAGCAAATGAGATTTTTCTCATTAATTAATCATGTTAAGATATGGGTCACCTGTTTCAAAATCAATACAAGTACATAGCCTAACCAAATAAATAAGTGATAAACAAAAAGGGGTTGGCCTATATAGCGGATGCGTGTGCATATATGTATATAAATATATCATTTCTCTTTATCTCTTTTTAGGTGAATGATCAAGCATCAACCGGCTTAATTGCTTATATTAAGTGATTCCTTCGAAGTTCCTAATTGCTTAATAAATAAAACATCTACAACTGGAAGAAAAGGAAAATGACCGAGCAAGGAAATGGTTCGATTTATTCCAAGTTGTGTAAGTTACGTGTAAACTCGAGATAATAAGGGTGATCTCCTATTTATATATGAGGTATGTGACAACCTACAACTAGCTAAATGGACCATTGCTTATAATAAATGGTTATCCAAATAGCATAAGGTAGAGATAGTTGATTGGAAATAAGGAAAAAGATAAAATGAAATGAGGTGTTGAAATTGACAGGATAATTTTGGCATGAAGTTGAGGTGAACAAGCAAGTAGTCTCGCTACAATGCATATTTGGTGCAAGCTTTTTCTGCTTTGTACCGCAAATCCAAAATGGGACTCGTCCATAAGCTGTCATGCACGTCATTTCAATTTTCTCATGGACCTTACTGGAAGCACGCCATAGGATGATACAAACTTGTAAGGAGAATAGAATCCATAGACGCTTCTAATTATCAACAGGGACTCCATGAAACGTATATAAAAATTCCTAATTTTTAGGGCAGAAATGGGAAGAAATCTAACACGAAAAGAATTAGCCTCCAGAATCTGAAATCGAATTCTGTTTTATGATACATATTAGTCACCTATTGTTGGCTCAACTATAAAGGTACTGATCGAACAAGTTGAGCACTTCATGTTGGCCTAGATATTCAACTGAAAATTGGAGCGAGTTGCATTAAATTGAAAGGAATAAAGAAATTTGTGGCTTTTCATTGCCAAATATAACAAGCAATACATAGAATAAAATTATTTGCTAGTGATGATGATAAGGATGCCTCAGATTTGATACTATTGCTGAGATAGAATTTATGTGTAGATTGACCGGAAAATTATCTGAATTATTTGCAATATGGATCACCAATACAGTTAGTTGAGTCATACTAGCATAATCATGTTGAGAAAATGTCGTAGCAAGATCAAAAAAGTTGTGTTTCAAATTGATGTTTTATGGCTCTTGCATCTACTTACATGAAACAAAGATATTGACTTGGCAACGCAAAGTAGGAGTTGCAAATGTCAAATTCCTTGTTAAAAAAGTTGAGTTTCAAATTGATGTTTTATGGCTCTTGCATCTACTTACATGAAATAAAGATATTGACTTGGCAACGCAAAGTAGGAGTTGCAAATGTCAAATTCCTTGTTGATATATTGGGTCACCAAACGGACAAAAGAAAATAAAACTAAAAAACTACCATGCATCTCAAGTCTTTTATTTCTAATTTACCTCGAGTTTGTGTCACTTTCCTAAAACAACTGCACCTCATTTGAGGAAGCACTCAAGATCTGCTGTATCTGATTCAGGGATATAGAACTAGGAAACCACAGCGAAGAGGCTTGATAAAACAGACAGTATACTATCTTCTATTAGCCATGAACCAAAAGTAAATGTATTTTCAAGCTAAATGCCAACCTCTCAACATAGCAATTCTGTCCTAATTTTTAAAGTGAAACTTTCTATGATTAAAACTCTTTTTTTTTTCTCATTAGTCAATTGGAGAACAATAAAATAATTTGAGTTATTTTTTGATGTATTAATAGTATTAAGAGATTTAACATTTGAAAAAGTATGTAACATATGCAAGTCCGGTACATATTCAGTCATGGAATATGTTTAGGGATATAATTCTCCCTAATTCTATAGACAAATCTCATATATAAATAACACACTTCTCTACTATTTTATTCAAAAATACAAGGAAATTTTCTTTCTCAACGTCCTTTTTTTTTACATGAAATTAGAGTTGTTTTTTTATATGAAAAAGAGTAGTATTTCAATCTTTTGATTCTTACTTTTTTCTTAAAAAATAATTTAGTCATCTATGTAGTGTTTGATATATATCAAACTCTTCTATTCATCTAGATAATCATAATAATGTAAAAATTGTCTTCTAACTCCTCTTAACATGTCCTCCCATGTTAACAAAAGTCTAACATTCAATTCTAAAACTCTTATTATCAAAAGGTAGAAAATGACTTAAATAATGTCATTTTGTATTATTTAACAAAAAACAAAATTATTTTTAATTTAAAAATGCAAAGGTCCAGTTAACATCATTATCATGTGTCATCTTTTGATTGGTTAACGCAGTGTCACATGTCATTTAGTCATTTGTTGCATCAATTAAAGGGGTCATGTGCACCATGTCAGTTGTTATATCATCATAGATGTCATTGCATGTTAGTTCTTGGTCTCACCGTCTACCAACTCATCCTTTATATTAGCACCTTATGTCATTATTAGTTCAACCGATTCATTTTAGACTCGTTGACCGACCTTTGATTAACTAATTCAACTATATCTTACATTTTTTTCTTGACTCGTACCTTTTCTAAAAGTTTTTGGGTGTTTTGAACTTATTTTTACGGTAAAATTACTCAAATTTTAGCTCTATATGCATTTTTATTGATTTTATTATATTTTTAAGCCTTGTTAAAAAAAATTTCTCTAATGTACACTATAAATGCTTCCAAACTTCACCAATTTATTCCTTGGATCTAACTATGATTTATAGGTTGAAAAATATGTAATTTCTGAACATTTTTGGCGGATTATTACTGAAATACATGTAAACCTATTTAAAGTTAAGATGAAGCAAAAGATATATTCATAGAACGTATAATATCTTAAGATGGTATGAATTATTAGATTGTAGCATAGCTTCGAAATACTGATGAAGCAAAAAATATATTTATAGAAGTCTAATATCATGAGATGGTATGAATCATTAGATTGTCACATAGCTTCACAATAATTATGCCAAAGCAATTTACATTTGCTAAAAGGTTTTTATTATGTATTTAATGATGTCAATCAATTTTAGATATATAGACAACTATAATGTATGCAACAACAATAACTTATCTAAACTATCCATGATATGTGATTGAATTACAAGTGCTTTGGGATCAGTTGACACTTAGAGACCCTACTTTGCCTAATACATAAGATGCCACTATCTTTTCCAATATTCATAATCGAAAGCATATTCGGAACTTATTGAATTTGAGTCATTTTGCATATATGTTCTTCATCGAGGATCTCTATTAAGCCTTGATACTATAATAAAATAAATTGTTAAGAAAGATAACCAACTCAACATCTTTTGAGTGGAGAAATCTATTCCGTTTATTGATATTTTTCCTTGCCACTTAGACCTTTTATTATCAAAATTTTACCTTTTAGAACTTAGATAAGAAGAAAATATTTTGCATACTATAAAAAGAGTAATCATCACATCTCTAAACAAGGTAATTCTTTCAAGTGTTCTTAGTATATTATCGTTGATGTTGCCATAAAGTATGTAATAGAGAATACATCTACATCTCCTAAATTCTCCTTCAAAGATCTTCAGGTCCTTTTACAACAACTTCAACCAAATTTTAGTACTATTTCCTTTCCTACTTTATTTATCATATTAGGCACTTCTTCTTTGTAGTACCTTCATTTTGCTTAATATAATTGTATGCCCTTTAACTCTTCCATACTTAGTTTCATAAAAAAAATTTCTGTTTCAAATATTGTCCATAATGTTAATAATTCTACTTTATATGTTCAAAGTATAGGCATTTTTCAACACCTAAGTTTTTATTTGTCGAATAGTTTTATTGTTCCTAATATAACATCCCCTCACCAATAGGAAGGGTATATTGGTAAATTGCCATGAATAGGAATGTATAAATGAATAGTGACATATGCATGCATTCATATATGCACATGCATAGTAAATAGTGAATTTTTTTGCACATGAAATGTTTGTACATGCATACATGACATTTTCCCGGTTTTTAATTGTGATTAATTGAGCTAAATAGAAAAAGTGTCTTAAGTGTTTTAAAATGGTAATTGGAGAGGTTCATTAGGATTTTCCTAATTTTAGAGAATTATAGGAATTTTTCGGGAATTTTCTGGAATTGACAGTAGAGAACTAAATGTTTGTGAAATTTATGCTTTAATATTAATGATTAATAATTATCACTTATTAACGTAAACATTGCCTTATGATAGGACAACATGCAAGAAATTATTCAATGACAATCTCAGTAGTATGAAGATGTTGATGAGAGTCAAACATATCTTCATGTAGTGCGTAGTAGGGAACGTCGTGGAAGGATCTTTGGTTTAGGTTCATTTGCGAACAAATATTATTCGCAATCCTCCACATCTAGTACAGTAGCATCTAGTAGGTGATCCGCATCTAATGAAGTCCATGAGCTTTGGAGCACAGTACAGGCATTGGCAACTCAGTTGCAACAGTTGATGAAGTACAAAGTCCAGCTCTGTAATGAGATGGATGGGTTGAAGGAGAAGGGCAGCTCCTCATGCAACATTCAGAGCATCCGCATTCACCAAATGAATAGCATAGTTATAGTCATTTTGTATGAATTAAATACTTATTGCTGTAGATAATAATTTTTTATTATCATTTAAGATAAATTTTATTTTATATCATCAATCGACCTTCTATTTTAATAGATTAAATGTAGAACAAATCAAAATATTATCAATAGATAACTGATAACTGTATAAATTATACATCAATCATAAGATTATCAAATAAAAATCAATGCAGGGAAAATATTAAAAAATATCAATAAATTTATCGAAAAAAACAAAATATGTCAGTAAAATGCAGTGAATTTACCGACGGACAGCTAAGATCCATCAGTAAAATTAGTCGTAAATTTACTGACGGATTTAGGAAATCCGTCGGTAAGGTTACCAATAGAGGAGCCTTGTCTGTCGCTATATTTACTGACCAAAACAAACCTTCCGACGCTAAATTTATAGACAACACAAAAATTATCGTCGCTAAATATAGCGACAGAAAAAAAAACTGTCGATAACTTAGTGACAAAAAATTTGTTCTCCATCACCAATTATTACCTACAACCATTTCTCCGATGACTCATTCTATCGCTAACTTAGCTTACTGATAGAAAACCTTCACATTTTATCGGTAATTTTCATCGCTAAACCTCATTTTTCTTGTATTGAACAATATTCTCTTAACCAGTTTCATTCATAACTTTATCAAATGTCTGAGACAGAGTATCAACTTTTTTAACAACGCTAGATGCATCAATAAAGTTCAAAAACATTATCTCTTTAACAAAATAAACCAAAAAATTGACAATGGGCTCCTGTCGTTGATTTGTCCAACTATTACATCTATAAGTTGTACATGATTGAATACTCCTAAGTTGTTCAATTCATTCTTCTTTCATCCAAATAGCTATTTATTTCATAAACATAGTTGCTTAGAAGTTTACCTTTACAGTTATCAATTGAAGGAGCTTTTTATCATGGACCGTAAAAGGTAATTGCATCCACCTTAGGCTAATAATAATAAAAATAGGTGAAATTGAATGATATATCTAAATCATAATGTCATTTAGCCATTGTCATGTACACATTATGAGTCGCTTCTTTAGATTAAAAGGCACTATGACTTGAAGGCTGAGCTTTAAGTAGTTGTTCATGGTGTAGAAAAGTTAGATAGATGTCTTCTTCTTTTTCTCACGTTAGGTGCAATATTTCCTTCTTATAGGGTAGGAATACCGCCACCTTTAACATTTGCTATTTCACGTCATAGCTTAGTTTCTTACAAGGCTTTATATCACCTTTGATCCTAACTAAATACTTCTTTAATTTGGTGACTTTCCCACCTTTCAAATACTTGTTACAATATAAACCAATATTATGGTTCTTTATTTCAAAAATTAATCTGGCATGAGCCCAAGCTAGATTATCAAATCTTCTTAAAGCAATTAAATTATTAGAAGTACTTGAACTTCCCTCTATTTATCTGTAAAAATAAATTAAGACATATTACAAATTTAAATTAATAACTTTATATAAAAAATAAAATTATTGTGTATGTAATTGTAGGATGACTATACTTTTATATAAATTGATGTTCTTCCTTAAGAAAAACACAAGAATCTTTATATAAAGTCTAACACAAACTCACAAAGAAATATTGTTAGAAGGAGATTTTAATGATTGCTTTCCTTGCTTTTGAAAGATGCATGTTAGATAAATAAAGAGAATCTAATGCCAATAAAAATATCGATTGGTAATTACACACAGACATATTTCAATCTTCTCTAATGGGAATTATCTTGTGAACAAAAATTTTAGATACCGAAAAGACAATTTGAGGGATGTAATTAGTCCCTTTTAAAAGGAAATAAATATAGATAATATTAACAGAGTTTGCAAGTCAAATACACGACATCCTGAAAAAAAATAAGAAGATTCATTCATTCGTTCATTATGTAACTAATAAGGTCATGTCGTTCAAAATTTAATTTTTCAAAAACCTAACAAATAATTAATATAATTATAAAAACAAACATTATACATATTTACCCCTATCAAGTCATAATTCAATTCCACAAAATCTTAATAAATAATTAATATAATTATAAAAACAAATATTATATATAATTACTCTTGTTAAATCATAATTCAAATTTAAAAAACCCTAACAAATAGTTAATTTAATTATAAAAAATAATTATATATAATTACCTCATTAAATAACTCTAGTAGTTGTTATCCTAATCGGTAATTATATATAATTATGTATATAATAACCCACCCGAGTTCTTATTAGTTATACCATAATCTGTAGTCACTGTAAAATACAACTAAACGGTAAGTTGGTAACATTCTAGTTTTTAACAACCCAGGTGGAGTGGTTCGAGCGGAGGCGTGGAGCTGCTAGATAAGGGATAGGGAGATAGCGGTGGTGACTAGTGATTATTACTGTTGCAACATTCAACCGAGCCTGGAGCTGGCGGTGGCCTTGACAGTGACGGTTGTGGTGACGAAGGCTGGAGTGTGAGCTAGTGACATTGTGATAGACGAATGGCGAGAGAGCTATCGAGTGGTGGCTGACAAAGGTGGGACTTCGAACTTTAGAGCTTACTGATGACAACAATGGATGGAGTGGATGGGTGACTGGCGAATGACAGAGATTGAGAATGAAAGAAGCTGAGGATTTAGGGCTAGCAGTTGTTGCTCGTGTTAGGGTTAGAAGTAAAAATATGATATATTTTTTATGTTTTACAATTTGGTCGTCATATTTTTTAAAATTTACCAATTCGTTTGTTACGGTATCAATATTAAGAATACCAACTAATAACAATTGGTCCCATAAACTAGTATGGTACTGTAAGTTATCATACCATTTTTTTGCTAGTACGGTACAATAACTTACAATCTAATTAGAAGTTTATCTTGATTAATTTTTTTTATATGTTCATCATGGATAATGGTATGATATATACTTTTGTGAAAATTATTAGAGGGAATTATAAATTTAAAGTTTACAAAATTACATATATAATTGTTAAATATGGTATCACAACCTACTTTAAGAAACAATAAATTTTAGTTTTAAAGATCGATTGAAATAAATATATTAATGTGTTGTTTTTGCTATTAGTAACGAATTTATCATCTCAATTATGGATGTACATAATTGTTTTTTCTTTGAAAAGTTGAAATTGTATTGAAATAATTAATGAGATAAATATAAGTTCAAAGCTTCTCCGGCATCAAGGAAAAGCTAAAGAGACAACAAGGTAAAATCCAAATAGACAACCAAATGATGCCATGAAACACATAACTTTCTTATTCATTAAACGAATTCGTAGAGGACCCAAAAAAACGATCCGGTGAGCTTCTTTTAGAGGGTAAAAATTATTCCCCCATCTAAAGGATACTCCAGAAGCTTCTGAATTAGGGTAGATTTGTCGAAGGCATTCTTCATCTCTTTCCTCTAGCGATAGCTATCAAGGTAAGGAATTGTTGTCCTGAAATTTGTTTCTTCATCATCTTCTTAATCAAAGGTATCTCTGTTTACGGTTTTAATCTTTTGATGGATCCTTTTCTCCACTCGGATGGAACTGGCCAGAAAAAGTTGTTATCTCAAGGCATGCGACTTTCCGTTTTCTATACTGTGATGGATGTGGAGGATCGAAGTATTGAAGCAACATAAAAGATCGACCTATTAAGTTATGAACTTGCTTCATCCTTAGAGATTCTTGCGCAAGTGTTATGTGTAGTTCTTTGCTTGGATAAGAAATTCAGAATGTAGTGTTTGAATTTATCTCTGGGAGTCTTGTTAGAGTCTCTAAGAAACTACTAGCTGCCTACTGCATTTCTTCTCCATCTGGTTTATGACTAGTCGTTCTATAATACTAGCAGTTATGAGTTTAGTGAGAGAGTGTAGGCATCTTTCTCTCCTTGCAAATATTCTGTTATTTCTCTCATTCCAGAGCTCCTGGATACATGTTGTAATTGCAACCATATAGACTTCCTTGTTAGGTTAGGATGTACGAATCTGCATTATCTCTTGTATAATGCCACTCAGATTTCTTTGACAATAGTTAAGTGTGCATAAAGAGGAGATTTGCTGCATACCCTTTTAGAATATTCACACCCAAAAAAAATGGTCTCTATCCTCTTCCTTTAGATTGCATAGGATATATTGTTTAGGAGAAGACAAGAATTTTAATCTTGTCATAGTACTAAGTTTGTTCAACATAGCTAATTAAAGTAAGAAGCTGGCATTTGGTGTTAGGTCAAGGTTTATAATTAACGATTTTGATGATAACTGTATAGTATTTCAAAATTTAAATTAGATTTATTCCTCATATAGGCAACGATATATTTCTTAAAAGGAAATAAAATCATGGAATAATTGCTTTCTTTCTTGCAGGAACCTTCTTTATAAACTTACCTTTTAGAAATGACTCTATGAAGGATCTTACTAATTCGAATAATTGGCTCTAGAAGTCTTGACATAATGTTTATCTTAACATTTGAATATTGAAGATTTCAGGATATCTAATATCAAAGATTAAGCAACGACTAGTTGAGGAAAATGTATATTAAGGAAGAGCCACTGCATTTGTGAAGCACATGAGACTTGCAAAATATTGATGTTCTTAGAACATCAATATTCTTGAAATTTATGTGCTTTAGAAAGTGATATTACTCTATGAGTTCCTTTCATTCAGTTACTCTTTTTACCCTTTCTATAATAACAAAATGGATTCTTCCAATGTATAAAACAAAAATTCCACTTTCGCTACTATAACCTTCCCAACCATGATTTTTTCTAGGCATTTTGCTAGTAAAAAAAGAAAAAAAATTGTATTATTTAAGAGAGACTGTTAAATCTTTCATACATTTCTTGTTGAGAGCTTATAGAGGCCAAAAAAATACTACTACTTTGAAAGGTTGAAGAACCTTGAAAAATATACACTAGTGAGCTTAAAGAGACTCGTCAAATTACTACTTTGATTTTATAGTGAATGTAACACCCCCTTACCGTAGGGTACGCACCGGGACGCCCGCAGGTCATTCCGGTACATATCCTATGATAAGGGAGCGCTACGTGCGATCACTAAATCACTCCACATGGCATCACATTAATTTGAATAATAAAACATTAATTGTAAACCACAATATTTT
>JANZXP010000196.1:11754589-11764958 GCA_027576715.1 Erythroxylum flavicans | reverse complement strand
AAAACCCTGAGGTCTCGAGTTCGAGTACCAGAGGGGACAATACCTGGAGTGATGGCGGTAGAGGCCGGGCTCTACACCTAAACTCTCCTTAAATCTCATATATGTTGGTGAATTATATGGACTTAATATTAGCCTACTTTTTTTAGTCATATTCACTGTGTAGGATTTATAAACGGGTAAGATCCCTAGAATATGGCCTAAGATTGGACGACTATTTGAACTTACTTCTCTTTACCTTAATTCCATTCAAACTTATTACTGGTGCTGTTACATCTCATTTATGACACTCTCATTTTGGTCATCTTTACAATCTTAGAATTAGATCATTAATTCCTATTGTTTCTTTTGGTTAGGTCAAGTATGAAAACTCTGATTGTATTACACGACAATTTCTAAAGTTACAATTTATATTTTATTAGTAGTGATTTATCTCTTTGGCTCCCTTTGATTTAATTTATTTTGATATTTGGGAACCTGCTCCCCAGACTACTATGGGTATGATGATATGTGACCTTTGTTGATCAATTTTCTAGATATACATAGATTTATCTCCTACATCATAGGTCTAAATTATTTTTTATCTATTTTCACTTTGCAACTATAGTTTAAACTCAATCTTTTTCATAAAATCAAAATACTATGCAATGATATTGTTATACAATATAAAGATAAATCTTTCATCCTTTTTTTATCAACAAAATATTATTTAAAGATTTTATCTAGGTATCTTTCAACATAATGGTAAAGCTAAACAAAAATATAGACACATTCTCAATGTTATTTAAGCTCTTCTCCTCTATTCTTCTTACCCAAAAACCTTTTAGGGAGAAGTTACTCTTATTGCTATATATATTATTAATCATATCCATACTCCAGTCATAGGTAACATCCCTCCATATGAATGCTAATAGAATCATGTTACTAGCCACCAAACTCTTGATGTCTTTGATAGTGCTTATTTTATTCTTCTTTAACCACATAAATATACAAAATTGTTACGTGAGTATGATTATATATCTTCCTAAGACATGAGATATAGTATAAAGAGTATAGGTGTTAGGATCTTTTATAATATAAACTTTGTATCCTTCATGTGTAACCTTTTAGGAACAGAAGATATTTTCAAGTATTTTAGAATTGATGAGAAAAAATTTTGAGTCAATAAACTTTCTCATCAATTCTTATATGATTCCATCATACCTTTATGTCCTAATATTTCTCTTGCATGATCATTTTATAATAGTTTTAATAGTTTGACACAACCTACGCTTGGTCTCATTACTTCTTCGTCATCTATGGATCCATCACCACTTCCAGATGATCCTTCTTCGTCTAATCATTATCATAACTTCTTACTCCTCAAATTTTTCCTTGATGTATTAATCAAGTAAGTTTTCCTTCTATTTTACTTCGAGATTTTTATGTGTATTTCACTTTTAATCTCTTTATATAAACCTGACACCCATCACAAGAAAAGTTCTGAGCCTCTATGGAAGAAAGCACTAATAAAATAACTACAGGAACTTACCAGCACTCATACTTGAAACATGGTTGATTTACCTCCAAACAGATCTATTATTAATTATAAATGACTCTACAAAACTAAAACTAAATTTAATAGATCAATAAAGCGATACGAAACCTGACTGGTTACTAAAGGATTTATATAAGAGTATGACATTGACTATAAAGTGAAATTTGTTCTTGTAGCTTGTTTGACCTTAACATGCAGTCTCATTGCAATTGTTGCCAGTAAACGACATCTATATTTCAGATGGATGTAAAAAGATGTCTTCCTTAATAGTGATCTTACTAAAAAGTATATATACAACCTTCACCTAGTTATGAGTATCCATCTAATAAACTTTGGCACCTTTGCAAAGCCTATATGGACTAAAACAAGTTTTTTGGTCCTAATTTATCCAATTTAGCTCTTTTATTGGTCTAGTTTCTATGATCATATCTTATTCATTTATAAAATGACTCAAATGTGCACTCTTCTTCTCCTCTATGATAATTACATGATAATTATTGATGAAAAAATTAGGGATATTTTCACTCTCAAATTCTTTCTACATTAATAATTTGAGAACAATGATTTCAGTAATTTGAATTATTTTTTGGATTTTAAGTTTCATTTGATGAATTTTAGCTATTATCTATCCAAGCAAAATATTATATAGATGTTATCACTCATGTTGGTATCATTAACACCAAGACTACTAACACCCTGTTCGAACTCAATATTCATCTTTCAGCTACTAATAGGGCTCTTCTTAATGATGATACTCTTTTATCGTCAAAATTAGTTGGCAATTTTATATAACTTGTTGTCTTCCATCTTAAAATTGCTCATGTTGTTCACATCATTAATTAATTCATGTTAGCTCCTCGTATTACTCACTTATATGATGTTCTTCATATCCTACATCACCTAAAAGGTACTATCTTTAATTTCATAGTCTTCACTTTAGTCATTCATCTCCATTAGAATTATAAGCATACTCAGATGTTAACTAGGATGGAGATCCAATTGATTGTCATTCCACCGGTGACTATTGTTTCTTCCCTAGTACATCCCTCATTTCATGACACAATAAGAAACAGACAATTATCTCTCACTATAGCATGCAATTAAAATACCGAGTTCCTATAGGTACAATGTCCAATTTAATTATGTTGGTTGCCTCAAGGTAAATGTAATTATGGGTCACCCGTTTCTAATAAATCAATATAGGTACATAGCTTTGCTAACCATACAATTAAGTTAACAACCGATAAACAATAACGTATGCGTGTGCATATATTTATATAAATATATCATTTCTCTGATCCTTTTTAGGTGAATAATTAGGTGTCAACTTACTTTATTTATTGCTTGGATTAAGAGATTCTAAACAAAACATCTACAACTGTAAGAAAAGAAAAAGGGCCGGGTAAGGAAATGGTTCTAATTTATTCCAAGTTATACAAATTGCGTGCTGCTTGTTAAATAAGAGATACGTAATAAACTACGGCTCGTTAAATTGACCATTACTTGTAATAAATGATTATACAAGTAGCATAATGGAGAGATAGCTGATTGGAAGTAAAGACAAGATAACATGAAATGGATAGAAGATAACGTTGGCGTGAAGTTGACTTGAACAAACAAATATCCTGGCGCAAGCTTTTTTCTGCTCAAAATCAGCGTATATCTGAAATGGCATTCGTCGATAAGCTATCACGCATGTCATTTTACTTTCTTCGTGGACCTTACAGGAATCATTCCACACAAAGATAGAAATTTGTAAGGAGAATATATAGAATCCATATACACTTCCAATTATCAACAGGAACCTCGTTAGTAGACATAAAACTTCCTACTTTTCCAACTCAGAAAGCATAAGCCTATAGAATCTCAAATCAAAGTCAGTTTTCCAGTTGATAAGATAATATATATGCCTCACCTCTTGTTGGTTCAACTATACAAAAAAGTTAAGCATGTCATGCTGGTGTTGATCGATATTAACCGGAAAAAATTCTGTGTTAAATTGACAGGAATAAAGAAAAAATGTGGCTTATTCGTTGCCAAATATAACAAGCAATGCCTAGAATATTGTTCTTTTGAACTTTTTTTAAAGAGGCTCTTTAATGTATGGGAATCATTCACCTAGTGGTTCCTTGGAAACTCCTCCTCCTGGCCAACATTCTCCACCTTCTTGTCCGATCTAAATTTTTATAAAGATTATGGGATTCATTGCTCAAAAAAACTTTAACAAGATTGGAATATAGTCCATTCTGTTCGACATCCTAGCTTCAGCCTTAATGGACATTTTATATATGCTTAAATTGTCATATTCAGGTTTCAGGATCAGCATTTTAAAAGTTATCTCCTTACAGCATCTCTAGAGAATCAATGAGAGACCTTAAGAGTATGCCTTTGTTTGAGTGAATCATATGCCTTTGAACTGTTAATTTCTGCGCTACTGTTGGAAAACAACAGCTTCCATTATTTCTTTTCTGTAACATGGAAAAGAAAAAAGGAAAGTGAGGGTATGTTAAACCCTATCACTTTCCTTGTAATTATCATTTACTGTTACGTCCAATTTTAAGCGTTGCTTGTTTCTTTATCCATTTAGGATGACAAACATGTTTTTAGATAGACTTGATTGTAAACGTGAATTCCTTCAACTATTTGGGAAAATCCATGAAGCTAGAATTTTGTGCACATTATTATTATTATTATTTGGTAATGCCAATGGCAAACTTCACCTTTATACCAATGCTTGGGGGAGGGGGGAAAAAAAAAAAAGAGGTGCTTCGTTTGATCATAGAAATTTGGCGTTGGTATTCGCATATGATCATTTAAGTAATTTATATAGTCCTTCCTGCAACCAAGGAAGAACAAGTTAATGTTCTCGAGAGCAGAGTCAACGGCTCAACGCATTGGCCCAAAAATCTGCCATGCGAAACAAGCAATATTTGGAGATTTGGACCATTGACCGTTTAATAGATGCGTGCAATAGCAAAACTTGGACGCTAAGATTTTGGGGTTATTTCTTTACCAATAATAGTGCATTCCTCGATGGGTCTTACACGCTTAATTTGAGGTCATTAGGTAGCTCGTGACGTGTCAGTATTTTAAAGATAAAGAAACAGTTCCAGGTGGAAAGGCACTGGATTATGAAAATGTGATAAACCCAATTGCCCTACAGATTGTGTGCTCTAAACAACTATTTGATGCATAATGCGCGTTGAGGTTGAGTAATGAGTAATAAACAAATCAATGTTGATCTAATTTACGTCACTAGCAGAACACTTCAGAATCAGACACCGAAAGGAAACACTCAGTTTAATACAAACCAAAAGTTTTTTTATCTCAATCATAATTATCAAGTGAGTGGACACTGGACACGCCATAAAAATATTAAAAAATATGGCAAAATTTCTACTCAATAGAATTACTAGTTTGCTAGGAATTAGATTTATAAACCTTTGTCATTTAAAAGTTAATGATTCAATTATTATAATGACAAAAATCTCACGACTAATTTAAAAATTAATGCTTTATTTAGTACTGAATCTTTTAAAAATTTTATATTAAATCTTTTTAAAAATAATATGTAAATTTGAAATGAGAATCACTTGTCAACATCTTTTTTATTTATAAAAAACAAGCATTTCGTACAGTTAAGCTATTGACAAATATAAAATTTTTCAAAAATATCTGAAATGACTAATTATCGCCAATATAATCAAATTTACATTATATTGCGTGAAGCTGAACCACCTTCTCATGAAATTTTAGACGTGCGCAGCGCGTGCAACTTTTATCTGTCACCGGCATTTGGCTGTATTAGCTGTAAGGACATCATGAGCCGGACGTTTGGCATTGTGACCCTTGAATTCTTTGCAAAGTTTTCAAATGTTGAAAGGCTTGTCCTCATCATTTAGATTGAAAAGTTCAATTGCTCCTCTACATTAATTTAATTCACTAACCGCATATTTTTAAAACTTACTAATCATTGCAACGCAAGAAAAAAAAAAAAAACAATTCCACATCGACTACATTGTATTTGTACTATTTTCCCACTACAACGCACAGTAGAGTTGTTCTGAAACAATTGATGATTTCCTGTGTGTTAGCTATCGCAATTAACAGGATCCACCGACTTCCCAATTACTAATTCCTTGTCCAGTTTAGATTTCCTATTGTAATTTGTCAACGAATCGTTTGAACACTGAGATTGCTCAGCCGTCTTTAGCCGACAACATTCGATCAGGGTCGTAATCGGTGTACGCGACTTTTAGGACCACCAATACAATACATATTCAAGGTCAAAAGTTCTATTTATTGTACACCATCTTTTCACAGTTCCATTGCTTATGGTGTTACATGCAAAATATCAAAACGCTACTCCACGCTTATTACCCTTAATTAAACTGAGTTCAGATTTTGCACTTCATTTCAAATTTAAATTTTATCATCTATTCAACGATGCTTCTCTCTTGTTCCTGTTTCTTTTTTTATCGAAGATAGTAAAATTCATGCATTTAGAGAAAAATATTCTTTTGCTCAAGGTCCAAATTAAGGAAATCAAAATGGGTTTTTAATGGCCCACATCTACCATAATTTGATGGTTTCAAGCTGATCATAAGAAAATCAGAGTCTTTTATTACCCAATCCTGCAAACAAACGTCACTAGTAAACTGGACACGACCTGACCAACCGATCCTCATCCTTTTGGTTCCGGCCAATGACCAATACTTACACACTACAAGAAATAAAATAAGAGGACACACACAGAATAAAGTCCCAAACGCGAAACACCCCAAGCTAAACGAGACCCTTGCTGATTCACATCTCTAATAGACTCACGAGACACACGCGCACCTTTTTTATTATACTATTATGTATCTGATACTATATCAGATATCCTACAAACGGATGCACTTGATCACAGATGGGATAGCGATTTTGGTTATATTGCCAGGACCAAACCAGGCACAGACTTTCCGTCCAGATTGGAAAAGCTGCTTTCCCAAACAGACGGGCAACGCAAAGGACTGATCTCAGAAGTTGAAGCCAACTTTGGTTTTGATTTGCAATCAGACGGCTGAGCTTGGTTTCCAAGACGGGTAACAGTTAGAGAAGTGTTAAAGTACTCCCTTACCTGGGTAATTACCCCATCCGTAACCGTCCAAGCGTGGACCCAGGTGATCGAACGGCTATTATCGCAGCCTTCGGAGATCACTAGGGGCCCAAAGGAGGTGATATTAACAGGGACGAACTCGAAGCAAGAGTTTGATTCTTCTTCAGCTCCAGTGAGAAGGCGCATCAAAAACTGATGTGAAGGCGGACCATGGAACCACCACTCAAGGTCACTTGCCAGGATCTTGTTCACCGTACCAACGTTACGCGACTTTAAGGCGTCATAAAGGGCAAGAACCACCTCTTGGTTCTTAGACGAAGACGATTCACTGCTTTCCTCTGAGTTAGCCAGTTCTAGAATAAGCCTCGGTAGGCTCTGACTGCACTGGATAATTCCGTGATAAATTTAAATGAGAAAACAGAGAGCTGTATGCAACGTAAA
Source organism: Erythroxylum flavicans (assembly GCA_027576715.1). Taxonomy (NCBI): domain Eukaryota; kingdom Viridiplantae; phylum Streptophyta; class Magnoliopsida; order Malpighiales; family Erythroxylaceae; genus Erythroxylum; species Erythroxylum flavicans. Next base: position 11,757,882 of record JANZXP010000196.1, on the reverse strand, counting down.
CCAGAGGAACTGGTGAAGATTTTTGGGAGCAGGATTGGTGGATTATATAGAGATGGAGTTGAAACGGGGTTCTAATCGTGTACGCTAAGGTCTATTATTTGATGGGCATTTTGGTACTGGACAGCATTAAATTACTGTTTATGAAATGACGTGGCGTGAGAGTGGTGGACGAGGGGATACGGGCCACGTAGCGTTGTATTCGCTTCGCAGGGGAATCGCGTAACAGAGGGAAAGAAGTGACAGGTAAGCAACTTAGACTGTGGGGTAATGGTCAAACCAACTCTTTTGACCCCACTTAATTCGTAACTCAGTCAGTAAGGTAGGATTATTTAGTTCTACTTTTATTTTTTTATAAATTATAGTTTTTATTTTTCTATTTTTATTTTTATTTTTAATTAAAAATACAAAATTGTTTAATTAAGATTTCTAATATAAAAATTGAAAACAAAAATTTATTTGATTAATATTTATAATAAAAATTAAAAACAAAATATATTTAATTTTATCATCGTATTTTTATTTTTATAATTATACTCTTATTTTAATTGTTTTAATATAATATATGATGTTTTTAAAAGTAATTAATTCTTATTATAGTTAGAAATAAAACATATGCAAATTCATATAATTAAAGAAATTTATATATTAATTGTATATACAAGTACATTAAAGCAATGTCTATCGTGTCAAACGTGTGAGGTGTTTTTATGTTTTTCCTTGATCGAAATCTAAACATGACATTTTCCAACTAATTAGCAAACTACAATCAATAGGTGTAAAAAATTGTTGGTATTTAGCAGAAGATGCCCACTACTTGTGTTTAGAATACTATTCAAAACTGTAAGTTTGACAAAAGTAAATTTTTAAGTTATTAAGTTATTAAAGACGCCTCTTTATTTTTTTAATTTTGCCCCCTCACTTCTTTGTTATCATTAACTTACAATATTTTATCTCTTTAATTTGCAATAAAATTCACTTTTTTTACTAATTTATTTATATCTTATTCTAATTAAACTTCTATTCCATACCCATTTTTAATGCTTAATTATCTGTTTTTTTAAATTTACTTCACTATTCTATTGGTGAATGAAATTAAAAGTTTAATCTGTCACTTACGTAACTTATGAGTTAAAGCTATATTGCAATTCGACTACCATTAATCCAATCGTCGTTTTCTTTTCTTAATTTCGTTTTGGCCTAAAAGAAGGCGATATTAAAATGAAAAGGGGGAATATTGAAATGTGATATCCAGCTTTATATTACTAGGATTAGGAATAGAAATTAGGATTTCCAGTGAAAAAGAAAGTGATAAAAGCTGTCCGTTTTTCCCCTACACTGTAGCACGGTAGTGAAGTGACAATACAAGGGGGCCACAGAGTCATGATAAGTCGCTCAATTTGACTATACATGTAAGATATCCAAAGCCCAAAATATAGGTTAATTAGCATGTAGTTCTAAGTTCTAACTTAATCGATTCTTATCGGTGGTCTAACTTCTTTCTGGGGGATTGTCTGATCCGATTCCGTTATCAAGCTTTTGTTAATAGTTATAATTATGTCAGGATCCCTTGAATAGTTTCGGTCCAGATAGAGCTTAGAGAGGTATTGCCCATTTTGCACATCAACTCTTTGATTTTTGCTTCTTTGATAAAGTCATCTCTCCTTAAACCTTCACGTTTCCTTGAGACAATTCTTCCTAGAGTCTAAAATCAAATTAATCATAAGCACGTTTCTTCCTAGAGTCGGTCATTCATTACAACTCAACAGGATATATACTGTTTCTTTGGGAAGATAGTTACGATTAGGCCCATAAATTCGGAAGAAAAGGTTGCTGTCCATTGGACTATCAGATAATGCTTATGAAAGCAGTCGTAATTGAACAACTTGTTTTGCCAAGTTAGAGACAGACTTGGACAGGTCGTGTCCTGAACCTACAGCCCACTCTTAGCCCTAGGATGAAAATTGGACGACCCGATTTGCTTGCTCATTGCTACAATAACATTTCAAGAAACGGCGTCAATGTTGAAAAGAAAGCGAAGCTCACTTTCAGACAGGCCTTGCAAGTTGCAAGCTAGACGGGAGCCGGAACAGTCAAAAATGAATTGATGTAGACAAGCACCACTTGCATATTAGTATTGTTTAACGACATTGTTTATTGGATGATGAATTACATATGTTTTAAGTAAGAATGAACTGAATTTAGAAGGACAAATAAAAGGTTTCTAGTAGCCAAAAGACGCTAGTTACTAGTCACCACGCTCACCATATACGGGTAAAACTCAACCTCCTTGTTTTTTAAAATAAAACTACCAAGTTCAGTTAGATTTAATAAATAATAATTCATTATAATAAACAATTTAAGTTAATTAAATCGAAATAAAATTTGCAAAAATCTTGAATTCGAAGAAATTATACATTAACTTCAAAATTGAATTAGGAATTATTAGATTAAACAATTTAGAAGATTTTTGAAAATGGTAATAAATTAATTAAAAAACTTCGATTACTGGTTTAAAGGACTTAAACAAAAACGATAGCAGTGATTTTAACAGGAAAGAACAAAATTAAAAGCTTGATGGATAGAGTTATGAACAAATAAAATTTTAGATTTGTTAATATTTTACATTTTCTTAAATCTTTGTATGTCATTATCTTAAATTAATAAATGTTAAGAATATGTAGTAATGATGAAAATTGAATAATAAATTTAATTTATTTCTTATTAATTTTCTATTTTAAAACCTTAATTGATAAAAATTTTGAAAAAAAACTTACATTTTTTGAAAATATTTTATTTGTACATGACAAGTAGAAGTGGCCTAATTGGTGTCAACTTCTCACTTAAGGCTTTCCTTTGTAGGAGGTTTTGAGTTCGAGTCATCACAAAGAGGGAGAGGGGAAATTTTCCCTGTTGATGATCCTCTAGCCCTCTGGGCATGCTCCTTGATCGGATCAATTGCGGATGTCTCGCTTCCAGCGGCAATGTGAGAGTTGGAACTACTAGGGAACCTGAGGCTGTTGGGAATCTGATGCTGAGCAGGGCCAGTGATCAATCAATAGCTAATCAATTAGTATGTGGCGACTCCTTGTGCGCAGATTGTCGTTACTGGTTAGGATCCTAAATGCACGTTTATATCGAGGAAAGTACACACACAGTTCCAACCAAATCCATTCAATAAAACAATGACTGAGTTCGTACTTGACATTTAATACTTAAAAAGACTAACCTGAAAATATTAAGGCAGGTTGCACCTGCGCACAATTGACGAAAACTTATGCACTATTTGTAACATT